>JAPCYP010000134.1:0-600000 GCA_035048595.1 Echinosophora koreensis
CAAGGATCACCTAGAAAGGATCCCATTGCTAGCCTATCCACTTGCAAGGATCCCAAGGTTAACCCTTGACCCACTAGCAAGGATCCCATGGTTAAACCCATGACCCACTTGCAAGGATCCCCCTTGAAAGGATACCATGGATAACCCATGACCCACTTGCAAGGATCCCATGGTTAACCTTGGACCCCTTGCAAGGATCCCATGGTTAACCCATGACCCACTTGCAAGGATCCGATGGTTAACCCATGACCCACTTGCAAGGATCCCATGGTTAACCTTGACCCACTTGCAAGGATCCCACTAGAAAGGATCCCATGGTTAACCCATGACAGTCTTGCAAGGATTCCATGGTTAACCCAAGACCCACTTGCAAGGATCCCATGGTTAACCCATGACCCACTTGCAAGGATCCCATGGTTAACCCATGACCCACTTGCAAGGATCCCATGGTTAACCCATGACCCACTTGCAAGGATCCCAAGGTTAACCCATGACCCACTTGCAAGGATCCCCCTTGAAAGGATCCCACGGTTAACCTATGGCCCCTTGCAAGGATCCCATGGTTAACCCATGACCCACTTGCAAGGATCCCATGTTACCCATGACCCACTTGCAAGGATCCCCTTGCAAAGGATCCCATGGTTAACCCATGAACCCCCTTGCAAGGATCCCATGGTTAACCCGTGACCCACTTGCAAGGACCCATGGTTAACCCATGACCCGCTTGCAAGGATCCCATAGTTAACCCATGACCCACTTGCAAGGATCCCCCTTGGAAGGATCCCATGGTTAACCCATGACCCACTTGCAAGGATCCCATGGTTAACCCATGACCCACTTGCAAGGATCCCAAAGTTAACCCAAGACCCACTTGCAAGGATCCCATGGTTAACCCATGACCCCCTTGCAAGGATCCCATGGTTAACCCATGACCCACTTGCAAGGATCCCTTTTGAAAGGATCCCATGGTTAACCCATGACCCACTTGCAAGGATCCCATGGTTAACCCATGACCCCCTTGCAAGGATCCCATGGTTAACCCATGACCCACTTGCAAGGATCCCATGGTTAACCTATGACCCACTTGCAAGGATCCCGAGGTTAACCCATGACCCACTTGCAAGGATCCCCCTTGAAAGGATCCCATGGTTAACCTAGGACCCCCTTGCAAGGATCCCATGGTTAACCCATGACCCACTTGCAAGGATCCCATGGTTAACCCAGGACCCCCTTGCAAGGATCCCATGGTTAACCCATGACCCACTTGCAAGGATCCCATGGTTAACCCATGACCCACTTGCAAGGATCCCATATTAACCCATGACCACTTGCAAGGATCCCATGGTTAACCCATGACCCCTTTGCAAGGATCCCATGGTTAACCCATGACCCACTTGCAAGGATCCCATGGTTAACCCAAGACCCACTTGCAAGGATCCCATGGTTAACCCATGCCCACTTGCAAGGATCCCATGGTTAACCCATGACCCACTTGCAAGGATCCCCCAGAAAGGATCCCATGGTTAACCCATGACCCCCTTGCAAGGATCCCATGGTTAACCCAAGACCCACTTGCAAGGATCCCATGGTTAACCCATGACCCACTTGCATGATTCCCATGGTTAACCCAAGACCCACTTGCAAGGATCCCAATGTTAACCCCTGACCCACTTGAAGGGATCCCCTTGCAAGGATCCCATGGTTAACCATGGACCCTTGCAAGGATCCCATGGTTAACCCATGACCCACTTGCAAGGATCCCAAGATTAACCCTTGACCCACTTGCAAGGATCCCCTGTGGAAAGATCCCATGGTTAACCCATGACCCACTTGCAAGGATCCCATGGTTAACCCATGACCCACTTGCAAGGATCCCCCTTGGAAAGATCCCATGGTTAACCCATGACCCCCTTGCAAGGATCCCATGGTTAACCCAAGACCCACTTGCAAGGATCCCATGGTTAACCCATGACCCACTTGCAAGGATCCCATGGTTAACCCATGACCCACTTGCAAGGATCCCAAGGTTAACCCATGACCCACTTGCAAGGATCCCCCTTGAAAGGATCCCATGGTTAACCTATGACCCCCTTGCAAGGATCCCATGTTTAACCCATGACCCACTTGCAAGGATCCCAATGTTACCCATGACCCACTTGCAAGGATCCCCTTTGCAAGGATCCCATGGTTAACCTATGACCCCCTTGCAAGGATCCCATGGTTAACCCATGACCCACTTGCAAGGATCCCATGGTTAACCCATGACCCACTTGCAAGGATCCCATGGTTAACCCATGACCCACTTGCAAGAATCCCAAGGTTAACCCATGACCACTTGATCCCTTAGAAAGGATCCCATGGTTAACCCAGGACCCCCTTGCAAGGATCCCATGGTTAACCCATGACCCACTTGCAAGGATCCCATGGTTAACCCATGACCACTTGCAAGGATCCCAAGGTTAACCCTTGACCAACTTGCAAGGACTTGCAAAGATCCCATGGTTAACCCATGACCCACTTGCAAGGATCCCATGGTTAACCCATGACCCACTTGCAAGGATCCCATGGTTAACCCATGACCCACTTGCAAGGATCCCATGGTTAACCCATGACCCACTTGCAAGGATCCCCCTAGAAAGGATCCCATGGTTAACCCATGACACCCTTGCAAGGATCCCATGGTTAACCCAAGACCCACTTGCAAGGATCCCATGGTTAACCCATGACACTTGCAAGGATCCCATGGTTAACCCATGACCCACTTGCAAGGATCCCATGGTTAACCCAAGACCCACTTGCAAGGATCCCATGGTTAACCCATGACCCACTTGCAAGGATCCCATGGTTAACCCATGACCCACTTGCAAGGATCCCCTAGAAAGGATCCCATGGTTAACCCATGACCCCCATGCAAGGATCCCATGGTTAACCCATGACCCACTTGCAAGGATCCCATGGTTAACCCATGACCCACTTGCAAGGATCCCAAGGTTAACCATGACCCACTTGCAAGGATCCCCTTTGAAAGGATCCCATGGTTAACCCAGAACCCCCTTGCAAGGATCCCATGGTTAACCCATGACCCACTTGCAAGGATCCCATGGTTAACCCATGACCACTTGCAAGGATCCCATAGTTAACCCATGACCCACTTGCAAGGATCCCATGGTTAACCCATGACCCACTTGCAAGGATCCCATGGTTAACCCATGACCCACTTGCAAGGATCCCATGGTTAACCCATGACCCACTTGCAAGGATCCCATGGTTAACCCATGCCCACTTGCAAGGATCCCATGGTTAACCCATGACCCACTTGCAAGGATCCCCCAGAAAGGATCCATGGTTAACCCATGACCCACTTGCAAGGATCCCATGGTTAACCCAAGACCCACTTGCAAGGATCCCATGGTTAACCCATGACCCACTTGCAAGGATCCCATGGTTAACCCAAGACCCACTTGCAAGGATCCCATGGTTAACCCCTGACCCACTTGCAAGGATCCACTTGCAAGGATCCCATGGTTAACCTTGACCCTTGCAAGGATCCCATGGTTAACCCATGACCCACTTGCAAGGATCCCAAGGTTAACCCTTGACCCACTTGCAAGGATCCCCTTGAGATCCCATGGTTAACCCATGACCCACTTGCAAGGATCCCAAGGTTAACCCATGACCCACTTGCAAGGATCCCCCTTGAAAAGATCCCATGGTTAACCCATGACCCCCTTGCAAGGATCCCATGGTTAACCCAAGACCCACTTGCAAGGATCCCATGGTTAACCCATGACCCACTTGCAAGGATCCCATGGTTAACCCATGACCCACTTGCAAGGATCCCATGGTTAACCCATGACCCACTTGCAAGGATCCCCCTTGAAAGGATCCCATGGTTAACCCATGGCCCCCTTGCAAGGATCCCATGGTTAACCCATGACCCACTTGCAAGGATCCCAATGTTACCCATGACCCACTTGCAAGGATCCCCTTTGAAAGGATCCCATGGTTAACCCATGACCCCCTTGCAAGGATCCCATGGTTAACCCATGACCCACTTGCAAGGATCCCATGGTTAACCCATGACCCACTTGCAAGGATCCCATGGTTAACCCATGACCCACTTGCAAGGATCCCAAGGTTAACCCATGACCACTTGCAAGGATCCCTTAGAAAGGATCCCATGGTTAACCCATGACCCCCTTGCAAGGATCCCATGGTTAACCCATGACCCACTTGCAAGGATCCCATGGTTAACCCATGACCCACTTGCAAGGATCCCAAGGTTAACCCATGACCCACTTGCAAGGACTTGGAAAGATCCCATGGTTAACCCATGACCCACTTGCAAGGATCCCATGGTTAACCCATGACCCACTTGCAAGGATCCCATGGTTAACCCATGACCCACTTGCAAGGATCCCATGGTTAACCCTTGACCCACTTGCAAGGATCCCCCTAGAAAGGATCCCATGGTTAACCCATGACCCCCTTGCAAGGATCCCATGGTTAACCCATGACCCACTTGCAAGGATCCCATGGTTAACCCATGACCCACTTGCAAGGATCCCATGGTTAACCCATGACCCACTTGCAAGGATCCCATGGTTAACCCATGACCCACTTGCAAGGATCCCATGGTTAACCCATGACCCACTTGCAAGGATCCCAAGGTTAACCCATGACCCACTTGCAAGGATCCCCTAGAAAGGATCCCATGGTTAACCCATGACCCCCTTGCAAGGATCCCATGGTTAACCCATGACCCCCTTGCAAGGATCCCATGGTTAACCCATGACCCACTTGCAAGGATCCCAAGGTTAACCCATGACCCACTTGCAAGGATCCCCCTAGAAAGGATCTCATGGTTAACCCATACCCCCCTTGCAAGGATCCCATGGTTAACCCATGACCCACTTGCAAGGATCCCAAGGTTAACCCATGACCACTTGCAAGGATCCCATGGTTAACCCATGACCCACTTGCAAGGATCCCATGGTTAACCCATGACCCACTTGCAAGGATCCCATGGTTAACCCATGACCCACTTGCAAGGATCCCATGGTTAACCCATGACCCACTTGCAAGGATCCCATGGTTAACCCATGACCCACTTGCAAGGATCCCATGGTTAACCCATGACCCACTTGCAAGGATCCCCCAGAAAGGATCCATGGTTAACCCATGACCCACTTGCAAGGATCCCATGGTTAACCCATGACTTGCTTGCAAGGATCCCATGGTTAACCCAAGACCCACTTGCAAGGATCCCAAGGTTAACCCATGACCCACTTGCAAGGATCCACTAGAAAGGATCCCATGGTTAACCTATGACCCCCTTGCAAGGATCCCATGGTTAACCCATGACCCACTTGCAAGGATCCCAAGGTTAACCCATGACCCACTTGCAAGGATCCCATGGTTAACCCATGACCCACTTGCAAGGATCCCATGGTTAACCCATGACCCACTTGCAAGGATCCCATGGTTAACCCATGACCCACTTGCAAGGATCCCAAGGTTAACCCTCGACCCACTTGCAAGGATCCCCCTAGAAAGGATCCCATGGTTAACCCATGACCCATTGCAAGGATCCCATGGTTAACCCATGACCCACTTGCAAGGATCCCATGGTTAACCCATGACCCCACTTGCAAGGATCCCAAGGTTAACCCATGACCCACTTGCAAGGATCCCCTTGAAAGGATCCCATGGTTAACCTTGACCCCTTGCAAGGATCCCATGGTTAACCCATGACCCACTTGCAAGGATCCCATGGTTAACCCATGACCCACTTGCAAGGATCCCATGGTTAACCAAGGACCCCCTTGCAAGGATCCCATGGTTAACCCATGACCCACTTGCAAGGATCCCATGGTTAACCCATGACCCACTTGCAAGGATCCCATGGTTAACCCATGACCCACTTGCAAGGATCCCATGGTTAACCCATGACCCCTTTGCAAGGATCCCATGGTTAACCCATGACCCACTTGCAAGGATCCCATGGTTAACCCAAGACCCACTTGCAAGGATCCCATGGTTAACCCATGACCCACTTGCAAGGATCCCATGGTTAACCCATGACCCACTTGCAAGGATCCCCCAGAAAGGATCCATGGTTAACCCATGACCCACTTGCAAGGATCCCATGGTTAACCCAATGACCCACTTGCAAGGATCCCATAGTTAACCCATGACCCACTTGCAAGGATCCCATGGTTAACCCATGACCCACTTGCAAGGATCCCATGGTAACCCATGACCCACTTGCAAGGATCCACTTGCAAGGATCCCATGGTTAACCATGGACCCCCTTGCAAGGATCCCATGGTTAACCCATGACCCACTTGCAAGGATCCCAAGGTTAACCCTTGACCCACTTGCAAGGATCCCCTGATCCCATGGTTAACCCAAGACCCACTTGCAAGGATCCCAAGGTTAACCCATGACCCACTTGCAAGGATCCCCCTTGGAAAGGATCCCATGGTTAACCCATGACCCCCTTGCAAGGATCCCATGGTTAACCCAAGACCCACTTGCAAGGATCCCATGGTTAACCCATGACCCACTTGCAAGGATCCCATGGTTAACCCATGACCCACTTGCAAGGATCCCAAGGTTAACCCATGACCCACTTGCAAGGATCCCCCTTGAAAGGATCCCATGGTTAACCCATGACCCCCTTGCAAGGATCCCATGGTTAACCCATGACCCACTTGCAAGGATCCCAATGTTACCCATGACCCACTTGCAAGGATCCCCTTGAAAGGATCCCATGGTTAACCCATGACCCACTTGCAAGGATCCCATGGTTAACCCATGACCCACTTGCAAGGATCCCAAGGTTAACCCATGACCCACTTGCAAGGATCCCATGGTTAACCCATGACCCACTTGCAAGGATCCCAATGTTAACCCATGACCACTTGCAAGGATCCCTTGAAAGGATCCCATGGTTAACCTATGACCCACTTGCAAGGATCCCATGGTTAACCCATGACCCACTTGCAAGGATCCCATGGTTAACCCATGACCCACTTGCAAGGATCCCATGGTTAACCCATGACCCACTTGCAAGGATCCCCCTTGCAAAGATCCCATGGTTAACCCATGACCCACTTGCAAGGATCCCATGGTTAACCCATGACCCACTTGCAAGGATCCCATGGTTAACCCATGACCCACTTGCAAGGATCCCATGGTTAACCCTCGACCCACTTGCAAGGATCCCCTAGAAAGGATCCCATGGTTAACCCATGACCCACTTGCAAGGATCCCATGGTTAACCCATGACCCACTTGCAAGGATCCCATGGTTAACCCATGACCCCCTTGCAAGGATCCCATGGTTAACCCATGACCCACTTGCAAGGATCCCATGGTTAACCCATGACCCACTTGCAAGGATCCCATGGTTAACCCATGACCCACTTGCAAGGATCCCAAGGTTAACCCATGACCCACTTGCAAGGATCCCCTAGAAAGGATCCCATGGTTAACCCATGACCCCCTTGCAAGGATCCCATGGTTAACCCATGACCCCCTTGCAAGGATCCCATGGTTAACCCATGACCCACTTGCAAGGATCCCAATGTTAACCATGACCCACTTGCAAGGATCCCCCTTGAAAGGATCCCATGGTTAACCCATGAACCCCCTTGCAAGGATCCCATGGTTAACCCATGACCCACTTGCAAGGATCCCATGGTTAACCCATGACCCACTTGCAAGGATCCCATGGTTAACCCATGACCCACTTGCAAGGATCCCATCGTTAACCCATGACCCCCTTGCAAGGATCCCATGGTTAACCCATGACCCACTTGCAAGGATCCCATGGTTAACCCATGACCCACTTGCAAGGATCCCATGGTTAACCCATGACCCACTTGCAAGGATCCCATGGTTAACCCATGACCCACTTGCAAGGATCCCCCAGAAAGGATCCATGGTTAACCCATGACCCACTTGCAAGGATCCCATGGTTAACCCATGACCCACTTGCAAGGATCCCATGGTTAACCCATGACCCACTTGCAAGGATCCCAATGTTAACCCATGACCCACTTGCAAGGATCCCCTAGAAAGGATCCCATGGTTAACCTAGGACCCCCTTGCAAGGATCCCATGGTTAACCCATGACCCACTTGCAAGGATCCCATGGTTAACCCATGACCCACTTGCAAGGATCCCATGGTTAACCCATGACCCCCTTGCAAGGATCCCATGGTTAACCCATGACCCACTTGCAAGGATCCCATGGTTAACCCATGACCCACTTGCAAGGATCCCATGGTTAACCCATGACCCACTTGCAAGGATCCCCCTAGAAAGGATCCCATGGTTAACCCATGACCCCCTTGCAAGGATCCCATGGTTAACCCATGACCCACTTGCAAGGATCCCATGGTTAACCCATGACCCACTTGCAAGGATCCCATGTTAACCCATGACCCACTTGCAAGGATCCCCCTTGCAAGGATCCCATGGTTAACCTGACCCCTTGCAAGGATCCCATGGTTAACCCATGACCCACTTGCAAGGATCCCATGGTTAACCCATGACCCACTTGCAAGGATCCCCATAGAAAGGATCCCATGGTTAACCCATGACCCCTTGCAAGGATCCCATGGTTAACCCATGACCCACTTGCAAGGATCCCATGGTTAACCCATGACCCACTTGCAAGGATCCCATGGTTAACCCATGACCCACTTGCAAGGATCCCAAGGATCCCATGGTTAACCCATGACCCCCATTGCAAGGATCCCATGGTTAACCCATGACCCACTTGCAAGGATCCCAATGTTAACCATGACCCACTTGCAAGGATCCCATGGTTAACCCATGACCCCCTTGCAAGGATCCCAGTTAACCCATGACCCACTTGCAAGGATCCCATGGTTAACCCATGACCCCCTTGCAAGGATCCCATGGTTAACCCATGACCCACTTGCAAGGATCCCATGGTTAACCCATGACCCACTTGCAAGGATCCCATGGTTAACCCATGACCCACTTGCAAGGATCCCATGGTTAACCCATGACCCCCTTGCAAGGATCCCAAGGTTAACCCATGACCCACTTGCAAGGATCCCATGGTTAACCCATGACCCCCTTGCAAGGATCCCATGGTTAACCCATGACCCACTTGCAAGGATCCCATGGTTAACCCATGACCCACTTGCAAGGATCCCATGGTTAACCCATGACCCACTTGCAAGGATCCCATGGTTAACCCAATGACCCACTTGCAAGGATCCCAATGTTAACCCATGACCACTTGCAAGGATCCCCTAGAAAGGATCCCATGGTTAACCTAGGACCCCCTTGCAAGGATCCCATGGTTAACCCATGACCCACTTGCAAGGATCCCATGGTTAACCCATGACCCACTTGCAAGGATCCCAAGGTTAACCCATGACCCACTTGCAAGGATCCCCCTTGGATCCCATGGTTAACCCATGACCCACTTGCAAGGATCCCATGGTTAACCCATGACCCACTTGCAAGGATCCCATGGTTAACCCATGACCCACTTGCAAGGATCCCATGGTTAACCCTCGACCCACTTGCAAGGATCCCCTAGAAAGGATCCCATGGTTAACCCATGACCCACTTGCAAGGATCCCATGGTTAACCCATGACCCACTTGCAAGGATCCCATGGTTAACCCATGACCCACTTGCAAGGATCCCAAGGTTAACCCATGACCCACTTGCAAGGATCCCCTAGAAAGATCCCATGGTTAACCCATGACCCCTTGCAAGGATCCCATGGTTAACCCATGACCCACTTGCAAGGATCCCATGGTTAACCCATGACCCACTTGCAAGGATCCCATGGTTAACCCATGACCCACTTGCAAGGATCCCATGGTTAACCCATGACCCACTTGCAAGGATCCCAATGTTAACCCATGACCCACTTGCAAGGATCCCCTAGAAAGGATCCCATGGTTAACCTAGGACCCCCTTGCAAGGATCCCATGGTTAACCCATGACCCACTTGCAAGGATCCCATGGTTAACCCATGACCCACTTGCAAGGATCCCATGGTTAACCCATGACCCACTTGCAAGGATCCCATGGTTAACCCATGACCCACTTGCAAGGATCCCATGGTTAACCCTCGACCCACTTGCAAGGATCCCCTAGAAAGGATCCCATGGTTAACCCATGACCCCCTTGCAAGGATCCCATGGTTAACCCATGACCCACTTGCAAGGATCCCATGGTTAACCCATGACCCACTTGCAAGGATCCCAAGGTTAACCCATGACCCACTTGCAAGGATCCCATGGTTAACCCATGACCCCCTTGCAAGGATCCCATGGTTAACCCAAGACCCACTTGCAAGGATCCCATGGTTAACCCATGACCCACTTGCAAGGATCCCATGGTTAACCCATGACCCACTTGCAAGGATCCCATGGTTAACCCATGACCCACTTGCAAGGATCCCAATGTTAACCCATGACCACTTGCAAGGATCCCCTTGCAAGGATCCCATGGTTAACCCATGACCCACTTGCAAGGATCCCATGGTTAACCCATGACCCACTTGCAAGGATCCCATGGTTAACCCTTGACCCACTTGCAAGGATCTCTTGGAAAGATCCCATGGTTAACCCATGACCCACTTGCAAGGATCCCATGGTTAACCCATGACCCACTTGCAAGGATCCCATGGTTAACCCATGACCCACTTGCAAGGATCCCATGGTTAACCCATGACCCACTTGCAAGGATCCCCCTAGAAAGGATCCCATGGTTAACCCATGACCCCCTTGCAAGGATCCCATGGTTAACCCAAGACCCACTTGCAAGGATCCCATGGTTAACCCATGACCCACTTGCAAGGATCCCATGGTTAACCCATGACCCACTTGCAAGGATCCCAAGGTTAACCCATGACCCACTTGCAAGGATCCCCTAGAAAGGATCCCATGGTTAACCCATGACCCCCTTGCAAGGATCCCATGGTTAACCCATGACCCACTTGCAAGGATCCCATGGTTAACCCATGACCACTTGCAAGGATCCCATGGTTAACCCATGACCCACTTGCAAGGATCCCATGGTTAACCCATGACCCACTTGCAAGGATCCCATGGTTAACCCATGACCCACTTGCAAGGATCCCAATGTTAACCCATGACCCACTTGCAAGGATCCCCTAGAAAGGATCCCATGGTTAACCCATGACCCCCTTGCAAGGATCCCATGGTTAACCCATGACCCACTTGCAAGGATCCCATGGTTAACCCATGACCCACTTCAAGGATCCCATGGTTAACCCATGACCCACTTGCAAGGATCCCATGGTTAACCCATGACCCACTTGCAAGGATCCCATGGTTAACCCATGACCCACTTGCAAGGATCCCCTAGAAAGGATCCCATGGTTAACCCATGACCCCCTTGCAAGGATCCCATGGTTAACCCATGACCCCCTTGCAAGGATCCCATGGTTAACCCATGACCCACTTGCAAGGATCCCAAGGTTAACCCATGACCCACTTGCAAGGATCCCATGGTTAACCCATGACCCCCTTGCAAGGATCCCATGGTTAACCCATGACCCACTTGCAAGGATCCCATGGTTAACCCATGACCCACTTGCAAGGATCCCATGGTTAACCCATGACCCACTTGCAAGGATCCCATGGTTAACCCATGACCCACTTGCAAGGATCCCAATGTTAACCCATGACCATTGCAAGGATCCCCTTGAAAGGATCCCATGGTTAACCCATGACCCACTTGCAAGGATCCCATGGTTAACCCATGACCCACTTGCAAGGATCCCATGGTTAACCCATGACCCACTTGCAAGGATCCCCCTTGCAAAGATCCCATGGTTAACCCATGACCCACTTGCAAGGATCCCATGGTTAACCCATGACCCACTTGCAAGGATCCCATGGTTACCCATGACCCACTTGCAAGGATCCCATGGTTAACCCTCGACCCACTTGCAAGGATCCCCCTAGAAAGGATCCCATGGTTAACCCATGACCCCCTTGCAAGGATCCCATGGTTAACCCATGACCCACTTGCAAGGATCCCATGGTTAACCCATGACCCACTTGCAAGGATCCCATGGTTAACCCATGACCCACTTGCAAGGATCCCAAGGTTAACCCATGACCCACTTGCAAGGATCCCCTAGAAAGGATCCCATGGTTAACCTAGGACCCCCTTGCAAGGATCCCATGGTTAACCCATGACCCACTTGCAAGGATCCCAAGGTTAACCCATGACCCACTTGCAAGGATCCCAAGGTTAACCCATGACCCACTTGCAAGGATCCCATGGTTAACCCATGACCCACTTGCAAGGATCCCATGTTAACCCATGACCCACTTGCAAGGATCCCAAGGTTAACCCATGACCCACTTGCAAGGATCCCCTAGAAAGGATCCCATGGTTAACCTAGGACCCCTTGCAAGGATCCCATGGTTAACCCATGACCCACTTGCAAGGATCCCATGGTTAACCCATGACCCACTTGCAAGGATCCCATGGTTAACCCATGACCCACTTGCAAGGATCCCATGGTTAACCCATGACCCACTTGCAAGGATCCCATGGTTAACCCATGACCCACTTGCAAGGATCCCCTAGAAAGGATCCCATGGTTAACCCATGACCCCTTGCAAGGATCCCATGGTTAACCCATGACCCACTTGCAAGGATCCCATGGTTAACCCATGACCCACTTGCAAGGATCCCATGGTTAACCCATGACCACTTGCAAGGATCCCATGGTTAACCCATGACCCACTTGCAAGGATCCCATGGTTAACCCATGACCCACTTGCAAGGATCCCATGGTTAACCCATGACCCACTTGCAAGGATCCCATGGTTAACCCATGACCCACTTGCAAGGATCCCATGGTTAACCCATGACCCACTTGCAAGGATCCCAAGGTTAACCCATGACCACTTGCAAGGATCCCCTAGAAAGGATCCCATGGTTAACCCATGACCCACTTGCAAGGATCCCATGGTTAACCCATGACCCACTTGCAAGGATCCCAAGGTTAACCCTTGACCCACTTGCAAGGATTCTTGCAAAGATCCCATGGTTAACCCATGACCCACTTGCAAGGATCCCATGGTTAACCCATGACCCACTTGCAAGGATCCCATGGTTAACCCATGACCCACTTGCAAGGATCCCATGGTTAACCCTTGACCCACTTGCAAGGATCCCCCTAGAAAGGATCCCATGGTTAACCCATGACCCCCTTGCAAGGATCCCATGGTTAACCCATGACCCACTTGCAAGGATCCCATGGTTAACCCATGACCCACTTGCAAGGATCCCATGGTTAACCCATGACCCACTTGCAAGGATCCCAAGGTTAACCCATGACCCACTTGCAAGGATCCCCTAGAAAGGATCCCATGTTAACCTAGGACCCCCTTGCAAGGATCCCATGGTTAACCCATGACCCACTTGCAAGGATCCCATGGTTAACCCATGACCCACTTGCAAGGATCCCATGGTTAACCCAAATCCCATGGTTAACCCATGACCCACTTGCAAGGATCCCATGGTTAACCCATGACCCACTTGCAAGGATCCCAAGGTTAACCCATGACCCACTTGCAAGGATCCCCTAGAAAGGATCCCATGGTTAACCCATGACCCCCTTGCAAGGATCCCATGGTTAACCCATGACCCACTTGCAAGGATCCCATGGTTAACCCATGACCCACTTGCAAGGATCCCATGGTTAACCCATGACCCACTTGCAAGGATCCCATGGTTAACCCATGACCCACTTGCAAGGATCCCATGGTTAACCCATGACCCACTTGCAAGGATCCCCTAGAAAGGATCCCATGGTTAACCCATGACCCCCTTGCAAGGATCCCATGGTTAACCCATGACCCACTTGCAAGGATCCCATGGTTAACCCATGACCCACTTGCAAGGATCCCATGGTTAACCCATGACCCACTTGCAAGGATCCCATGGTTAACCATGACCCACTTGCAAGGATCCCATGGTTAACCCATGACCCACTTGCAAGGATCCCAAGGTTAACCCATGACCACTTGCAAGGATCCCTTAGAAAGGATCCCATGGTTAACCCATGACCCCCTTGCAAGGATCCCATGGTTAACCCATGACCCACTTGCAAGGATCCCATGGTTAACCCATGACCCACTTGCAAGGATCCCAAGGTTAACCCATGACCCACTTGCAAGGATCTTGCAAGGATCCCATGGTTAACCCATGACCCACTTGCAAGGATCCCATGGTTAACCCATGACCCACTTGCAAGGATCCCATGGTTAACCCATGACCCACTTGCAAGGATCCCATGGTTAACCCTTGACCCACTTGCAAGGATCCCCCTAGAAAGGATCCCATGGTTAACCCATGACACCCTTGCAAGGATCCCATGGTTAACCCAAGACCCACTTGCAAGGATCCCATGGTTAACCCATGACCCACTTGCAAGGATCCCATGGTTAACCCATGACCCACTTGCAAGGATCCCAAGGTTAACCCATGACCCACTTGCAAGGATCCCCTAGAAAGGATCCCATGGTTAACCTAGGACCCCCTTGCAAGGATCCCATGGTTAACCCATGACCCACTTGCAAGGATCCCATGGTTAACCCATGACCCACTTGCAAGGATCCCATGGTTAACCCATGACCCACTTGCAAGGATCCCATGGTTAACCCATGACCCACTTGCAAGGATCCCATGGTTAACCCATGACCCACTTGCAAGGATCCCAAGGTTAACCCATGACCCACTTGCAAGGATCCCCTAGAAAGGATCCCATGGTTAACCCATGACCCCCTTGCAAGGATCCCATGGTTAACCCATGACCCACTTGCAAGGATCCCATGGTTAACCCATGACCCACTTGCAAGGATCCCATGGTTAACCCATGACCCACTTGCAAGGATCCCATGGTTAACCCATGACCCACTTGCAAGGATCCCATGGTTAACCCATGACCCACTTGCAAGGATCCCCTAGAAAGGATCCCATGGTTAACCCATGACCCCCTTGCAAGGATCCCATGGTTAACCCATGACCCACTTGCAAGGATCCCATGGTTAACCCATGACCCACTTGCAAGGATCCCATGGTTAACCCATGACCCACTTGCAAGGATCCCATGGTTAACCCATGACCCCCTTGCAAGGATCCCATGGTTAACCCATGACCCACTTGCAAGGATCCCATGGTTAACCCATGACCCACTTGCAAGGATCCCAAGGTTAACCCATGACCCACTTGCAAGGATCCTTGCAAAGATCCCATGGTTAACCCATGACCCACTTGCAAGGATCCCATGGTTAACCCATGACCCACTTGCAAGGATCCCATGGTTAACCATGACCCACTTGCAAGGATCCCATGGTTAACCCATGACCCACTTGCAAGGATCCCCCTAGAAAGGATCCCATGGTTAACCCATGACCCACTTGCAAGGATCCCATGGTTAACCCATGACCCACTTGCAAGGATCCCATGGTTAACCCATGACCCACTTGCAAGGATCCCATGGTTAACCCATGACCCACTTGCAAGGATCCCAAGGTTAACCCATGACCCACTTGCAAGGATCCCCTAGAAAGGATCCCATGGTTAACCATGACCCCCTTGCAAGGATCCCATGGTTAACCCATGACCCACTTGCAAGGATCCATGGTTAACCCATGACCACTTGCAAGGATCCCATGGTTAACCCATGACCCACTTGCAAGGATCCCATGGTTAACCCATGACCCACTTGCAAGGATCCCCTAGAAAGGATCCCATGGTTAACCCAGGACCCCCTTGCAAGGATCCCATGGTTAACCCATGACCCACTTGCAAGGATCCCATGGTTAACCCATGACCCACTTGCACTTGCAAGGATCCCAAGGTTAACCCATGACCCACTTGCAAGGATCCCCCTTAGAAAGGATCCCATGGTTAACCCATGACCCACTTGCAAGGATCCCATGGTTAACCCATGACCCACTTGCAAGGATCCCATGGTTAACCCATGACCCACTTGCAAGGATCCCATGGTTAACCCTTGACCCACTTGCAAGGATCCCATGGTTAACCCATGACCCCCTTGCAAGGATCCCATGGTTAACCCATGACCCCCTTGCAAGGATCCATTGGTTAACCCATGACCCCTTGCAAGGATCCCATGGTTAACCCATGACCCACTTGCAAGGATCCCATGGTTAACCCATGACCCACTTGCAAGGATCCCATGGTTAACCCATGACCCACTTGCAAGGATCCCATGGTTAACCCATGACCCACTTGCAAGGATCCCAAGGTTAACCCATGACCCACTTGCAAGGATCCCCTAGAAAGGATCCCATGGTTAACCCATGCCCCTTGCAAGGATCCCATGGTTAACCCATGACCCACTTGCAAGGATCCCCCTTGAAAGGATCCCATGGTTAACCTATGACCCACTTGCAAGGATCCCATGGTTAACCCATGACCCACTTGCAAGGATCCCATGGTTAACCCATGACCCACTTGCAAGGATCCCATGGTTAACCCAGACCCACTTGCAAGGATCCCATGGTTAACCCATGACCCACTTGCAAGGATCCCAAGGTTAACCCATGACCCACTTGCAAGGATCCCATGGTTAACCCATGAACCACTTGCAAGGATCCCATGGTTAACCCATGACCCCCTTGCAAGGATCCCATGGTTAACCCATGACCCACTTGCAAGGATCCCAAGGTTAACCCATGACCCACTTGCAAGGATCCCCCTAGAAAGGATCCCATGGTTAACCCATGACCCCCTTGCAAGGATCCCATGGTTAACCCATGACCCACTTGCAAGGATCCCATGGTTAACCCATGACCACTTGCAAGGATCCCATGGTTAACCCATGACCCACTTGCAAGGATCCCATGGTTAACCCATGACCCACTTGCAAGGATCCCAAGGTTAACCCATGACCCACTTGCAAGGATCCCCTTTGAAAGGATCCCATGGTTAACCCATGACCCCCTTGCAAGGATCCCATGGTTAACCCATGACCCACTTGCAAGGATCCCATGGTTAACCCATGACCACTTGCAAGGATCCCATGGTTAACCCATGACCCACTTGCAAGGATCCCATGGTTAACCCATGACCCACTTGCAAGGATCCCAAGGTTAACCCATGACCCACTTGCAAGGATCCCCCTTGCAAGGATCCCATGGTTAACCCATGACCCACTTGCAAGGATCCCATGGTTAACCCATGACCCACTTGCAAGGATCCCAAGGTTAACCCATGACCCACTTGCAAGGATCCCCCTAGAAAGGATCCCATGGTTAACCCATGACCCCCTTGCAAGGATCCCATGGTTAACCCATGACCCACTTGCAAGGATCCCATGGTTAACCCATGACCCACTTGCAAGGATCCCATGGTTAACCCATGACCCACTTGCAAGGATCCCATGGTTAACCCATGACCCACTTGCAAGGATCCCCTAGAAAGGATCCCATGGTTAACCCATGACCCACTTGCAAGGATCCCATGGTTAACCCATGACCCACTTGCAAGGATCCCAAGGTTAACCCATGACCCACTTGCAAGGATCCCATGGTTAACCCATGACCCACTTGCAAGGATCCCATGGTTAACCCATGACCCCCTTGCAAGGATCCCATGGTTAACCCATGACCCACTTGCAAGGATCCCATGGTTAACCCATGACCCACTTGCAAGGATCCCCCCTAGAAAGGTTAACCCATGACCCACTTGCAAGGATCCCATGGTTAACCCATGACCCACTTGCAAGGATCCCATGGTTAACCCATGACCCACTTGCAAGGATCCCATGGTTAACCCATGACCCACTTGCAAGGATCCCATGGTTAACCCATGACCCACTTGCAAGGATCCCATGGTTAACCATGACCCACTTGCAAGGATCCCCCTAGAAAGGATCCCATGGTTAACCCATGACCCCCTTGCAAGGATCCCATGGTTAACCCATGACCCACTTGCAAGGATCCCAAGGTTAACCATCCCATGGTTAACCCATGACCCCCTTGCAAGGATCCCATGGTTAACCCATGACCCACTTGCAAGGATCCCATGGTTAACCCATGACCCACTTGCAAGGATCCCATGGTTAACCCATGACCCACTTGCAAGGATCCCCTAGAAAGGATCCCATGGTTAACCTATGACCCCCTTGCAAGGATCCCATGGTTAACCCATGACCCACTTGCAAGGATCCCATGGTTAACCCATGACCCACTTGCAAGGATCCCCCCTAGAAAGGATCCCATGGTTAACCCATGACCCCTTGCAAGGATCCCATGGTTAACCCATGACCCACTTGCAAGGATCCCATGGTTAACCCATGACCCACTTGCAAGGATCCCATGTTAACCCATGACCCACTTGCAAGGATCCCATGGTTAACCCATGACCCACTTGCAAGGATCCCAATGTTAACCCATGACCCACTTGCAAGGATCCCCCTTGAAAGGATCCCATGGTTAACCTATGACCCCCTTCAAGGATCCCATGGTTAACCCATGCAAGGATCCCATGGTTAACCCATGACCCACTTGCAAGGATCCCATGGTTAACCCATGACCCACTTGCAAGGATCCCAAGGTTAACCCATGACCCACTTGCAAGGATCCCCCTAGAAAGGATCCCATGGTTAACCCATGACCCCCTTGCAAGGATCCCATGGTTAACCCATGACCCACTTGCAAGGATCCCATGGTTAACCCATGACCCACTTGCAAGGATCCCAAGGTTAACCCATGACCCACTTGCAAGGATCCCCCTAGAAAGGATCCCATGGTTAACCCATGACCCACTTGCAAGGATCCCATGGTTAACCCATGACCCCCTTGCAAGGATCCCATGGTTAACCCATGACCCACTTGCAAGGATCCCATGGTTAACCCATGACCCACTTGCAAGGATCCCATGGTTAACCCATGACCCACTTGCAAGGATCCCCCTAGAAAGGATCCCATGGTTAACCCATGACCCCCTTGCAAGGATCCCATGGTTAACCCATGACCCACTTGCAAGGATCCCATGGTTAACCCATGACCCACTTGCAAGGATCCCATGGTTAACCCATGACCCACTTGCAAGGATCCCATGGTTAACCCATGACCCACTTGCAAGGATCCATGGTTAACCCATGACCCACTTGATGACCCACTTGCAAGGATCCCATGGTTAACCCATGACCCACTTGCAAGGATCCCATGGTTAACCCATGACCCACTTGCAAGGATCCCATGGTTAACCCATGACCCACTTGCAAGGATCCCATGGTTAACCCATGACCCACTTGCAAGGATCCCCCTAGAAAGGATCCCATGGTTAACCCATGACCCCCTTGCAAGGATCCCATGGTTAACCCATGACCCACTTGCAAGGATCCCATGGTTAACCCATGACCCACTTGCAAGGATCCCATGGTTAACCCATGACCCACTTGCAAGGATCCCATTAGAAAGGATCCCATGGTTAACCCATGACCCCCTTGCAAGGATCCCATGGTTAACCCATGACCCACTTGCAAGGATCCCATGGTTAACCCATGACCCACTTGCAAGGATCCCATGGTTAACCCATGACCCACTTGCAAGGATCCCCCTTGAAAGGATCCCATGGTTAACCCATGACCCCCTTGCAAGGATCCCATGGTTAACCCATGACCCACTTGCAAGGATCCCATGGTTAACCCAGACCCACTTGCAAGGATCCCATGGTTAACCCATGACCCACTTGCAAGGATCCCAAGGTTAACCCATGACCCACTTGCAAGGATCCCCCTAGAAAGGATCCCATGGTTAACCCATGACCCCCTTGCAAGGATCCCATGGTTAACCCATGACCCACTTGCAAGGATCCCATGGTTAACCCATGACCCACTTGCAAGGATCCCATGGTTAACCCATGACCCACTTGCAAGGATCCCCCTTGAAAGGATCCCATGGTTAACCCATGACCCCTTTGCAAGGATCCCATGGTTAACCCATGACCCACTTGCAAGGATCCCATGGTTAACCCATACCCACTTGCAAGGATCCCATGGTTAACCCATGACCCACTTGCAAGGATCCCATGGTTAACCCATGACCACTTGCAAGGATCCCATGGTTAACCCATGACCCACTTGCAAGGATCCCATGGTTAACCCATGACCCCCTTGCAAGGATCCCATGGTTAACCCATGACCCACTTGCAAGGATCCCAAGGTTAACCCATGACCCACTTGCAAGGATCCCCCTAGAAAGGATCCCATGGTTAACCCATGACCCCCTTGCAAGGATCCCATGGTTAACCCATGACCCACTTGCAAGGATCCCATGGTTAACCATGACCCACTTGCAAGGATCCCATGGTTAACCCATGACCCACTTGCAAGGATCCCAAGGTTAACCCATGACCCACTTGCAAGGATCCCTAGAAAGGATCCCATGGTTAACCCATGACCCCCTTGCAAGGATCCCATGGTTAACCCATGACCCCTTGCAAGGATCCCATGGTTAACCCATGACCCACTTGCAAGGATCCCAAGGTTAACCCATGACCCACTTGCAAGGATCCCCCTAGAAAGATCCCATGGTTAACCCATGACCCCCTTGCAAGGATCCCATGGTTAACCCATGACCCACTTGCAAGGATCCCATGGTTAACCATGACCCACTTGCAAGGATCCCATGGTTAACCCATGACCCACTTGCAAGGATCCCATGGTTAACCCATGACCACTTGCAAGGATCCCCTAGAAAGGATCCCATGGTTAACCCATGACCCACTTGCAAGGATCCCAAGGTTAACCCATGACCCACTTGCAAGGATCCCCCTAGAAAGGATCCCATGGTTAACCCATGACCCACTTGCAAGGATCCCATGGTTAACCCAGACCCACTTGCAAGGATCCCATGGTTAACCCATGACCCACTTGCAAGGATCCCATGGTTAACCCATGACCCACTTGCAAGGATCCCATGGTTAACCCATGACCCACTTGCAAGGATCCCCCTAGAAAGGATCCCATGGTTAACCCATGACCCCCTTGCAAGGATCCCATGGTTAACCCATGACCCACTTGCAAGGATCCCATGGTTAACCCATGACCCACTTGCAAGGATCCCATGGTTAACCCATGACCCACTTGCAAGGATCCCATGGTTAACCCATGACCACTTGCAAGGATCCCATGGTTAACCCATGACCCACTTGGACCCACTTGCAAGGATCCCATGGTTAACCCATGACCCACTTGCAAGGATCCCATGGTTAACCCATGACCCCCATGCAAGGATCCCATGGTTAACCCATGACCCACTTGCAAGGATCCCATGGTTAACCCATGACCCACTTGCAAGGATCCCCCTAGAAAGGATCCCATGGTTAACCCATGACCCCCTTGCAAGGATCCCATGGTTAACCCATGACCCACTTGCAAGGATCCCATGGTTAACCCATGACCCACTTGCAAGGATCCCATGGTTAACCCATGACCCACTTGCAAGGATCCCCCTAGAAAGGATCCCATGGTTAACCCATGACCCCCTTGCAAGGATCCCATGGTTAACCCAAGACCCACTTGCAAGGATCCCATGGTTAACCCATGACCCACTTGCAAGGATCCCATGGTTAACCCATGACCCACTTGCAAGGATCCCCCTTGAAAGGATCCCATGGTTAACCCATGACCCCTTGGCAAGGATCCCATGGTTAACCCATGACCCACTTGCAAGGATCCCATGGTTAACCCAGACCCACTTGCAAGGATCCATGGTTAACCCATGACCCACTTGCAAGGATCCCAAGGTTAACCCATGACCCACTTGCAAGGATCCCACTAGAAAGGATCCCATGGTTAACCCATGACCCCCTTGCAAGGATCCCATGGTTAACCCATGACCCACTTGCAAGGATCCCATGGTTAACCCATGACCCACTTGCAAGGATCCCATGGTTAACCCATGACCCACTTGCAAGATCCCCCTTGCAAGGATCCCATGTTAACCTATGACCCCCTTGCAAGGATCCCATGGTTAACCCATGACCCACTTGCAAGGATCCCATGGTTAACCCATACCCACTTGCAAGGATCCCATGGTTAACCCATGACCCACTTGCAAGGATCCCATGGTTAACCCATGACCCACTTGCAAGGATCCCATGGTTAACCCATGACCCACTTGCAAGGATCCCATGGTTAACCCATGACCCACTTGCAAGGATCCCATGGTTAACCCATGACCCACTTGCAAGGATCCCAAGGTTAACCCATGACCCACTTGCAAGGATCCCCCTAGAAAGGATCCCATGGTTAACCCATGACCCCCTTGCAAGGATCCCATGGTTAACCCATGACCCACTTGCAAGGATCCCATGGTTAACCCATGACCCACTTGCAAGGATCCCATGGTTAACCCATGACCCACTTGCAAGGATCCCAATGTTAACCCATGACCACTTGCAAGGATCCCCTGAAAGGATCCCATGGTTAACCTAGGACCCCCTTGCAAGGATCCCATGGTTAACCCATGACCCACTTGCAAGGATCCCATGGTTAACCCATGACCCACTTGCAAGGATCCCAAGGTTAACCCATGACCCACTTGCAAGGATCCCTCCCATGGTTAACCATGACCCCCTTGCAAGGATCCCATGGTTAACCCATGACCCACTTGCAAGGATCCCATGGTTAACCCATGACCCACTTGCAAGGATCCCATGGTTAACCCATGACCCACTTGCAAGGATCCCATGGTTAACCCATGACCCACTTGCAAGGATCCCCTAGAAAGGATCCCATGGTTAACCCATGACCCACTTGCAAGGATCCCATGGTTAACCCATGACCCACTTGCAAGGATCCATGGTTAACCCATGACCCACTTGCAAGGATCCCATGGTTAACCCATGACCCACTTGCAAGGATCCCATGGTTAACCCATGACCCACTTGCAAGGATCCCATGGTTAACCCATGACCCACTTGCAAGGATCCCCTAGAAAGGATCCCATGGTTAACCTATCCCACTTGCAAGGATCCCATGGTTAACCCATGACCCACTTGCAAGGATCCCATGGTTAACCCATGACCCACTTGCAAGGATCCCCCTAGAAAGGATCCCATGGTTAACCCATGACCCACTTGCAAGGATCCCATGGTTAACCTATGACCCCCATGCAAGGATCCCATGGTTAACCCATGACCCACTTGCAAGGATCCCATGGTTAACCCATGACCCACTTGCAAGGATCCCAAGGTTAACCCATGACCCACTTGCAAGGATCCCCCTAGAAAGGATCCCATGGTTAACCCATGACCCCCTTGCAAGGATCCCATGGTTAACCCATGACCCACTTGCAAGGATCCCATGGTTAACCCATGACCCACTTGCAAGGATCCCATGGTTAACCCATGACCCACTTGCAAGGATCCCACTAGAAAGGATCCCATGGTTAACCCATGACCCACTTGCAAGGATCCCATGGTTAACCCATGACCCACTTGCAAGGATCCCATGGTTAACCCATGACCCACTTGCAAGGATCCCCCTTGAAAGGATCCCATGGTTAACCTATGACCCCCTTGCAAGGATCCCATGGTTAACCCATGACCCACTTGCAAGGATCCCATGGTTAACCCAGACCCACTTGCAAGGATCCCATGGTTAACCCATGACCCACTTGCAAGGATCCCAAGGTTAACCCATGACCCACTTGCAAGGATCCCATGGTTAACCCATGACCCACTTGCAAGGATCCCATGGTTAACCCATGACCCCCTTGCAAGGATCCCATGGTTAACCCATGACCCACTTGCAAGGATCCCAAGGTTAACCCATGACCCACTTGCAAGGATCCCCCTAGAAAGGATCCCATGGTTAACCCATGACCCCCTTGCAAGGATCCCATGGTTAACCCATGACCCACTTGCAAGGATCCCATGGTTAACCCATGACCCACTTGCAAGGATCCCATGGTTAACCCATGACCCACTTGCAAGGATCCCAAGGTTAACCATGACCCACTTGCAAGGATCCCCCTTGAAAGGATCCCATGGTTAACCTAGGACCCCCTTGCAAGGATCCCATGGTTAACCCATGACCCACTTGCAAGGATCCCATGGTTAACCCATGACCCACTTGCAAGGATCCCAAGGTTAACCCATGACCCACTTGCAAGGATCCCCTAGAAAGGATCCCATGGTTAACCCATGACCCCCTTGCAAGGATCCCATGGTTAACCCATGACCCACTTGCAAGGATCCCATGGTTAACCCATGACCCACTTGCAAGGATCCCATGGTTAACCCATGACCCACTTGCAAGGATCCCATGGTTAACCCATGACCCACTTGCAAGGATCCCCTAGAAAGGATCCCATGGTTAACCCATGACCCACTTGCAAGGATCCCATGGTTAACCCATGACCCACTTGCAAGGATCCCATGGTTAACCCATGACCCACTTGCAAGGATCCCAAGGTTAACCCATGACCCACTTGCAAGGATCCCCTAGAAGGATCCCATGGTTAACCCACTTGCAAGGATCCCATGGTTACCCATGACCCACTTGCAAGGATCCCATGGTTAACCCATGACCCACTTGCAAGGATCCCATGGTTAACCCATGACCCACTTGCAAGGATCCCATGGTTAACCCATGACCCACTTGCAAGGATCCCCTAGAAAGGATCCCATGGTTAACCCATGACCCACTTGCAAGGATCCCATGGTTAACCCATGACCCACTTGCAAGGATCCCATGGTTAACCCATGACCCACTTGCAAGGATCCCAAGGTTAACCCATGACCCACTTGCAAGGATCCCCCTAGAAAGGATCCCATGGTTAACCCATCTTGCAAGGATCCCATGGTTAACCCATGACCCACTTGCAAGGATCCCATGGTTAACCCAACCCACTTGCAAGGATCCCATGGTTAACCCATGACCCACTTGCAAGGATCCCATGGTTAACCCATGACCCACTTGCAAGGATCCCATGGTTAACCCATGACCCACTTGCAAGGATCCCCCTAGAAAGGATCCCATGGTTAACCCATGACCCCCTTGCAAGGATCCCATGGTTAACCCAAGACCCACTTGCAAGGATCCCATGGTTAACCCATGACCCACTTGCAAGGATCCCATGGTTAACCCATGACCCACTTGCAAGGATCCCATGGTTAACCCATGACCCACTTGCAAGGATCCCAAGGTTAACCCATGACCCACTTGCAAGGATCCCCCTAGAAAGGATCCCATGGTTAACCCATGACCCACTTGCAAGGATCCCATGGTTAACCCATGACCCACTTGCAAGGATCCCATGGTTAACCCATGACCCACTTGCAAGGATCCCATGGTTAACCCATGACCCACTTGCAAGGATCCCATGGTTAACCCATGACCCACTTGCAAGGATCCCCCTAGAAAGGATCCCATGGTTAACCCATGACCCCCTTGCAAGGATCCCATGGTTAACCCATGACCCACTTGCAAGGATCCCATGGTTAACCCATGACCCACTTGCAAGGATCCCATGGTTAACCCATGACCACTTGCAAGGATCCCAAGGTTAACCCATGACCACTTGCAAGGATCCCCTAGAAAGGATCCCATGGTTAACCTAGGACCCCCTTGCAAGGATCCCATGGTTAACCCATGACCCACTTGCAAGGATCCCATGGTTAACCCATGACCCACTTGCAAGGATCCCCCTTGGAAGGATCCCATGGTTAACCCATGACCCACTTGCAAGGATCCCATGGTTAACCCATGACCACTTGCAAGGATCCCATGGTTAACCCATGACCCACTTGCAAGGATCCCATGGTTAACCCATGACCCACTTGCAAGGATCCCCCTAGAAAGGATCCCATGGTTAACCCATGACCCCCTTGCAAGGATCCCATGGTTAACCCATGACCCACTTGCAAGGATCCATGGTTAACCCATGACCCACTTGCAAGGATCCCATGGTTAACCCATGACCCACTTGCAAGGATCCCATGGTTAACCCATGACCCACTTGCAAGGATCCCAATGTTAACCCATGACCCACTTGCAAGGATCCCTAGAAAGGATCCCATGGTTAACCCATGACCCCTTGCAAGGATCCCATGGTTAACCCATGACCCACTTGCAAGGATCCCAAGGTTAACCCATGACCCACTTGCAAGGATCCCCGAAGGATCCCATGGTTAACCCATGACCCACTTGCAAGGATCCCATGGTTAACCCATGACCCCCTTGCAAGGATCCCATGGTTAACCCATGACCCCACTTGCAAGGATCCCATGGTTAACCCATGACCCACTTGCAAGGATCCCATGGTTAACCCTCGACCCACTTGCAAGGATCCCCCTAGAAAGGATCCCATGGTTAACCCATGACCCACTTGCAAGGATCCCATGGTTAACCCAAGACCCACTTGCAAGGATCCCATGGTTAACCCATGACCCACTTGCAAGGATCCCATGGTTAACCCATGACCCACTTGCAAGGATCCCATGGTTAACCCATGACCCACTTGCAAGGATCCCCCTTGAAAGGATCCCATGGTTAACCTAGGACCCCTTTGCAAGGATCCCATGGTTAACCCATGACCCACTTGCAAGGATCCCATGGTTAACCCAGAACCACCTTGCAAGGATCCCATGGTTAACCCATGACCCACTTGCAAGGATCCCAAGGTTAACCCATGACCCGCTTGCAAGGATCCCATAGTTAACCCATGAACCACTTGCATGGATCCCATGGTTAACCCATGACCCCCTTGCATGGATCCCATGGTTAACCCATGACCCACTTTCAGGGATCCCAAGGTTAACCCATGACCCACTTGCAAGGATCCCCCTAGAAAGGATCCCATGGTTAACCCATGACCCCCTTGCAAGGATCCCATGGTTAACCCAAGACCCACTTGCAAGGAGATCCCATGGTTAACCCATGACCCCCACTGCAAGGATCCCATGGTTAACCCATGACCCACTTGCAAGGATCCCAAGGTTAACCCATGACCCACTTGCAAGGATCCCCCTAGAAAGGATCCCATGGTTAACCCATGACCCCCTTGCAAGGATCCCATGGTTAACACATGACCCACTTGCAAGGATCCCATGGTTAACCCATGACCCACTTGCAAGGATCCCATGGTTAACCCTTGACCCACTTGCAAGCAAGGATCCCATGGTTAACCTAGGACCCACTTGCAAGGATCCCATGGTTAACCCATGACCCACTTGCAAGGATCCCATGGTTAACCCATGACCCACTTGCAAGGATCCCATGATTAACCCATGACCCACTTGCAAGGATCCCATGGTTAACCCTTGACCCACTTGCAAGGATCCCCCTAGAAAGGATCCCATGGTTAACCCATGACAGCCTTGCAAGGATCCCATGGTTAACCCATGACCCACTTGCAAGGATCCCATGGTTAACCCATGACCCACTTGCAAGGATCTCATGGTTAACCCAAGACCCACTTGCAAGGATCCCGTGGTTAACCCATGACCCACTTGCAAGGATCCCAATGTTAACCCATGACCCACTTGCAAGGATCCCCTTGAAAGGATCCCATGGTTAACCCATGACCCACTTGCAAGGATCCCATGGTTAACCCATGACCCCCTTGCAAGGATCCCATGGTTAACCCATGACCCACTTGCAAGGATCCCATGGTTAACCCATGACCCACTTCCAAGGATCCCATGGTTAACCCATGACCCACTTGCAAGGATCCCCCTAGAAAGGATCCCATGGTTAACCCATGACCCCCTTGCAAGGATCCCATGGTTAACCCATGACCCACTTGCAAGGATCCCATGGTTAACCCATGACCCACTTGCAAGGATCCCATGGTTAACCCATGACCCACTTGCAAGGATCCCAAGGTTAACCCATGACCACTTGCAAGGATCCCTTGAAAGGATCCCATGGTTAACCCATGGCCCACTTGCAAGGATCCCATGGTTAACCCATGACCCACTTGCAAGGATCCCAAGGTTAACCCATGACCCACTTGCAAGGATCCCCCTTGAAAGGATCCCATGGTTAACCCATGACCCACTTGCAAGGATCCCAAGGTTAACCCATGACCCCCTTGCAAGGATCCCATGATTAACCCATGACCCACTTGCAAGGATCCCATGGTTAACCCTCGACCCACTTGCAAGGATCCCCCTAGAAAGGATCCCATGGTTAACCCATGACAGCCTTGCAAGGATCCCATGGTTAACCCAAGACCCACTTGCAAGGATCCCATGGTTAACCCGTGTCCCACTTGCAAGGATCCCATGGTTAACCTAGGACCCACTTGCAAGGATCCCATGGTTAACCCATGACCCACTTGCAAGGATCCCAATGTTAACCCATGACCCACTTGCAAGGATCCCCTAGAAAGGATCCCATGGTTAACCTATCCCCTTGCAAGGATCCCATGGTTAACCCATGACCCACTTGCAAGGATCCCATGGTTAACCCATGACCCACTTGCAAGGATCCCCGTTGCAAGGATCCCATGGTTAACCCATGACCCACTTGCAAGGATCCCATGGTTAACCTAGGACCCCCTTGCAAGGATCCCATGGTTAACCCATGACCCACTTGCAAGGATCCCATGGTTAACCCATGACCCACTTGCAAGGATCCCATGGTTAACCCATGACCCACTTGCAAGGATCCCCCTAGAAAGGATCCCATGGTTAACCCATGACAGCCTTGCAAGGATCCTATGGTTAACCCAAGACCCACTTGCAAGGATCCCATAGTTAACCCATGACCCACTTGCAAGGATCCCATGGTTAACCCATGACCCACTTGCAAGGATCCCATGGTTAACCCATGACCCACTTGCAAGGATCCCCCTTGAAATATCCCATGGTTAACATAGGACCCCTTTGGAAGGATCCCATGGTTAACCCACTACCCACTTGCAAGGATCCCATGGTTAACCCATGATCCACTTGCAAGGATCCCAAGGTTAACCGATGACCCACTTGCAAGGATCCCAAGGTTAACCCATGACCCCCTTGGAAGTATCCAATGGTTAACCCATGACCCACTTGCAAGGATCCCAAGGTTAACCCATGACCCGCTTGCAAGGATCCCATGGTTAACCCATGACCCACTTGCATGGATCCCATGGTTAACCCATGACCCACTTGCATGGATCCCCTTAGAAAGATCCCATGGTTAACCCATGACCCCCTTGCAAGGATCCCATGGTTAACCCAAGACCCACTTGCAAGGAGATCCCATGGTTAACCCATGATCCACTTGCAAGGATCCCATGGTTAACCCATGACCCACTTGCAAGGATCCCATGGTTAACCCATGACCCACTTGCAAGGATCCCCCTAGAAAGGATCCCATGGTTAACCCATGAGCCACTTGCAAGGATCCCATGGTTAACATAGACCCACTTGCAAGGATCCCATGGTTAACCCATGACCCACTTGCAAGGATCCCAAGGTTAACCCTAGACCCACTTGCAAGGATCCCCCTAGAAAGGATCCCATGGTTAACCCATGACCCCCTTGCAAGGATCCCATGGTTAACCCAAGACCCACTTGCAAGGATCCCATGATTAACCCATGACCCACTTGCAAGGATCCCATGTTAACCCATGACCCACTTGCAAGGATCCCATGGTTAACCCATGGCCCACTTGCAAGGATCCCCCTAGAAGGATCCCATGGTTAACCCATGACCCCCTTGCAAGGATCCCATGGTTAACCCATGACCCACTTGCAAGGATCCCATGGTTAACCCATGACCCACTTGCCCTAGGACCCACTTGCAAGGATCCCATGGTTAACCCATGACCCACTTGCAAGGATCCCAAGGTTAACCCATGACCCACTTGCAAGGATCCCCTAGCAAGGATCCCATGGTTAACCCATGACCCGCTTGCAAGGATCCCATGGTTAACCCATGACCCACTTGTATCCCATGGTTAACCCATGACCCACTTGCAAGGATCCCATGGTTAACCCATGACCCACTTCCAAGGATCCCATGGTTAACCCTTGACCCACTTGCAAGGATCCCCCTAGAAAGGATCCCATGGTTAACCCATGACAGCCTTGCAAGGATCCCATAGTTAACCCATGACCCACTTGCAAGGATCCCATGGTTAACCATGACCCACTTGCAAGGATCCCATGGTTAACCCATGACCCACTTGCAAGAATCCTAATGTTAGCCCATGACCCACTTGCAAGGATCCCCCTTGAAAGGATCCCATGTTTAACCTAGGACCCCCTTGCAAGGATCCCATGGTTAACCCATGACCCACTTGCAAGGATCCCATCGTTAACCATTGACCCACTTGCAAGGATTCCCATTGGAATGATCCCATGGTTAACCCCTGATCCACTTGAAAGGATCCCATAGTTAACCCATGAACCCCTTGCAAGGATCCCATGGTTAACCCATGACCCACTTGCAAGGATCCCATGGTTAACCCTTGACCCACTTGCAAGGGTCCCAAGGTTAACCCATGACCCACTTGCAAGGTTCCCATGGTTAACCCATGAGCCCCTTGCAAGGATCCCATGGTCAACCCAAGACACAGTTGCAAGGATCCCATGGTTAACCCATGACCCACTTGCATGGATCCCATGGTTAACCCATGACCCACTTGAATGGATCCCCCTAGGATCCCATCGTTAACCCAAGATACTCTTGCAAGGATCCCATGGCTAACTAGGACCCACTTGCAAGGATCCCATGGTTAACCCATGACCCACTTGCAAGGATCCCAATGTTAACCCTTGACCCACTTGCAAGGATCCCCCTTGAAAGGATCCCATGGTTAACCTATTACCCACTTGCAAGGATCCCATCGTTAACCTAGGACCCCCTTGGAAAGAACCCCTGGTTAACCCATGACCCACTTGCAAGGATCTCATGGTTAACCCATGACCCACTTGCAAGGATCCCATGATTAACCCATGTCGCGACCGGAAATCGAGGGGAAGGAAAAAGGATAACTGTTTTCCTTCCTGAGAATGGAGTCGCCACCAAAGTTTTTTTTTGTTGGGAAACATTGGGAAAACCCTTTGTGAAAAGCGACTGGTCTTTATTTTTGAAATAGAAATGAATGGGTTCGGGGGTCGATTATGTCTAGGGAAGGCATGGGTGATTATCCCCACAGCACCCTAGAGCATCCGTCGTTACGACCGTTACCCTTAGATTGTGCAAATTAAGATTACCCCTTTTATTAAAAATCCAAAAAAATGAGCCATTAAACTGTATAGTTAAAATAGCTCGGATTTGTGGGATCAACAAGTCGTTACGACTAAATTGATCTTTTTCTTCATTTTTTATGTAAGGCAACCCTCATAATTTTACGTCTTGGCATAAAGAGAAATTTTATTTCTACAAGGGAGATTTTGAGAAATCAAGCTGTATAAGCTTCATCTTCTCTTGAATGATTAAGGGATCACAAAGTCGTACGACTAAATTAATTCTCGTGAATATTTATTAATTTGAGACGTGAAAAAAAATTAATAGCTTTTTTAGTGCAAAAGGATTTTTATTTTATAAAAAGAAGCTTTGGAGATGTCAAATTGTAGAAATTTAGACATCTTTAGAACGATTGAGGAATCAACAAGTGTACACTAAATTGATTCATTTTTTGTTTATGAATTTTATTTTGAAAATCAAATTATTTACGAAGAAACGAACTTTAATCTTTATTAGTATTATTATTCCTAAAAAACAATTTCTGATTGTTATTATTTACATAAAAAAAACAAAGTTTTAACGTTAAAGCCAACAAATCGTTACGATTAAATTGACCCCCTCCTTTTTTCTTTTTTATCACACGCAAATGGAACTCAGCGTATAGCCTGTTTATTTACGGAAAGAAGCTTCAAGAAGATAACAATAAAAAAAAAAGGTAAAAACAATTAAGGTTCTTGGATGGAATATGCTCTTGCATCAGTACCAAATTTAAAAAAACGTGAGTGAAATTTGAAGTAAAACCGCTGAATCCTTGTTTAGCAGCATTCAAGAATAGGTTGATTAATAGCCCATAAATCAAATGAAAGGAAAGTATGGTCTTTTCTGAATCAACCTTCTCTATTTCCTACACTTCATTTTTTTTTCCTTTTACACTAGACAAACTATTTTTGATTCTTCAAACAAGACAAGATTATGGCACTATATAGCAAACACAACAGTAGCAGCCAAAACGCATCAAATTATGTCTAAAAGAAACATTATGGAGGTAGGCTCATCCAAATTTAATTATAATGACAGCATGAGTAAAAGCTAAGTGCGTTTCTTACCTTTTTCACAAAATAATAGATACCATGTTTAATGAGGAGAAAGAACACCATCCAAAATCAAAATGAACAAAAGGATGGTCACGAAGTTAACTCAATTTTAACATCTTGACAATAGCTTTATATCAAAACAAAAGAAACAAGTGTTGCTGCCATAAAATGAACCTTGGTCACCAACGAAAACAACACCTTGCATATTTCACAACATCCTTACTTGTAACAATCATGTATAGTGGCTACCAAAATCAATTACACAAGTCAAATATGATAGACAAGATGACTTTACTTTCTAAACATAGGGGTTGCAAGTGACTCATCAATGAATTAAGTAATAATTTGCAAATAGAGACATCACTTACCAAAAACTCTCTGAGGCACCATGGATTGCATCACATATGATCATCTCAAAGCCAAACAACTTAGTGCAATTAAAAAGAACTGAACTAAACGTGTTTTTTGTTTTTTAATGACAACAACAGATCCAAAATCACTATAAAATCAACTACACATTCAAATGTTTATGAAATCAAGCTTGAAGCATTAAAAGAATTCAATCAACAAGCAATCTTTTTCATATGACTGAAGTCAGGTTTTTCCTTTTTTACATTAAACACGTATGTGAGAGGACTTTTATGAATTACAGAAGCTGTGCAACACACAAGTCCAGCATTCTGAATACTTTCAAATTCATTGTCTCCTACTAATTCAAATTTCTTTATAAAACAGAAAAAACAAGACAGATTCTTAAGCTTCCTCATTTATTTATTCTCATGAACCATGATATATTAGTTACATAATCCTGACATATTGATGACTTTCAAATGAGTGAAATCCAGACAAGCTAATTTGCTCATACACAAACAGGTTTAATAGGTTTTGTCAAATACCCATCACACAAACAGCTCATGCTTCAAACATTCTTCTTACAATACAGAACACAGAGATGAAAATTCTACCTCTTCCTCATACAGTAAAATTGCTAAATGGAAACAAATTCAGTTGTTAGCATCTATGGACCAAACAGAGAACATTCATGCATAAAAACAGTTTTCAGCTTAAACAGTTCATCAAACAACTGACACTCCCCTCAAGGTGAACAAATTAAAATGTTTAAAACCACCAACATTACAGCCAGTTGGAAAACATAGTAACTAGAATGAATTTACATCATTTATTCAGATTCATCAATACTGAATAGAGTGAAGTACGATTACCAAATAGAACTCTTCAATGAATATGAGCAACCTTTGATGCCACAAATTACAAGCAGCTTTCAATCCCTTATCTTGAAAGCCATGAACAGCAGAGAAAAAGAAAACAAAATACAGAGTTAACCCTTTGTTCCTGAACTTCACCACTTCAACATACCGTGACCAGAGAGTTAGAAATTTTTTTCCCCTTTAGACAGAAATTTCGTCCCCCCTTTTATAGCAGAAATCCCAGGGACCCAACTCCTTCAACTTGCAGATGTATTATTGGCTCGTTTAATGCCATTAAATGCTTCAGAGGTGAGTAGAAGAATTTCTTAGCGATTTTTCCGATCTGGTTCAGAGAAGGAGAAGGCTCCTCACCGTCCACGTGTCCTCGAGCCGCCATCTCTGACTCTTGGAGGTCAGAAACTCAGAAGTGCACATGGGCAGGGATCTCCTTGTCGAATACATGGAGCTTCGGTTGGGGAAAAGAGGTGAAGTGATGGGATGTTTACGGTGGGAAGGGGTGAGGCGTGAACAGAGGATGAGGAAGGGTGAGGCGATTTCATGACTAAGGAGAAGAAATTTGGAGAAGGTGGAAGGAGAAGGGGCGTCGGCCATGGTTGAGAGAAGAGGAGAAAATTGAAGTCTTTGGAGGAGGAAGGAGTTATGATGGAGGCGCTAGGGTTGGAGAAAGGAAGAAGGGAAAAAACAATTTAACTGGAGCGGGTCAGGAAACCGGGTCACGGTCGACCCGGTCTATGAGGGTATTGGCCCTCTTCTTTTTTTTTAGTCTGATGATGTTGGGCATAGAGTGATCTGAGCCCAATCTTCTTCTTTTTTTATTTATTTTCTTCTTCTTCAAACTTTGATTTCTTTAGCTGCTACTCTTTTCTTTTTTCTTTTGCTTTCTTCTTTCTTTCTTTCTTTCTTTTTTTCTTCTTCTTCTTTTTTTCCCTTTATTATTTTCCTGAAAAATAAAAAATAAAAACAATAATTAGATTGAATAAATATAGGACAAAATTTGATGTTCACAGTTGCCCCTCTTTACTTGTTGCTTACTAGAAGACATGATTAGTCGTCACTTTTCATGTATTATAGTAATGAACAAGTAAACAAAATGAACACATATTTTGTCCAACAATACATGAGAAGACTCAAAAGAGAGCCTCAGAGCTTGAAAATAAAATTGCGGTGAGCCTCAGAGTTAGAAAATAAAATTGCAGTGAGTCTCAGAGCTCGGAAAATAAAATGCAGTGAGCCTCAGAGCTCGAAAAATAAAATGCGATGAGCCTCAGAGCTCGAAAATAAAATTGCAGCGAGCCTCAAAGCTCGAAAAATAAAATGCGGTGAGCCTCAGAGCTCAAAAATAAAATTGCAGTGAGCCTCAGAGCTCGAAAACAAAATTGCAGTGAGCCTCAGTGCTCGGAAAATAAAATGCGATGAGCCTCAGAACTCGAAAATTAAAATTGCAGTGAGCCTCAGAGCTCGAAAATAAAATTGCAGTGAGCCTCAGAGCTCGGAAAATAAAATGCGATAAGCCTCAGAACTCGAAAATTAAAATTGCAGTGAGCCTCAGAGCTCGAAATTAAAATTGCAGTGAGCCTCAGAGCTCAAAAAATAAAATGCGATGAGCCTCAGAGCTCGAAAATTAAAATTGCGGTGAGCCTCAGAGCTCGAAAAATAAAATGCGGTGAGCCTCAGAGCTCGAAAATAAAAATGGCAGTGAGCCTTAGAGCTCGAAAATTAAAATTGCAGTGAGCCTCAGAGCTCGGAAAATAAAATGCAATGAGCCTCAGAGCTCGAAAATAAAATTGCAGTGAGCCTCAGAGCTCGGAAAATAAAATGCGGTGAGCCTCAGAGCTCGAAAATAAATTGCAGTGAGCCTCAGAGTTCGGAAAATAAAATGCGGTGAGCCTCAGAGCTCGAAAAATAAATTGCAGTGAGCCTCAGAGCTCGAAAATAAAATGCGGTGAGCCTCAGAGCTCCAAAATAAAATTGCAATGAGCCTCAGAGCTCAAAAAATAAAATGCAGTGAGCCTCAGGGCTCGAAAATAAAATTGCAGTGAGTCTCAGATCTCGAAAATAAAATGTGATGAGCCTCAGAGCTCGAAAAATAAAATTGCAGTGAGCCTTAGAGCTCGAAACATAAAATGCAGTGAGCCTCAGCTCGAAAATAAATTGCAGTGAGCCTCAGAGCTCGAAACATAAAATGCGGTGAGCCTCAGAGCTCGAAAATAAAATTGCGGTGAGCCTCAGAGCTCGAAAAATAAAATGCAGTGAGCCTTAGAGCTCGAAAAATAAAATTCAGCGAGCCTCAGAGCTCGAAAATAAAATGTACCCAAGAATCTGAAACTACTGAGAATCATTTCCTTTGGAAGAAAGCGGAACCAAACACTCCATGGAAAAACTTCAACCAACCAAACCCTTATTCGCCGACCACTCTGAGCTGAGGTGTTATTCATTCTTTTAGCAACAAGGATCTCTTAGGCAAGAGGCGATGACATGTGAAGCAATTGTCCTGTTTATTCTCCCGAGCTTATTTGCATCATTCCTTTGTCGTCCTGGGTGCATACTATCTCCCTTATTGCATCTGAAATGTTGAGTTCTTTTGGTTCAAGACATTCATTGATGCCACCATTAGTATTATCAAATCATACTATTAAACTCAAATTTACTTTAATTGAGACATGATCATAAAAGGGAGCACAACAGGTGAGTATGAAAGGAAAAACCTCTTGCTTTAATATGATAATTTAGTTTGTAAAAGGAAGTGAACAAGATTACAAGAGGGATAATGAAGGTTCAAAGCAGACGGAAACAAAAGAAATTACGAACATCACATAAAAATTTGCCCCAGTATTGGTTCCATGATTCTCATTTAATTGATTCCCAACGACCTTTTGATGACACGAATCGTGGACTCCATTTCTACTTCTTCAGACACGCCTTCCTCAATAACTCATCAACAAACTTGTCCCACTATAGTCAGTCGAATAGGATTGCCCCAGTGTGGTGAGTGTTTACAGAAGTATTGGACCATAGCATTTGCCTAGGCCGCCTTTACAGGTTTTCAGCCTAAGATTTCTTTGCCCTAACTTTTGCCTAGGTCACCATTATGGGTTTTCGACCTATCGGGCCTCTCTTTTTTCTTTTTTCTTTTTCTTTTTTTTTTTTACCCTAACTTTTGCGTAGGCCGCCTTTTCGGGTTTTCGACCTACCGGGCTCTCCCTTTTTGTTTTCGTTTTTCCTTTTTTTTTTTTTTAGTTTCAGGCATAGAACTTTTTCACAGCATCAGAGTTTACTGGCCTTGGTAACTCTTTTCCATCCATGTTTTGAAAAATCAAAGCTCCTCCCGAAAATGCTTGTTTGACAATATAAGGGCCTTCATAATTCGGAGCCCATTTTCCTCGACCATCCTCGTGATTAGGGAGAATCTTTTTCCAAACCAAGTCTCCTGTATAAAATTCCCTAGGATGAACCTTTTTATTAAAAGCTCTTGCCATTCTGATTTGATACAATTGCCCATGACAGATAGCTGCCAGTCTTTTCTATCATGTTCAGCTGCTCATATCGAGTTTTCACCGACTCAGATTCTTCTAAATCTGCTTCCATCAAAACTCTTAATGAAGGGATTTCCACCTCTATAGGAGAGACAGCCTCCATCCCAAACACCAAGGAGAAAGGTGTTGCCCCAGTGCTTGATCGTATATTAGTTCGATAAGCATGTAGCGCGTACGACAACATTTCATGCCAATCTTTATAATTTACAACCATCTTGGCAACAATCTTCTTAATATTTTTGTTTGCTGCTTCAGCTGCACCATTCATCTGAGGTCTATAAGGGGCTGAATTGTGGTGTTTTATTTTGAAAGTGTCACAAAACTTTTGAATCTCAGCGCCATTAAGATTAGGGGCATTATCTGTGATAATCCTCTCTGGGATCCCATATCTACAGACGATGTCCTTCTTGAGGAACTTGAGAAACACCTTTTGAGAAATGTTAGCATATGAAGAAGCTTCTACCCATTTAGTGAAATAGTCTATCGCCACCAAGATGAAACGATGACCATTGGAAGCCTTGGGATTAATGGGACCGATGACATCTATCCCCCACATCGAGAATGGCCATGGGGATGCTAAATTATGTAGTGGAAATGGAGGTGCATTGACTCGGTCTGCATACATCTGACATTTTTGGCATCTCCGAACATATTCTATGCAATCAGATTCCATAGTGGACCAATAATAACCACTTCTCAAGATTTTCCGAGTCATCATATGACCATTGGCATGAGTCCCACAGATTCCTTCATGAACTTCGATCATGACCAATTTAGCTTCACGAGCACCCACACATCTGAGGAGGGTACCATCATGTCCTCTTTTATACAAGACCTTCCCATTTAAGAAAAAGGCCATAGCCAATCTACGGATAGTCTTTTTGTTTACCTCATTTACTTCTGTTGGGTATGTCTTGTTCTGGATATACTGCTTAATATCATGATACCAAGGTTTACCATCAGGTTCTTCTTCCACATGGGCACAATACGCTGGTTCATCTTGCACCTTTACTTGGATGGGTTGGACGGTGGTATGAATGTCCAGCTTGGTCATGGCAGCTAGCGTGGCTAAAGCATCAGCAAACTGATTTTTGTCTCGAGTCAAATGCGAAAAGGTAATCTTATCAAATTTCGCAATCAACTGAGTCAAATATTTCTGATATGGAATTAGCTTGGAGTCTTTGGTTTGCCATTCACCATTGATTTGGTAAATAATTAGAGCTGCATCTCCGAAGACTTTCAACTTTTTTATGCCGAGATCAACTGCCATTTGTAATCCACTAGCACATGCCTCATATTCTGCAATATTATTGGTGCATTCGAATTCAAGCTTAACAGCTACTGGGTATTGCTTGCCGTTTGGTGAAACAACCACTGCTCCTATACCATTCCCATGCATATTAACCGCCCCATCAAAATACATCTTCCACATATCCTCTTCTTCATCTTCCTCTAGCGACAATATCTCTCCATCTGGGAACTCGGAGTTGACTGGCCATCTATCCTCAAGAGGATTGTCTGCTAAGTGATCGGCTATTGCGCTTCCCTTGATGGACTTCTAAGTCATATATTTGATGTCAAACTCTGACAATATCACTTGCCACTTTGAAACCCTTAAGGAGATGTGAGGACTTTTGAAGATATACTTCAAAGGATCCATTCGAGAAATTAGCCAAGTGGTGTGATATAACATGTATTGCCTGAGTCTTTTGGAGGTCCACACCAACGCACAACAAGTCTTCTCGATTGCCATGTAACGAGCTTCACAATCATTAAACTTCTTACTCAAATAGTAAATTGCCTGCTCTTTCCTACCAGATTTATCATGTTGTCCCAACATTGCCCCCATTGAGGTTGGCAATATGGTAAGATAGAGTAACAGTGGACGGCCTCGAGTAGGTGGCACCAACACTGGGGGATTCGGTAGATACGCCTTTATCTTGTCAAAAGCTTCCTGACACTCTTCATCCCACCTTCCCGGATTATTCTTCTTCAGGAGTTTGAAAATTGGCTCACATGTGCTAGTTAAGTTAGCAATGAATCGGGCAATATAGTTCAGCCTTCCCAGAAAACCCCTCACTTCCCGCTCATTCTTGGGAGCTGGCATGTCACGTATCGCTTTTACCTTGTCCGGGTCCACCTTTATTCCTTCTCTACCGACTACAAAAACCAAGCAAATTCCCAGTTGATGCTCCAAAAATGCATTTTGTGGGATTGAGCCGCAACTGGAACTTTCTTAGCCGCTCAAATAACTTCTGCAAAACTACTACATGGCTTTCTTCTTCATTAGACTTAGCCACTATATCATCAACGTATACCTCTATCTCCTTATGCATCATATCATGGAACAGTGTCACCATGGCACGTTGATAAGTAGCCCCAGCATTCTTCAGCCCAAAAGGCATCACTTTGTAACAAAAAGTTCCCCAAGGAGTGATAAAAGTAGTTTTTTCTTTGTCATCATTGTCCATGAGGATCTGATTGTATCCAGAATACCCATCCATGAAAGAAAACCTATGGCTTCGAGCTGTACTGTCTACGAGGAGATCGATATGAGGTAGCGGAAAGTCATCCTTTGGACTGGCTTTGTTCAGATCTCTGTAATCCACGCACATTCTGACCTTCCCATCCTTCTTCGGCACTGGAACAATATTAGCTACCCATTCTGGGTGTCTTGCCACTTCTAGAAAACCAGCCTCTAGCTGCTTGGTCACCTCTTCCTTGATTTTCAGTGACATCTCAGGATGCATCCTCCTTAATTTTTGTTTCTTCGGAACCACATCTGGGTACAATGGAATTTTGTGCGATGCTATCTCGGGATCTAGACCTGGCATGTCTTTGTAGGACCATTCAAACACATCTAGATACTCTTTGAATAATGCTACCATTTCTGCATGCTCCGGGTTATCCACTATTTTCAACTCCTTTCTGTCTTCCTCGGTCCCCATATTGATCACTTCTGTAACCTCATCATTTGAGCTGAATCCTTTTTCTGAGTATTTCATCATCTTTGTAAACTCTTCAATGTCTTCTTATTCTTCATCAGATCCAAGTTTGTATTCATCAACAGCCACAAGGGAATCAATAAATGAGTTTTCAAGGTTCCTTTCCTGAGGTAAATCTTCAGTGGGAGAGAGGTCCCTGAAAGAAAAATCGGCAATAGGAGCAATATGGGCAAGAATTTTATTCAAGAAAGAAAGATCACACAAAGTAGAGAGAGAAAGAGAGGAACACATTGGAATCAAAAGGAAAACACCAAGCAAAGTGCTACATTTTTACTCATGTCTCAAGCAAAGTAAACATCAGTTCATATTTAGTACAATAAGATAATTACTTCATGGAAATAACATCAGCAAATGGTTCAGATTGCCAATTATTGAGAACGTCATTGCTAGCAGAGAGATAGATAACATGGTTCCCTTCCAGCTCTTCTTCAAGTGCACTAATAGTGAAATGAGGGGAAGGTAACTTTTCTGGACTGATAACTTCAGCAACTGCTGGGAAAGACTCTGTCAAAAGGGGAACATACTTTATCTCATCATCGCCTCCTTTCTTGCTTCCGAGAGTCATGAACTTCATCTTCTCTCCTAAGGAAGGCTCATACCCCAGTCCATGCCTTCCATCTCTTGGAGTTGCTTCAATCGGTTGAGGGATCCCTTGAAGCTTAGTCCCTAGGCCTTTTCCTTTTTGGTAACCATTTTTTTCCATAATACGGATCGCCACTTCATTCACATTCTGCATTGGTAGCCCTATCTTCTTGCTCTCTGGCTTCAAGATTTCAAAGCTACGCAAGGAATCATCTTCAATTTGCTCTGCACTTTCCACGTAAGGTACAGTAACAGGCTTTGACAGCATGATCTCTTCTTCACCACGAATGGTAATTACAGCCCCATCTTGGATATACTTCAAACATTGATGCAATGTTGATGGAACAACCCCATCTTCATGAATCCAAGGCCTTCCCAATAGCATAGTATAAGCTGGTTGAATTTCCATGACTTGAAAAAGGACAGGAAAACAACTAGGTCCTATTTCAAGGGACAAAGTTGTTTCCCCTAAGATTCCTCTCGCTGTCCCATCAAAGGCTCGCACAATCATCTCTCGTGGCATCAAATCCACCAAGCCTATGTTTAGTTGCTCCAGAGTGGACATCGGAACCACATTCAATGCCGAGCCACCATCTATAAGCACCTTCGCAATCACAAATCCTTTGCACCTTAGGGTAATGTGTAAGGCTTTAGGACTATTTTGGGACTTCAAAACTATTTCATCTTCTGAGAAAGTGATCATGTTGACCTGCCTTATTGGATCCACCATATTTACTACATTCTCCGGAGTGACGTCTGGCTTGACGTAAGCTTCATTCAAAACCCTCAATAATGCCTTGCGATGCAACTCTGATGTCAAGACAAGTGATAAGAGGGATATTCTCGCTGGAGTTTTCTTTAACTGTTCCATCACATCATATTCACTTTGCTTCATGATCTTTAGAAACTCCTCTTCTTCTTCCTTTTCCTTTCCTTCATCCATTGCTTCCTTCCCCTTTCCATCGTTGGAGTTCTTTCTCGTTTCTTCTTCTAAAGGGCCATAGCATCGCCCACTTCTTGTAATACCTCCAATTCTGACAACATTAGTTACTTGGGCATTCGAAGTCTCTCCTGCAGCTCCTACTAGCTCAATCTTTTGTTCATAATTCCACGGCACGACATGTGTGTCATTATAAGCAAAAGGAGTCGGCCTTTTCACTCTTACAATCACTTTTTCTGGTGTCGGAGCATTATTCAAGGGTGGTATCCGGAGTACAACCTTCTCGACTACATTGACTTCCTCGATTACACCTCGTCTAGCTTGGATCACTCCCAAGGTAAGCAATCCCTGAACTCGGACCTTAAAGTCCCAACAAGTTTCAATGTCATGCCCTACCTGCCCGTGATGATAGGCACAACTTAAATCCTCATCACAATTATCTCTTTCTTCTATCGACTTCACTGGTGCGACGATATTATATCCTGCTTTCTTGAGCCCCTTAAACACTTCTTGCATTGGTGTTCGTAGTTCCAGGACTTTCTTGACTTGAGACCCATTAACTTCCAAATTGTTCACCTGACTTCCATCATTATGATTTGGAATTGGATTTTTCACAATATTAGGACCAGATTCTTCTTCAAAACCTAGTCGCCCACAAGCAATCAACTTTCTCACCGCTGTCTTGAAGGCTTCGCAATCTTCAATGGAATGCCCGGGGACATCCATGTGATACTTGCAAGTCTGGTTTGGATTGTACCAAGCTGGAAATGGTGGTTCTAGATGACGTACAGGGTTTCCCGCGATTAAGTGGCGATCAAACAACTGTTGGAATAATTCCGCATTGGAGATAGACAATCTTGGAAAAGGTGGAAAATTTGGAGTTTGGAAACGTCCTTGGTTTTGGAAATTTGGGCGAGATTGAGGATAGTTTGGTCGGTTTTGTGGAGGGGTAAGTGGGTAACGGGCATATGCTGGACGAGCAAGGTTATATGGTGAAGGGGTAGGAACATTGTTGATTTGGTTTTCTGGGTAGGTGATTGTTGGCGAGGCTGGTTGTAGTGGATAAAGTGGAGTTTGTGTCTGGTGTGGATTGAGGTTATATGGTGTTTGGTACTGGGGACTGAAGCTCTGCTGGCGTTGTACATTATTCGCCTCAACTTCTTTTTTCTTTGGTTGAAATCCCTTCCTTGGTACACCACCTTCAGCATCATTAACTGGAAGCTTTCCAGCTCTTGCTAAAAACTCAATTCTTTCTCCTGCAGCGATCAAGTCGGAGAAATCTTTATAAGCTGCTCCAGCCATTGCCCCTATAAAAGGCGTTCCGAGGGTTCCTAAAAAGTATGAGCACATTTCAGATAAAGTCAGCGGAGGCTGAACTTGTGCAGCCAAACTTCTCCACCTCTGTGCATATTGCTTGAAGGATTCTTCACTTTTTTTCTGCATCGTAGTCAATTGTTCACGGCTCGGAGCTGCGTCCAAGTTGAACTTGTATTGGTCCATGAATAGGTCCGCCAATTCCGTCCATCGTGAGATCTTAGAATGGTCTAGCTGAAGATACCATTCTAATGCGAGACCTGTCAAACTTTCGTGGAAAAAGCTGATAAGGAATTTGTCATCCTTGGACCAAATTGCCATTTTGGTAGCATAGCTAATAAGGTGGAATCGTGGATTCCCATTTCCATCATATTTGGAAAAATCAGGGATCTTGAAATCCTTCGGGATCAAAACATCTGTAGCAGGACAAAGTTCTTCGATTTGAAGAGGGCCATAGGTATTTGAACCTTTTATCGCCTTTATCTGCTCCTCCATTTTCTCCATCCATTCATCTTTCATTTTATCCTTCCCAGCCTGAGCTCCTAGTGACTGCCCGTGAGTAGATACATGGGGTTGTTCCCATGTGGGTGCTGCATAGCCAGAAGTTTCATGGTAGGCATTTTCATAAGGGCGATATCCTTCTCCAATAGGAATTGTTATTGGCGCTGTATGAAGCGTCTGCTCATGGCCAGATATTCCATGAGTGTGGCTTGTGCTTATGCTTGAGAACATTGGTGCCGTTACCATGGAAAAGATCGGTTGTCTGCCAGCTTCATCTCTATTTGCACCAAGCATGCTAAGGGATTCTCTCATATCCTGTAGAATGGCTTACAACCTTGCTTGGGTTTCACTCATTTCGTTTATCCTTCCCCTCACTTCATCTATTTCAGAGCTTAAGTTCCTTCCTTCCTCAGGATTGTTAGCAGCCATTCTGGTCCGAGATCTGGTGTTGTGAACTCGGGTTTGATTGGTATCGTCTTTCCTAGGTCGCGCAATGGTTCCCGGATTCTCAGATGTATTTATCCTGTAAACGCATCCAGAACTTCGATTAGTGAACCGTCAAAAAAATTTCATTCTTTCTTTTCCCTTTTTTTTTGTATGAAAAATAATAATAAGGATAATTATAAAATGAAACGTATGAAGGATAAGGATGCCCCCATCGTGTCCTAAACTTCGGGTCACCTTAGGGGAACTATGTTTTCTTCAATGTGTATCCTCACAAAGGTGGGTAAGCTCTGTCCTAAAGGAATTGCAGGCCACAAGGACTAAATCTCCATTCTAGGATGTGACCACAACAATAGGGATCTATCAGAAGTGGACCATCTTTCGAGGAGGAGTTCGTCCTAGCTGAGGTCTTCATGATAAACCAAAGGACGTACATCCAAAGGCCTACCACTACACAACCTCGAATCTAATCCTAGGTTTGTCTCTCGGACCCGGGTATAGGGCCGTACTTGGTGTGTGAAAATTATGTGCGTGTGTGGGAGGCAAACTTACCTTTCACCACCTCTATTATGGAAGCCTGCAAAAGAATATAAAAATGCACAACACATAATATCGTCTACCCTAAGGTTCAACAAGGGGTTAGTAACAAAATAAATAGAGAAACACATGCACAATCTATTTTATTAGGCTTGACCCTCTTTTACCAAATAGTCCCTAGTGGAGTCGCCATCTGTCGCGACCGGAAATCGAGGGGAAGGAAAAAGGATAACTGTTTTCCTTCCTGAGAATGGAGTCGCCACCAAAGTTTTTTTTTTTTGGAAACATTGGGAAAACCCTTTGTGAAAAGCGACTGGTCTTTATTTTTGAAATAGAAATGAATGGGTTCGGGGGTCGATTATGTCTAGGGAAGGCATGGGTGATTATCCCCACAGCACCCTAGAGCATCCGTCGTTACGACGGTTACCCTTAGATTGTGCAAATTAAGATTACCCCTTTTATTAAAAATCCAAAAAAATGAGCCATTAAACTGTATAGTTAAAATAGCTCGGATTTGTGGGATCAACAAGTCATTACGACTAAATTGATCTTTTTCTTCATTTTTTCTGTAAGGCAACCCTCATAATTTTACGTCTTGGCATAAAGAGAAATTTTATTTCTACAAGGGAGATTTTGAGAAATCAAGCTGTATAAGCTTCATCTTCTCTTGAATGATTAAGAGATCACAAAGTCGTACGACTAAATTAATTCTCGTGAATATTTATTAATTTGAGACGTGAAAAAAAATTAATAGCTATTTTTTAGTGCAAAAGGATTTTTATTTTATAAAAAGAAGCTTTGGAGATGTCATATTGTAGAAATTTAGACATCTTTAAAACGACTGAGGAATCAACAAGTGTACACTAAATTGATTCATTTTTTGTTTATGAATTTTATTTTGAAAATCAAATTATTTACGAAGAAATGAACTTTAATCTTTATTAGTATTATTATTCCTAAAAAACAATTTCTGATTGTTATTATTTACATAAAAAAAACAAAGTTTTGAACGTTAAAGCCAACAAATCGTTACAATTAAATTGACCCCCTCCTTTTTTATTTTTTATCACACGCAAATGGAACTCAGCGTATAGCCTATTTATTTACAGAAAGAAGCTTCAAGAAGATAACAATAAAAAAAAAGGTAAAAACAATTAAGGTTCTTGGATGGAATATGCTCTTGCATCAGTACCAAATTTAAAAAAACGTGAGTGCAATTTGAAGTAAAACCGCTGAATCCTTGTTTAGCAGCATTCAAGAATAGGTTGATTAATAGCCCATAAATCAAATGAAAGGAAAGTATGGTCTTTTCTGAATCAACCTTCTCTATTTCCTACACTTCATTTTTTTTTTCCTTTTACACTAGACAAACTATTTTTGATTCTTCAAACAAGACAAGATTATGGCACCTATATAGCAACACAACAGTAGCAGCCAAAACACATCAAATTATGTCTAAACGAAACATCATGGAGGTAGGCTCATCCAAATTTAATTATAATGACAGCATGAGTAAAAGCTAAGTGCATTTCTTACCTTTTTCACAAAATAATAGATACCATGTTTAATGAGGAGAAAGAACACCATCCAAAATCAAAATGCACAAAAGGATGGTCACGAAGTTAACTCAATTTTAACATCTTGACAACAGCTTTATATCAAAACAAAAGAAACAAGTGTTGCTGCCATAAAATGAACCTTGGTCACCAACGAAAACAACACCTTGCATATTTCACAACATCCTTACTTGTAACAATCATGTATAGTGGCTACCAAAATCAATTACACAAGTCAAATATGATAGACAAGATGACTTCACTTTCTAAACATAGGGGTTGCAAGTGACTCATCAATGAATTAAGTAATAATTTGCAAATAGAGACATCACTTACCAAAAACTCTCTGAGGCACCATGGATTGCATCACATATGATCATCTCAAAGCCAAACAACTTAGTGCAATTAAAAAGAACTGAACTAAACGTGTTTTTTGTTTTTTAATGACAACAACAGATCCAAAATCACTATAAAATCAACTACACATTCAAATGTTTATGAAATCAAGCTTGAAGCATTAAAAGAATTCAATCAACAAGCAATCTTTTTCATATGACTGAAGTCAGGTTTTTCCTTTTTTACATTAAACACGTATGTGAGAGGACTTTTATGAATTACAGAAGCTGTGCAACACACAAGTCCAGCATTCTGAATACTTTCAAATTCATTGTCTCCTACTAATTCAAATTTCTTTGTAAAACAGAAAAACAAGACAGATTCTTAAGCTTCCTCATTTATTTATTCTCATGAACCATGATATATTAGTTAAATAATCCTGACATATTGATGACTTTCAAATGAGTGAAATCCAGACAAGCTAATTTGCTCATACACAAACAGGTTTAATAGGTTTTGTCAAATACCCATCACACAAACAGATCATGCTTCAAACATTCTTCTTACAATACAGAACGCAGAGATGAAAATTCTACCTCTTCCTCATACAGTAAAATTGCTAAATGGAAACAAATTCAGTTGTTAGCATCTATGGACCAAACAGAGAACATTCATGCATAAAAACAATTTTCAGCTTAAACAGTTCATCAAACAACTGACACTCCCCTCAAGGTGAACAGATTAAAATGTTTAAAACCACCAACATTACAGCCAGTTGGAAAACATAGTAACTAGAATGAATTTACATCATTTATTCAGATTCATCAATACTGAATAGAGTGAAGTACGATTACCAAATAGAACTCTTCAATGAATATGAGCAACCGTTGATGCCACAAATTACAAGCAGCTTTCAATCCCTTATCTTGAAAGCCATGAACAGCAGAGAAAAAGAAAACAAAATACAGAGTTAACCCTTTGTTCCTGAACTTCACCACTTCAACATACAGTGACCAGAGAGTTAGAAATTTTTTTCCCCTTTAGACAGAAATTTCGTCCCCCCTTTTATAGCAGAAATCCCAGGGACCCAACTCCTTCAACTTGCAGATGTATTATTGGCTCGTTTAATGCCATTAAATGCTTCAAAGGTGAGTAGAAGAATTTCTCAGCGATTTTTCCGATCTGGTTCAGAGAAGGAGAAGGCTCCTCACCGTCCACGTGTCCTCGAGCCGCCATCTCTGACTCTTGGAGGTCAGAAACTCAGAAGTGCACATGGGCAGGGATCTCCTTGTCGAATACATGGAGCTTCGGTTGGGGAAAGACGTGAAGTGATGGGATGTTTACGGTGGGAAGGGGTGAGGCGTGAACAGAGGATGAGGAAGGGTGAGGCGATTTTATGACTAAGGAGAAGAAATTTGGAGAAGGTGGAAGGAGAAGGGGCATCGGCCATGGTTGAGAGAAGAGAAGAAAATTGAAGTCTTTGGAGGAGGAAGGAGTTCTGATGGAGGCGCTAGGGTTGGAGAAAGGAAGAAGGGAAAAAATAATTTAACTGGAGTGGGTCAGGAAACCGGGTCACGGTCGACCCGGTCTATGAGGGTATTGGCCCTCTTCTTTTTTTTTAGTCTGATGATGTTGGGCATAGAGTGATCTGAGCCCAATCTTCTTTTTTATTTATTTATTTTCTTCTTCTTCAAACTTTGATTTCTTTAGCTGCTACTCTTTTCTTTTTTCTTTTGCTTTCTTCTTTCTTTCTTTTTTTTTTTTTTGTTCTTCTTCTTCTTTTTTTCCCTTTATTATTTTCCTGAAAAATAAAAAATAAAAACAATAATTAGATTGAATAAATATAGGACAAAATTTGATGTTCACAACCCACGACTCACTTCCAAGGATCCTATGGTTAACCCTTGACCTACTTGCATGGATCCCCCTAGAATGGATCCGATGGTTAACCCTAGACAGCCTTGCAAGGATCCCATGGTTAACCCAAGACCCACTTGCAAGGATGCCATAGTTAACCCGTGACCCGTTTGCAAGGATCCCATGGTTAACCCATGACCCAATTGCAAGGATCCCATGACTAATCCATAACCCACTTGCAAGAATCCCAAAGTTAACACATGACCCACTTGCAAGGATCCCCCTTGAAAAGATCCCATGGTTAACATAGGACCCCCTTTGAAGGATCCCATGGTTAACCCATGACCCACTTGCAAGGATCCCATGGTTAACCCATGATCCACTTGCAAGGATCCCAAGGTTATACCATGACCCACTTGCAAGGATCCCCTAGAAAGGATCCCATCGTTAACCTAGGACCCCCTTGCAAGTATCCCAAGGTTAACCATGACCCACTTGCAAGGATCCCAAAGTTAACCCTTGACCCACTTGCAAGGATCCCCTTGAAAGGATCCCATGGTTAACCTATTACCCACTTGCAAGGATCCCATGGTTAACCTAGGACCCCCTTGGAAAGAACCCATGGTTAACCCATGACCCACGTGCAAGGATCCCATGGTTAACCCATGACCCACTTGCAAGGATCCCATGATTAACCCACGACTCACTTCCAAGGATCCCATGGTTAACCCTTGACCTACTTGCATGGATCCCCCTAGAATGGATCCGATGGTTAACCCTAGACAGCCTTGCAAGGATCCCATGGTTAACCCAAGACCCACTTGCAAAGATGCCATAGTTAACCCGTGACCCGTTTGCAAGGATCCCATGGTTAACCCATGACCCAATCGCAAGGATCCCATGATTAATCCATAACCCACTTGCAAGAATCCCAAAGTTAACACATGACCCACTTGCAAGGATCCCCCTTGAAAAGATCCCATGGTTAACATAGGACCCTTTTTGAAGGATCCCATGGTTAACCCATGACCCACTTGCAAGGATCCCATGGTTAACCCATGATCCACTTGCAAGGATCCCAAGGTTACCCCATGACCCTCTTGCAAGGATCCCCTAGAAAGGATCCCATCGTTAACCTAGGACCCCCTTGCAAGTATCCCATGGTTAACCCATGACACACTTGCAAGGATCCCAAGGTTAACCCATGACCCGCTTGCAAGGATCCCATAGTTAACCCATGAACCGCTTGTATGGATCACATGGTTAACCCATGACCCCCTTGCATGGTTCTCATGGTTAACCCATGACCAACTAGCAAGGGTTCCAAGGTTAGCCCATGACCCACTTGCAAGGATACCCCTTGAAAGGATCTCATGGTTAACCTATGACCAACTTGCAAGGATCCCATGGTTAACCTAGGTCCCCCTTGGAAAGATCCCATGGTTAACCCATGACACACTTACAAGGATCCCATGGTTAACCCATTACCCACTTCCAAGGACCCCATGATTCACCCATGACCCACTTGCAAGGATCCCATGGTTAACCCTTGACCCACTTGCAAGGATCCCATGGTTAACCCATGATAGCCTTGCAAGGATCCCGTGGTTAACCCACGACCCACTTGCAAGGATCCCATAGTTAACCCAAGACCCGCTTGCAAGGATCCCGTGGTTAACCCATGACCCACTTGCAACAATCCAAATGTTAGGCCATGACCCACTTGCAAGGATCCCCCTTAAAAGGATCCCAAGTTTAACCTATAACCCCTTTGGAAGGATCTCAAGGTTAACCCAAGACACACTTGCAAGGATCCCAAGGTTAACCCTTTATCCACTTGAAAGGATCCCATATTTCACCCATGAACCACTTGCATGGATCCCAAGGTTAACCCAGGACCCCCTTGCATGGTCCCCATGGTTAACCCAAGACCGACTGGCAAGGGTCCCAAGGTTAGCCCATGACCCACTTGCAAGAATACCCCTAGAATGGATCCCATGGTTAACCCATGATCCCCTTGTAAGGATCCCATGGTTAACCCAAGACCCAGTTGCAAGGATCCCATGGTTAACCCTTGACCCATTTACAAGAATCCCCTAGAAAGGATCCCATGACTAACCTAGGACCCCCTGGCAAGGATCCCATAGTTAACCCTTGACCCACTTGCAAGGAACCCATGGTTAACCTATGGCCCACTTCTAAGGATCCCAAGGTTAACCCTTGACCCACTTGCAAGGTTAACCTATGACCCACTTGCAAGGATCTCATGGTTAACCAAGGACCCCCTTGGAAAGATCCCTTGGTAAACACATGACCCACTTGCAAGGATACCATGATTAACCCATGACCCACTTCCAAGGATTCCATGGTTAAACCCTTGACCCACTTGCAAGGATCCCCCTAGAATGGATCCCATGGTTAACCCATGACAGCCTTGCAAGGATCCCATGGTTAACCCGTGACCCCCTTGCAAGGATCCCATGGCTAACCGATGACCCCCTTGCAAGGATCCCATGGCTAACCCATGACCCCCTTGCAAGGATCCCATGGTTAACCAAGGACCCTCTTGGAAAGATCCCTTGGTAAACCCATGACCCACTTGCAAGGATCCCATGATTAACCCATGACCCACTTCCAAGGATCCCATAGTTAACCCATGACCCGCTTGCAAGGATCCCATGGTTCTTGCAAGGATTCCATGGTTAACCCTTGACCCCCTTGCAAGGATCCCATGGTTAACCCATGATCCACTTGCAAGGATCCCATAGAAAGGATCCCATCGTTAATCGAGGAGCCCCATGTAAGTATCACATGGTTAACCCATGACACACTTGCAAGGATCCCAAGGTTAACCCACGACCCGCTTGCAAGGATCCCATAGTTAACCCATGAACCACTTGTATGGATCACATGGTTAACCCATGACCCCTTTGCAAGGATACCCCTAGAATGGATCCCATGTTTAACCCAATACCTAGTTGCAAGGATCCCATGGTTAGCCCATGACCCATTTGCAAGGGTCCCAAGGTTAGCCGATGACCCACTTGCAAGGATACCCCTAGAATGGATCCCATGGTTAACCCATGACCCCTTTGCAAGGATAACCCTAGAATGGATCCCATGTTTAACCCAATACCTAGTTGCAAGGATCCCATGGTTAGCCCATGACCCATTTGCAAGGATCCCATAGTTAACCCTTGACCCACTTGCAAGGATCCCATGGTTAACTTATGAACCACTTCCAAGGATCCCAAGGTTAACCCTTGACCCACTTGCAAGGATCCCCCTTGAAAGCATCTCATGGTTAACCTATGACCAACTAGCAAGGATCCCATGGTTAACCCATGACCCACTTCCAAGGATCCCATGATTAAACCATGTCCCACTTGCAAGGATCCCATGGTTAACCCTTGACCCACTTGTAAGGATCCCAAGGTTAACCCATTACAACCTTGCAAGGATACCATGGTTAACCCAAGACCCACTTGCAAGGATCCCTTAGTTAACCCATGACCCGCTTGCAAGGATCCCATGGTTAACCCATGACCCACTTGCAAAGATCCCGAGGTTAACCCATGACCCACTTGCAAGGATCCCGTGGTTAACCCATGACCCACTTGCAAGGATCCCCCTTGAAAGGATCCCATGTTTAACCTAGTACCCCCTTGGAAGGATCCTATGGTTAACCAATGACCCACTTGCATGGATCCCATCGTTAACAAAGGAGCCCCTTGCAAGGATCCCCTGGTTAACCCATGACCCACTTGCAAGGATCCCAAGGTTAACCCATGACCCACTTGCAAGGATCCCATAGTTAACCCATGAACCACTTGCATGGATCCCATGGTTAACCCATGACCCACTTGCAAGGATCCCATAGTGAACCCATGAACCACTTGCATGGATCCCATGGTTAACCCATGACCCCTTGCAAGGATCCCATGGTTAACCCGTGGTCCCCTTGCTAGGATCCCATGGTTAACCTTAGACCCACTTGTACGGACCCCAGGGTTAACCCATGACCCCCTTGCAAGGATCCCATGGTTAACCCTCGACCCACCTGCAAGGATCCCCCTAGAAAGGCTTCCATGGTTAACCCATGACAGCCTTGCAAGGCTCCCATGGTTAACCTATGACCCACTTGCAAGGATCCCGTAGTTAACCCATGACCCGCATGCAAGGATCCCACGGTTAACGCATGACCCACTTAAAAGGATCCTATGGTTAATCCTTGACCCACTTGCAATAATCCCAATGTTAACCCACGACCCACTTGCAAGGATCCCCCTTGAAAGGATCCCATAGTTAACCCATGATCCCCTTGCAAGGATCCCATGGTTAACCCATAACCCACTTGCAAGGATCCCATGGTTAACCCATGACCCACTTGTAAAGATCCCCTAGAAAGGATCCCATCGTTAACCGAGGACACCCTTGTAAGTATCCCATGGTTAACCCATGACACACTTGCAAGGATCCCATTGTTAACCCATGAACCACTTGCATGGATCCCATGGTTAACCCATGACCCCCTTGCATGGTTCCTATGGTTAACCCATGACCCACTAGCAAGGGTCCCAAGGATAGCCGATGACCCACTTGCAAGGATACCCCTAGAATGGACCTAGTTGCAAGGATCCCATGGTCAACCCATGACCCACTTGCAAGAATCCTAATGTTAACCCATGACACACTTGAAAGGATCCCATGTTTAAGCTAGGACCACCTTCGAAGGATCCCATGGTTAACCCATGACCCCCTTGCAAGGATCCCATGGTTAACCAAGGACCCCCTTGGAAAGATCCCTTGGTAAACCCATGACCCACTTGCAAGGATCCCATGATTAACCCATGACCCACTTCCAAGGATCCCATGGTTAACCCTTGACCCACTTGTAAGGATCCCCCTAGAATGGATCCCATGTTTAACCCATGACAGCCTTGCAAGGATTCCATGGTTAACCCATGACCCCCTTGCAAGGATCCCATGGTTAACCCATGATCCACTTGCAAGGATCCCATAGAAAGGATCCCATCGTTAATCGAGGACCCCCATGTAAGTATCCCATGGTTAACCCATGACACACTTGCAAGGATCCCAAGGTTAACCCACGACCCGCTTGCAAGGATCCCTTAGTTAACCCATGAACCACTTGCATGGATCCCATGGTTAACCCATGACACCATTGCATGGTTCCCATGGTTAACCCGTGACCCACTAGCAAGGGTCCCAAGGTTAGCCGATGACCCACTTGCAAGGATACCCCTAGAATGGATCCCATGGTTAACCCATGACCCCCTTGCTAGGATCCCATGTTTAACCCAATACCCTTGCAAGGATCCCATACCCGCTTGCAAGGATCCCATGGTTAACCCATGACCCAGTTGCAAAGATCCCGTGGTTAACCCATGACCCACTTGCAAGGATCCCGTGGTTAACCCATGACCCACTTGCAAGGATCCCCCTTGAAAGGATCCCATGTTTAACCTAGTACCCCCTGGGAAGGATCCTATGGTTAACCAATGACCCAGTTGCATGGATCCCATCGTTAACAAAGGAGCCCCTTGCAAGGATCCCCTGGTTAACCCATGACCCACTTGCAAGGATCCCAAGGTTAACCCATGACCCACTTGCAAGGATCCCATAGTTAACCCATGAACCACTTGCATGGATCCCATGGTTAACCCATGACCCACTTGCAAGGATCCCATAGTTAACCGATGAACCACTTGCATGGATCCCATGGTTAACCCAAGCCCCACTTGTACGGACCCCAGAGTTAACCCATGACCGGCTTGCAAGGATCCCATGGTTAACCCTCTACCCACTTGCAAGGATCCCCCTAGAAAGGGTTCCATGGTTAACCCATGACAGCCTTGCAAGGCTCCCATGGTTAACCTAAGACCCACTTGCAAGGATCCCGTAGTTAACCCATGACCCGCATGCAAGGATCCCATGGTTAACACATGACCCACTTAAAAGGATCCTATGGTTAATCCATGACCCACTTGCAATAATCCCAATGTTAACCCACGACCCACTTGCAAGGATCCCCCTAGAATGGATCCCATGGTTAACCCATGACAGCCTTGCAAGGATTTCATGGTTAACCCATGACCCCCTTGCAAGGATCCCATGGTTAACCCATGATCCACTTGCAAGGATCCCATAGAAAGGATCCCATCGTTAATCGAGGACCCCCATGTAAGTATCCCATCGCTAACCCATGACACACTTGCAAGGATCCCAAGGTTAACCCATGACCCGCTTGCAAGGATCCCATAGTTAACCCATGAACCACTTGCATGGATCCCTTGGTTAACCCATAACCCCCTTGCATGGTTCCCATGGTTAACCCATGACCCCCTAGCAAGGGTCCCAAGGTTAGCCGATGACCCACTTGCAAGGATACCCCTAGAATGGATCCCATGGTTAACCCATCACCCCCTTGCAAGGATCCCATGTTTAACCCAATACCTAGTTGCAAGGATCCCATGGTTAGCCCATGACCCACTTGCAAGGATCCCATAGTTAACCCTTGACCCACTTGCAAGGATCCCATGGTTAACTTATGAACCACTTCCAAGGATCCCAAGGTTAACCCTTGACCCACTTGCAAGGATCCCCCTTGAAAGGATCTCATGGTTAACCTATAACCCATTACAACCTTGCAAGGATACCATGGTTAACCAAGACCCACTTGCAAGGATCCCTTAGTTAACCCATGACCCGCTTGCAAGGATCCCATGGTTAACCCATGACCCACTTGCAAAGGATCCCGTGGTTAACCCATGACCCACTTGCAAGGATCCCGTGGTTAACCCATGACCCACTTGCAAGGATCCCCCTTGAAATGATCCCATGTTTAACCTAGTACCCCCTGGGAAGGATCCTATGGTTAACCAATGACCCACTTGCATGGATCCCATCGTTAACAAAGGAGCCCCTTGCAAGGATCCCCTGGTTAACCCATGACCCACTTGCAAGGATCCCAAGGTTAACCCATGACCCACTTGCAAGGATCCCATAGTTAACCCTTGACCCACTTGTAAGGATCCCAAGGTTAACCCATTACAACCTTGCAAGGATACCATGGTTAAACCAAGACCCACTTGCAAGGATCCCTTAGTTAACCCATGACCCACTTGCAAGGATCCCATAGTTAACCCATGAACCACTTGCATGGATCCCATGGTTAACCCATGACCCCTTGCAAGGATCCCATGGTTAACCCATGACCGGCTTGCAAGGATCCCATGGTTAACCTTCGACCCACTTGCAAGGATCCCCCTAGAAAGGGTTCCATGGTTAACCCATGACAGCCTTGCAAGGCTCCCATGGTTAACCTAAGACCCACTTGCAAGGATCCCGTAGTTAACCCATGACCCGCATGCAAGGATCCCATGGTTAACGCATGACCCACTTAAAAGGATCCTATGGTTAATCCATGACCCACTTGCAATAATCGCAATGTTAACCCACGACCCACTTGCAAGGATCCGCCTTGAAAGGATCCCATAGTTAACCCATGATCCCCTTGCAAGGATCCCATGGTTAACCCATAACCCACTTGCAAGGATCCCATGGTTAACCCATAACCCACTTGTAAAGATCCCCTAGCAAGGATCCCATCGTTAACCGAGGACCCCCTTGTAAGTATCCCACGGTTAACCCATGACACACTTGCAAGGATCCCAAGGTTAACCTATGACCCGCTTGCAAGGATCCCATTGTTAACCCATGAACCACTTGCATGGATCCCATGGTTAACCCATGACCCCCTTGCATGGTTCCTAGGGTTAACCCATGACCCACTAGCAAGGGTCCCAAGGATAGCCGATGACCCACTTGCAAGGATACCCCTAGAATGGATCCCATGGTTAACCCATGACCCCCTTGCAAGGATCCATGTTTAACCCAAGACCTAGTTGCAAGGATCCCATGGTCAACCCATGACCCACTTGCAAGAATCCCAATGTTAACCCATGACCCACTTGAAAGGATCCCATGTTTAAGCTAGGACCACCTTCGAAGGATCCCATGGTTAACCCATGACCCCCTTGCAAGGATCCCATGGTTAACCTATGATCCACTTGCAAGGATCCCAAGGTGCCATGACCCACTTGCAAGGATCCCCTAGAAAGGATCCCATCATTAACCGAGGACCCCCTTGTAAGGATCCCATGGTTAACCCATGACACACTTGCAAGGATCCCGAGGTTAACCCATGACCCGCTTGCAAGGATCCCATAGTTAAACCATGAACCACTTGCATGGATCCCATGGTTAACCCCTGATCTCCTTGCATGGTTCCTATGGTTAACCCATGAGCCACTTGCAAGGGTCCCAATGTTAACCCTTGACCCACTTGCAAGGATCCCCCTAGAAAGGATCCCATGGTTAACCCACGACCCCCTTGCAAGGATCCCATGGTTAACCTAAGACCCACTTGCAAGGATCCCATGGTTAACCCATGACCCACTTGCAAGGATCCCATGGTTAACCCTTGACCCACTTGCAAGGATCCCAATGTTAACCCATGACCCACTTGCAAGGATCCCCTTGGGATCCCATGGTTAACCCATGTCCCACTTGCAAGGATCCCATGGTTAACCCATGACCCACTTGCAAGGATCCCAAGGTTAACCCATGACCCACTTGTAAGGATCAAGGATACCATGGTTAACCCAAGACCCACTTGCAAGGATCCCTTAGTTAACCCATGACCCGCTTGCAAGGATCCCATGGTTAACCCATGACCCACTTGCAAGGATCCCGTGGTTAACCCATGACCCACTTGCAAGGATCCCGTGGTTAACCCATGACCCACTTGCAAGGATCCCCCTTGAAATGATCCCATGTTTAACCTAGTACCCCCTGGGAAGGATCCTATGGTTAACCAATGACCCACTTGCATGGATCCCATCGTTAACAAAGGAGCCCCTTGCAAGGATCCCCTGGTTAACCCATGACCCACTTGCAAGGATCCCAAGGTTAACCGATGACCCACTTGCAAGGATCCCATAGTTAACCCTTGACCCACTTGTAAGGATCCCAAGGTTAACCCATTACAACCTTGCAAGGATACCATGGTTAAACCAAGACCCACTTGCAAGGATCCCTTTGTTAACCCATGACCCACTTGCAAGGATCCCATAGTTAACCCATGAACCACTTGCATGGATCCCATGGTTAACCCATGACCCCTTGCAAGGATCCCATGGTTAACCCATGACCGGCTTGCAAGGATCCCATGGTTAACCTTCGACCCACTTGCAAGGATCCCCTAGAAAGGGTTCCATGGTTAACCCATGACAGCCTTGCAAGGCTCCCATGGTTAACCTAAGACCCACTTGCAAGGATCCCGTAGTTAACCCATGACCCGCATGCAAGGATCCCATGGTTAACGCATGACCCACTTAAAAGGATCCTATGGTTAATCCATGACCCACTTGCAATAATCGCAATGTTAACCCACGACCCACTTGCAAGGATCCGCCTTGAAAGGATCCCATAGTTAACCCATGATCCCCTTGCAAGGATCCCATGGTTAACCCATAACCCACTTGCAAGGATCCCATGGTTAACCCATAACCCACTTGTAAAGATCCCCTAGCAAGGATCCCATCGTTAACCGAGGACCCCCTTGTAAGTATCCCACGGTTAACCCATGACACACTTGCAAGGATCCCAAGGTTAACCTATGACCCGCTTGCAAGGATCCCATTGTTAACCCATGAACCACTTGCATGGATCCCATGGTTAACCTATGACCCCCTTGCATGGTTCCTAGGGTTAACCCATGACCCACTAGCAAGGGTCCCAAGGATAGCCGATGACCCACTTGCAAGGATACCCCTAGAATGGATCCCATGGTTAACCCATGACCCCCTTGCAAGGATCCATGTTTAACCCAAGACATAGTTGCAAGGATCCCATGGTCAACCCATGACCCACTTGCAAGAATCCCAATGTTAACCCATGACCCACTTGAAAGGATCCCATGTTTAAGCTAGGACCACCTTCGAAGGATCCCATGGTTAACCCATGACCCCCTTGCAAGGATCCCATGGTTAACCTATGATCCACTTGCAAGGATCCCAAGGTGCCATGACCCACTTGCAAGGATCCCCTAGAAAGGATCCCATCATTAACCGAGGACCCCCTTGTAAGGATCCCATGGTTATCCCATGACACACTTGCAAGGATCCCGAGGTTAACCCATGACCCGCTTGCAAGGATCCCATAGTTAAACCATGAACCACTTGCATGGATCCCATGTTTAACCCCTGATCTCCTTGCATGGTTCCTATGGTTAACCCATGAGCCACTTGCAAGGGTCCCAATGTTAACCCTTGACCCACTTGCAAGGATCCCCCTAGAAAAGATCCCATGGTTAACCGATGACCCCCTTGCATGGATCCCATGGTTAACCCAAGATCCACTTGCAAGGATTCCATAGTTAACCCATGACCCACTTGCAAGGATCCCATGGTTAACCCATGACCCACTTGCAAGGATCCCAACGTTAACCAATGACCCACTTGCAAAGATCCCCTAGAAAGGATCCCATCGTTAACCTAGGACCCCCTTGCAAGGATCCCATAGTTAACCCATGACAAACTTGTAAGGATCCCAAGGTTAACCCATGACCCACTTGTGAGGATCCCCCTAGAAAGGATCCCATGGTTAACCCGTGACCCCTTGCAATGATCCCATGGTTAACCCATGACTAACTTGTAAGGATCCCATGGTTAACCCATGACCCACTTGCAAGAATTCCGATGTTAACCCATGACCCACTTGCAAGGGTCCCATGATTAGCCTTTGACCCACATCCAAAGATCCCATGGTTAACCCTTGACGCACTTGCAAGGATGCACCTAGAATGGATCCTATGGTTAACCTATGACAGCCTTGCAAGGATCTCATGGTTAACCTAAGTCCCACCACTTGCAAGGATCCTATAGTTAACCCATGACCCGCTTGCAAGGATCCCATGGTTAACCCATTACCCACTTGCAAGGATCCCGTGGTTAACCCATTACCCACCACAAGCAAGGATCCCCCCTGAGAAGATCCCATGTTTAACCTAGGACCCCCTTGGAAGGATCCCATGGTTAACCCATGACCCACTTGAGAGGATCTCATGATTAACCCACGGCCCACTTGCAAGGATCCCATGGTTAATCCTCGACCCACTTGGAAGGATCCCCCTAGAAAGGATCCCATTGTTAACCCATGACAGTCTTGCAAGGATCCCATGGTTAACCCAAGACTCACTTGCAAGTATCCCATAGTTAACCCGTGACCCGCTTGCAAGGATCCCACGGTTAACCCATGACCCACTTGCAAGGATGCCATGATTAATCAATAACCTACTTGCAAGAATCCCAATGTTATCCCATGACCCACTTGCAAGGATCCCCCTTGAAAAGATCCCCTGCTTAACCTGGGACCCCCTTGAAAGTATCCCATGGTTAACCCATGACACACTTGCAAGGATCCCAAGGTTAACCAATGACCCGCTTGCAACGATCCTATAGTTAACCCATAAACCACTTGCATGGATCCCATTGTTAACCCATGACCCCCTTTCATGGTTCCCATGGTTAACCCATGACCCACTAGCAAGGGTCCCAAGGTTAGCTCAATACCCACTTGCAAGGATACCCCTAGAATGGATCCCATGGTTAACCCATGACCCCCCTGCAAGGATCCAATGGTTAACCCAAGACCATGTTGAAAGGATCCCATGGTAAACCCATGACCCACTTGCAAGGATCCCATGGTTAACCGATGACCCACTTCCAAGGATCCCAATGTTAACCCTTGACCCACTTGCAAGGATCCCCCTTGAAAGGATCCCATGGTTAACCTATGAGCCACTTGCAAGGATCCCATGGTTAACCTAGGACCCCCTTGGAAAGATCCCATGGTTAACCCATGACCCACTTGCAAGGATCCCAAGGTTAACCCATGACCCACTTTCAAGGATCTCATGATTAACCCATGACCCACTTGCAAGGATTCCCATGATTAACCCTTGACCCACTTGCAAGGATCCCCCTAGAAAGGATCCCATGGTTAACCCGTCACAGCCTTGCAAGGATCCCATGGTTAACCCAAGACCCATTTGCAAGGATCCCATATTTAACCCATGACCGCTTGCAAGGATGATGTAAGCCAAGGGGGGGCAAGTCAACTTTTCCCCAATGATGAAAAGAGCCCAATAAAGAGCATGGTCCAAGAAGCAAGACAAGGACTTGATGGGCCTAAGACAAGAACAAGAGCAAGAGCAAGGAAAGCCCAACAAATCTCCATTCAAATAATGGCTCTTATTTTGATAGAAGCAAGCCCAAGATCAAGACCAAATGGAATGGAGTCCAAATTGGTGACATATCTTATCCAACTAGAAGACCCATGAAGATGATGATGTTGGGCGTGCACTCCATTTAATCCATTTACTTGTTTTATTTCAATTCAATAAAAGTATAATGGATTATGTGTGGATCCAATTTTGGGTTACTTTGTTTGTTTTCCATGAGAGTGGGCTATATTAAGTCTTGCTTGATGATTAAGCCCACTTCCCATGTGTTAGGACGAATTTCTTAGGTTTAGTGGGAGGAATCTTTTGGCTTGCATGCCTCAAGTAACTCCTTTAAGCTTTTAGTCTTTTATAGTTTTATTTAAATAAGGGAGGTTACATTTCAATTAAGAAATAAGTGCAGCAGCCACATAATGGTGGAAAGAGAGTATTAACTCACCAATAGTGGCATGATTAAGCTTAGTTATGTGTTATTAGGTGGGGGAGGTTATGGAGCTGAGAAGCCAATGTAAGGCAAAGTAGGCAGCCAACTCTCCTATATGTATTTCGGCTATTCCACATTGAAATGTAACTTGGAAGTTCATTGTGGATTGATATCCCATTGTGAGAGATTTGTTCTCTTGGGTTCTTGGATGAACCAAGACTTGTTCTTATCAAGAATCCAAGATTCTTGTGGCGAACCTCATTGGCTTATCAAACATCCTTGTTTGTGGCTCCTTGATCATCTCTTTCTCATCCATCTTTTGATTATTTCTTCACTTTTATCTATGTTACAATTCTGCACTTAATCTTTATCTTGTTCTTCTGTGTTTTGCGCCATAAACATATTATGAATTCAACCAAAACGATCATGCAAAGGCAACCCTCCATTAGGTTGTCATCAAGTGGTATCAAAGCTTAGGCTTTGGTTGAATTTGATATTGGTGTTCTTCATCTATCTTTCTAGTTTTCTTTCTTTTCTTTCAAAACCAAAATCAAAATATACTACCTTGCTTCTGTTTGTGAAGGGAAATTTCGAAAATTGTGTTTTGCTCAAAAAGTTTTAAAGTGTGAAATTTTATTTGTGATTTCCAGAAGCGATCACGGGCAGGCCGTGACAACCATCACGCCCGTGACACAAAAAAATTGGGTTCAGAGAGGATCACGGCCAGGGCATGATACCCATCATGGCCGTGATATAAAAAAAATAAAAAATTTCTGTGCCAAAAAGGAATTGAGCAAAAGAGAAGTCAAGTTCTATTTGAGCAAGTTGTGTTCTTGGAAATATTTCCCTTCTTCCTTTGTTTCTTTGTTTCAAGCTTTTCTTTTCTAGCCTTTCCTTTGTTGTTTCCTTGTTTTGATAAGTTTGTGATTTTGTTACTTGATTTTTGGATTTTTGTGTTTTGTGTTTGATTCCTCTAAGAACTCAAGGAGAATATTTGAGTGGAAAAAGGCAAGAGTGAAAAATACATCTTGTGTGGAAAAAGCCAAAGAGTGAAATACACATTGTGTACACTTGGTGAGTGGATTTGTTCTTACATAGATTTTGTTATTTACTAACTTGTTTTCTTTGCAATGTTGCAATTTGTAAAATTTGATTATGCGCAAGAACAACGAGAACATAAGAAAGAGGTTGAAGAGTGGATCCAGCAAATGCATGAGAGGCGTGACAAGAAGGTGAGAGAGAACAAAGAAAAAGAGGAGTGCAAATTCCATTCTTCTTCTAAATTGTCATCCTCAAATTGGAAGGACAAGCAAAAGAAGGAGGGTGCACCAACCAAAGAATCCGTGAGCACCTCTCAAGGCAAGAAACCCATTGAGCCAACTTCTAGGAGCCGTGATATGAAATTCTTCAAATTCCTAGACCATGGACATATTGCATCCCAATGTCCAACAAAGAGGACAATGGTGTCAAGAAATGGTGAAGTGGTCTCACAATCCAAAGCCTCTAGTGGAAGTGAAAAAGGAGACTTGTTTATGGAAAGAAGACTTTTGGGAAGTCAAGTGAAAGACCATGAAGCTAGCCAAAGGGAGAATATTTTCCATTCTAGATGCCTCATTCAAGGGAAGGTATGTTCTCTCATCATCGATGGTGGAAGTTGTGCCAATATTGTGAGTACTAGATTGATTTCCAAATTGAATCTTGAAACTAAGGCACATCCAAGAGCATATAGGCTTCAATGGTTAAATGAGAATGGAGAAATAATTGTGAACAAGCAAGTGGAGGTTCCGTTCTCAATTGGGAAGTATGAGGATTGTGTACTTTGTGATGTGGCGCCTATGGAGGCCAGCCATATGTTGTTGGGAAGGCCTTGGCAATATGATAGGAAGGCCACCCATGATGGGTTCTCAAATAAGTTCTCTTTCTTGTATCAAGACCGAAAGGTCATTCTTTCTCCTTTATCTCCAAAGCAAGTTTGTGAGGATCAAGTAAAAATGAGAGAAAAGAGAGAGCAAGAGAGAAAAGAAAAAGAGAGTGAAAAAGAGATTGAGAAAAAGATTAAAAAAGAGATTGAAGAAGAAATTGAAAAAGAGATTAAGAAATAGTGTGAAAAAGAGAGTGAGAAAAAGATTGAAAAAAATAGTGAGAAAACAAATGAAAAAGAAGGTGAACAAGAGAAAAATAATGAGGAAGACATTGTGAAAATTAGTGAGAAAAAAGAGAGTTGTTTGGCAAGAAAAAGTGAAGAGAAAGAGGCTTTGTTTTCAAGGCAGCTCCAACTCATTTTTTATTGTAACAATTTTTATTTTATTGCTAATGCTTCTAATAACTTTTCTTTGTCTAGTGGTGTTGTAATTGTTTGGCAGAAATTCATTCTAAAGGAAGCACCCTATGGCAATGTGATTGTGAAGGACACCTTTGATGGACCACCAATGTCCAATTTTGTTGATAAAAATTGTTTTAATTCGAGGTCGAATTCTTTCAAAGAAGGAGGGTATGATGTAAGCCAAGGGGGGGCAAGTCAACTTTTCCCCAAGGATGAAAAGAGCCCAATAAAGAGCATGGTCCAAGAAGCAAGACAAGGACTTGATGGGCCTAAGACAAGAACAAGAGCAAGGAAAGCCCAACAAGTCTCCATTCAAATAATGGCTCTTATTTTCATAGAAGCAAGACCAAGATCAAGACCAAATGGAATGGAGTCCAAATTGGTGACATATCTTATCCAACTAGAAGACCCATGAAGATGATGATGTTGGGCGTGCACTCCTTTTAATCCATTTACTTGTTTTATTTCAATTCAATAAAAGTGTAATGGATTATGTGTGGATCCAAATTTGGGTTACTTTGTTTGTTTTCCATGAGAGTGGGCTATATTAAGTCTTGCTTGATGATCATGCCCACTTCCCATGTGTTAGGACGAATTTCTTAGGTTTAGTGGGAGGAATCTTTTGGCTTGCATGCCTCAAGTAACTCCTTTAAGCTTTTAGTCTTTTATAGTTTTATTTAAATAAGGGAGGTTACATTTTAATTAAGAAATAAGTGCAGCAGCCACATAATGGTGGAAAGAGAGTATTAACTCACCAATAGTGGCATGATTAAGCTTAGTTATGTGTTATTAGGTGGGGGAGGTTATGGAGCTGAGAAGCCAATGTAAGGCAAAGTAGGCAGCCAACTCTCCTATATGTATTTCGGCTATTCCACATTGAAATGTAACTTGGAAGTTCATTGTGGATTGATATCCCATTGTGAGAGATTTGTTCTCTTGGGTTCTTGGATGAACCAAAACTTGTTCTTATCAAGAATCCAAGATTCTTGTCGCGAACCTCATTGGCTTATCAAACATCCTTGTTTGTGGCGCCTCGATCATCTCTTTCTCATCCATCTTTTGATTATTTCTTCACTTTTATCTATGTTACAATTCTGCACTTAATCCTTATCTTGTTCTTGTGTGTTTTGCGCAATAAACATATTATGAATTCAACCAAAACGATCATGCAAAGGCAACCCTCCATTAGGTTGTCATCAAAGGATCCCATGGTTAACCCAAGACCCACTTGCAAGGATCCCGTGGTTAACCCATGACCCACTTGCAAGAATCCCAATGTTAGCCCATGACCCACTTGCAAGGATCCCCCTTGAAAAGATCCCATGTTTAACCTTGGACCTCTTTGGAAGGATCCCATGGCTAACCAATGACCCACTTGCATGGATCCCATCGTTAACCGAGGACCCCCTTGCAAGGATCCCCTGGTTAACCCATGACCCACTTGCATGGATCCTATGGTTAACCCAAGACCCACTTGTAAGGATCCCATAGTTAACCCATGAACCACTTGCATGGATCCCATGGTTAACCCATGACCTCCTTGCAAGGATCCCTTGGTTAACCCATGACCCACTTGCAAGGATCCCAAGGTTAACCTATGACCCACATGCAAGGATCCCCCTAGAAAGGATCCCTTGGTTAACCCATCACAACCTTGCAAGGATCCAATGGTTAACCCAAGACCCGCTTGCAAGGATCCCAATGTTAGCCCATCACCCAGTTGCAAGGACCCCATAGTTAACCCATGAACCACTTGCATGGATCCCATGGTTAACCCATGACCCCCTTGCATGGATCCCTTGGTTAACCAATGACCCACTTGCAAGGATCCCAAGGTTAACCTATGACCCACTTGCAAGGATCCCATGGTTAACCTATGACCCCCTTGCAAGGATCCCATGGTTAACCCAAGACCCACTTGCAAGGATCCTATGGTTAACCCATGACCCGCTCGCAAGGTTCCCATGGTTAACCCTCGACCCAGTTGAAAGGATACCCCTAGAAAGGATCCCTTGGTTAACCCATGACCCGCTCGCAAGGTTCCCATGGTTAACCCTTGGCCCACTTGAAAGGATCCCCCTAGAAAGGATCCCATGGTTAACCCATGATAGCCTTGCAAGGATCCCATGGTTAACCTAAGACCCACTTGCAAGGATCCCATAGTTAACCCGTGACCCGCTTGCAAAGATCCCATGGTTAACCCATGACCCACTTGCTAGGATCCCATGGTTAACCTATGACCCACTTGCAAGGATCCCAAGGTTAACCCGTGACCCACTTGCAAGGATCCCCCTAGAAAATATCCCATGGTTAACCCATGACCCCCTTGCAAGGATCCCATGGTTAACCCAAGATCCACTTGCAAGGATTCCATTGTTAACCCATGAACCATTTGCAAGGATCCCATGGTTAGCCCATGACCCACTTGCAAGGATCCCAAGGTTAACCCATGACCCACTTGCAAAGATCCCATGGTTAACCCATGACCCCCTTGCATGGATCCCATGGTTAACCCAAGATCCACTTGCAAGGATTCCATAGTTAACCCATGACCCAATTGCAAGGATCCTAAGGTTAACACATGACCCACTTGCAAGGATCCCTAGAAAGGATCCCATAGTTAACCTAGGACACCCTTGCAAGGATCCCATGGTTAACCCATGACACACTTGCAAGGATCCCAAGGTTAACCCATGACCCATTTGCAAGGATCCCCCTAGAAAAGATTCCATTGTTAACCCACGACCCACTTGCAAGGATCCCAAGATTAACCCATGACCCACTTGCAAGGATCCCCTAGAAAGGATCCCATCGTTAACCTGGGACCCCCTTGCAAGGATCCCATGGTTAACCCATGACACACTTGCAAGTATCCCAAGGTTAACCCACGACCCGCTTGCAAGGATCCCATAGTTAAACCATGAACCACTTGCATGGATCCCATGGTTAACCCAAGATCCACTTGCAAGGATTCCATAGTTAACCCATGACCCAATTGCAAGGATCCCAAGGTTAACACATGACCCACTTGCAAGGATCCCCTAGAAAGGAACCCATCGTTAACCTAGGACACCCTTGCAAGGATCCCATGGTTAACCCATGACACACTTGCAAGGATCCCAAGGTTAACCCATGACCCATTTGCAAGGATCCCCCTAGAAAAGATTCCATTGTTAACCCACGACCCACTTGCAAGGATCCCAAGATTAACCCATGACCCACTTGCAAGGATCCCCTAGAAAGGATCCCATCGTTAACCTGGGACCCCCTTGCAAGGATCCCATGGTTAACCCATGACACACTTGCAAGTATCCCAAGGTTAACCCATGACCCGCTTGCAAGGATCCCATAGTTAAACCATGAACCACTTGCATGGATCCCATGGTTAACCCAAGATCCACTTGCAAGGATTCCATAGTTAACCCATGACCCAATTGCAAGGATCCCAAGGTTAACACATGACCCACTTGCAAGGATCCCCTAGAAAGGATCCCATAGTTAACCTAGGACACCCTTGCAAGGATCCCATGGTTAACCCATGACACACTTGCAAGGATCCCAAGGTTAACCCATGCCCATTTGCAAGGATCCCCCTAGAAAAGATTCCATTGTTAACCCACGACCCACTTGCAAGGATCCCAAGATTAACCCATGACCCACTTGCAAGGATTCCCAAGAAAGGATCCCATCGTTAATCTGGGACCCCCTTGCAAGGATCCCATGGTTAACCCATGACACACTTGCAAGGATCCCAAGGTTAACCCATGACCCGCTTGCAAGGATCCCATAGTTAAACCCATGACCCACTTGCATGGATCCCATGGTTAACCCAAGATCCACTTGCAAGGATTCCATAGTTAACCCATGACCCAATTGCAAGGATCCCAAGGTTAACACATGACCCACTTGCAAGGATCCCCTAGAAAGGATCCCATCGTTAACCTAGGACACCCTTGCAAGGATCCCATGGTTAACCCATGACACACTTGCAAGGATCCCAAGGTTAACCCATGACCCATTTGCAAGGATCCCCCTAGAAAAGATTCCATTGTTAACCCACGACCCACTTGCAAGGATCCCAAGATTAACCCATGACCCACTTGCAAGGATCCCCTAGAAAGGATCCCATCGTTAACCTGGGACCCCCTTGCAAGGATCCCATGGTTAACCCATGACACACTTGCAAGTATCCCAAGGTTAACCCATGACCCGCTTGCAAGGATCCCATAGTTAAACCATGAACCACTTGCATGGATCCCATGGTTAACCCAAGATCCACTTGCAAGGATTCCATAGTTAACCCATGACCCAATTGCAAGGATCCCAAGGTTAATACATGACCCACTTGCAAGGATCCCCTAGAAAGGATCCCATAGTTAACCTAGGACACCCTTGCAAGGATCCCATGGTTAACCCATGACACACTTGCAAGGATCCCAAGGTTAACCCATGACCCATTTGCAAGGATCCCCCTAGAAAAGATTCCATTGTTAACCCACGACCCACTTGCAAGGATCCCAAGATTAACCCATGACCCACTTGCAAGGATCCCCTAGAAAGGATCCCATCGTTAACCTGGGACCCCCTTGCAAGGATCCCATGGTTAACCCATGACACACTTGCAAGTATCCAAAGGTTAACCCATGACCCGCTTGCAAGGATCCCATAGTTAAACCATGAACCACTTGCATGGATCCCATGGTTAACCCAAGATCCACTTGCAAGGATTCCATAGTTAACCCATGACCCAATTGCAAGGATCCCAAGGTTAATACATGACCCACTTGCAAGGATCCCCTAGAAAGGATCCCATAGTTAACCTAGGACACCCTTGCAAGGATCCCATGGTTAACCCATGACACACTTGCAAGGATCCCAAGGTTAACCCATGACCCATTTGCAAGGATCCCCCTAGAAAAGATTCCATTGTTAACCCACGACCCACTTGCAAGGATCCCAAGATTAACCCATGACCCACTTGCAAGGATCCCCTAGAAAGGATCCCATCGTTAACCTGGGACCCCCTTGCAAGGATCCCATGGTTAACCCATGACACACTTGCAAGTATCCCAAGGTTAACCCATGACCCGCTTGCAAGGATCCCATAGTTAAACCATGAACCACTTGCATGGATCCCATGGTTAACCCAAGATCCACTTGCAAGGATCCCATAGTTAACCCATGACCCAATTGCAAGGATCCCAAGGTTAACACATGACCCACTTGCAAGGATCCCCTAGAAAGGATCCCATCGTTAACCTAGGACACCCTTGCAAGGATCCCATGGTTAACCCATGACACACTTGCAAGGATCCCAAGGTTAACCCATGACCCATTTGCAAGGATCCCCCTAGAAAAGATTCCATTGTTAACCCACGACCCACTTGCAAGGATCCCAAGATTAACCCATGACCCACTTGCAAGGATCCCCTAGAAAGGATCCCATCGTTAACCTGGGACCCCCTTGCAAGGATCCCATGGTTAACCCATGACCCACTTGCAAGGATCCCAAGGTTAACCCATGACCCACTTGCAAGGATCCCCCTAGAAAGGATCCTATGGTTAACCTTGTGACCCCTTGCAAGGATCCCATGGTTAACCCTAAGACCCACTTGCAAGGATCCCATGGTTAACCCTTGACCCACTTGCAAGGATCCCATGGTTAACCCATGACCCACTTGCAAGAATCCCAATGTTAACCCATGACCCAGTTGCAAGGATCCCCTAGAAAGGATCCCATGGTTAACCTAGGACCCCCTTGCAAGGATCCCATGGTTAACCCTTGACCCACTTGCAAGGATCACATGGTTAACCCATGACCCACTTGCAAGGATCCAATGATTAACCTTTGACCCACATCTAAGGATCCTATGGTTAACCCTTGACCCACTTGCAAGGATCACCTAGAATGGATCCTATGGTTAACCCATGACAGCCTTGCAAGGATCCCATGGTTAACCCAAGACCCACCACTTGCAAGGATCCCATAGTTAACCCATGACCAGCTTGCAAGGATCCCATGGTTAACCCATGACCCACTTGCAAGGATCCCAATGTTAACCCATGACCCACATGCAAGGATCCACCTTGAGAAGATCCCTTGTTTAACCTAGGACCCCCTTGCAAGGATCCCATGATTAACCCATGACCCACTTGCAAGGATCCCATGATTAACCCACGGCCCACTTGCAAGGATCCCATGGTTAACCCACGACAGCCTTGCAAGGATCCCATGGTTAACCCAAGACTCACTTGCAAGGATCCCATGGTTAACCCATGACCCCCTTGCAAGGATCCCATGGTTAACCCAAGACAGCCTTGCAAGGATCCCATGGTTAACCCACGACAGCCTTGCAAGGATCCCATGGTTAACCCAAGACTCACTTGCAAGGATCCCATGGTTAACCCGTGACCCCCTTGCAAGGATCCCATGGTTAACCCATGACCCACTTGCAAGGATCCCATGATTAATCAATAAACCACTTGCAAGAATCCCAATGTTAACCCATGACCCACTTGCAAGGATCCCCCTTGAAAAGATCACGTGCTTAACCTAGGACCCCTTTTGAAGGACCCCATGGTTAACCCATGACCCACTTGCAAGGATCCCATGGTTAACCCATGACCCACTTGCAAGGATCCCAAGGTTAACCTATGACCCACTTGCAAGGATCCCCTAGAAAGGATCCCATCGTTAACCTAGGACCCCCTTGAAAGGATCCCATCGTTAACCCATGACACACTTGCAAGGATCCCACGGTTAACCTATGACCCGCTTGCAAGGATCCCATAGTTAACCTATGAACCACTTGCAAGGTTCCATGGTTAACCCATCACCCACTAGCAACGGTCCCAAGGTTAACCCATGACCCACTTGCAAGGATACCCCTAGAATGGATCCAATGGTTAACCCATGACCCCTTGCAAGGATCCCATGGTTAACCCAAAACCTTGTTGCAAGGATCCCATGGTTAACCCATGACCCACTTGCAAGGATCCCATGGTTAACCCATGACCCACTTGCAAGGATCCCCTAGAAACGATCCCTTGGCTGACCTAGGACCCCCTTGCAAGGATCCCATGGTTAACCATTGACCCACTTGCAAGGATCCCATGGTTAACCCATGACCCATTTGCAAGGATCCCAATGTTAACCCTTGACCCACTTGTAACGATCCCCCTTGAAAGGATCCCATGGTTAACCTATGGGCCACTTGCAAGGATTCCATGGTTAACCTAGGACCCCCTTGCAAGGATCCCATGGTTAACCCATGACCCACTTGCAAGGATCCCATGGTTAACCCATGACCCACTTGCAAGGATCCCATGATTAACCCAGGACCCACTTGCAAGGATCCCATGGTTAACCCTTGATCCACTTGCAAGGATCCCCCTAGAAAGGATCCCATGGTTAACCTAGGACACCCTTGCAAGGATCCCATGGTTAACCCATGACACACTTGCAAGGATCCCAAGGTTAACCCATGACCCATTTGCAAGGATCCCCCTAGAAAAGATTCCATTGTTAACCCATGACCCACTTGCAAGGATCCCAAGATTAACCCATGACCCACTTGCAAGGATCCCCTAGAAAGGATCCCATTGTTAACCTGGGACCCCCTTGCAAGGATCCCATGGTTAACCCATGACACACTTGCAAGGATCCCAAGGTTAACCCATGACCCGCTTGCAAGGATCCCCTAGAAAGGATCCCATAGTTAACCTAGGACACCCTTGCAAGGATCCCATGGTTAACCCATGACACACTTGCAAGGATCCCAAGGTTAACCCATGACCCACTTGCAAGGATCCCCCTAGAAAAGATTCCATTGTTAACCCATGACCCACTTGCAAGGATCCCAAGGTTAACCCATGACCCACTTGCAAGGATCCCCTAGAAACGATCCCTTGGCTGACCTAGGACCCCCTTGCATGGATTCCATGGTTAACCATTGACCCACTTGCATGCATCCCATGGTTAACCCATGACCATTTCCAAGGATCCCAATGTAAACCCTTGACCCACTTGTAACGATCCCCCTTGAAAGGATCCCATGGTTAACCTATGGGCCACTTGCAAGGATCCCATGGTTAACCTAGGACCCCCTTGGAAAGATCCCATGGTTAACCCATGACCCACTTGCAAGGATCCCATGGTTAACCCATGACCCACTTCCAAGGATCCCATGATTAACCCAGGACCCACTTGCAAGGATTCCCACAGTTAACCCTTGATCCACTTGCAAGGATCCCCCTAGAAAGGATCCCATGGTTAACCCATCATAGCCTTGCAAGGATCCCCTGGTTAACCCATGACCCACTTGCAAGGATCCCATAATTAACCCATGACCCACTTGCAAGGATCCCATAGTTAACCCATGACCCCCTTGCAAGGATCCCTTGGTTAACCCATGACCCACTTGCAAGGATCCCAAGGTTAACCCATGACCCACTTGCAAGGATCCCCCTAGATAGGATCCATGGTTAAACCATGACCCCCTTGCAAGGATCCCATGGTTAACCCTCGACCCGCTTGCAAGGATCCCCCTAGAAAGGATCCCATGGTTAACCCATGACAGCCTTGCAAGGTCCCATGGTTAACCCAAGACCCACTTGCAAGGATCCCATAGTTAACCCGTGACCCGCTTGCAAGGATCCCATGGTTAACCCATGACCCACTTGCAAGGATCCCAAGGTTAACCCAAGACCCACTTGCAAGGATGCCCCAAGAAAAGATCCCATGGTTAACCCATGACCCCCATGCAAGGATCCCATGGTTAACCCAAGATCCACTTGCAAGGATTCCATAGTTAACCCATGACCCAATTGCAAGGATCCCAAGGTTAACACATGACCCACTTGCAAGGATCCCCTAGAAAGGATCCCATCGTTAACCTAGGACACCCTTGCAAGGATCCCATGGTTAACCCATGACACACTTGCAAGGATCCCAAGGTTAACCCATGACTCATTTGCAAGGATCCCCCGAGAAAAGATTCCATTGTTAACCCACGACCCACTTGCAAGGATCCCAAGATTAACCCATGACCCACTTGCAAGGATCCCCTAGAAAGGATCCCATCGTTAACCTGGGACCCCCTTGCAAGGATCCCATGGTTAACCCACGACCCACTTGCAAGGGTCCCAAGGTTAACCCATGACCCACTTGCAAGGATCCCCCTAGAAAGGATCCTATGGTTAACCTGTGACCCCTTGCAAGGATCCCATGGTTAACCCTAAGACCCAGTTGCAAGGATCCCATGGTTAACCCTTGACCCACTTGTAAGGATCCCATGGTTAACCCATGACCCACTTGCAAAAATTCCAATGTTAACCCATGACCCAGTTCTAAGGATCCCTTAGAAAGGATCCCATGGCTAACCTAGGACCCCCTTGCAAGGATCCCATGGTTAACCCTTGACCCACTTGCAAGGATCACATGGTTAACCCATGACCCACTTATAAGGGTCCAATGATTAACCTTTGACCCACATCTAAGGATCCTATGGTTAACCCTTGACCTACTTGCAAGGATGCACCTAGAATGGATCCTATGGTTAACCCAGGACAGCCTTGCAAGGATCTCATGGTTAACCCAAGACCCACCACTTGCAAGGATCCCATAGTTAACCCATGACCAGCTTGCAAGGATCCCGTGGTTAACCCATTACCCATTTGCAAGAATCCCAATGTTAACCAATGACCCACATGCAAGGATCCACCTTGAGAAGATCCCTTGTTTAACCTAGGACCCCCTTGGAAGGATCCCATGATTAACCCATGACCCACTTGCTAGGATCCCATGATTAACCCACGGCCCACTTGCAAGGATCCCATGGTTAACCCACGACAGCCTTTCAAGGATCCCATGGTTAACCCAAGACTCACTTGCAAGTATCACATGGTTAACCCGTGACCCCCTTGCAAGGATCCCATGGTTAACCCAAGACAGCCTTGGATGGATCCCATGGTTAACCCACGACAGCCTTGCAACGATCCCATGGTTAACCGAAGACTCACTTGCAAGTATCCCATGGTTAACCCGTGAGCCCCTTGCAAGGATCCCATGGTTAACCGATGACCCACTTGCAAGGATCCCATGATTAATCAATAAACCACTTGCAAGAATCCCAATGTTAACCCATGACCCACTTGCAAGGATCCCCCTTGAAAAGATCACGTGCTTAACCTAGGACCCCTTGAAGGACCCCATGATTAACCCATGACCCACTTTCATTGATCCCATGGTTAATCCATGACCCACTTGCAAGGATCCCAAGGTTAACCTATGACCCACTAGCAAGGATCCCCTAGAAAGGATCCCATCGTTAACCTAGGACCCCCTTGAAAGTATCCCATGGTTAACCCATGACACACTTGCAAGGATCCCACGGTTAACCTATGACCCGCTTGCGACGATCCCATAGTTAACCTATGACCCACTTTGCAAGGATCCCATGGTTAACCCATGACCCACTAGCAACGGTCCCAAGGTCATCCCATGACCCACTTGCAAGGATACCCCTAGAATGGATCCAATGGTTAACCCATGACCCCTTAGCAAGGATCCAATGGTTAACCCAAAACCTTGTTGCAAGGATCCCATGGTTAACCCATGACCCACTTGTAAGGATCCCATGGTTAACCCATGACCCACTTGCAAGGATCCCCTAGAAACGATCCCTTGGCTGACCTAGGACCCCCTTGCATGGATTCCATGGTTAACCATTGACCCACTTGCATGCATCCCATGGTTAACCCATGACCCATTTCCAAGGATCCCAATGTAAACCCTTGACCCACTTGTAACGATCCCCCTTGAAAGGATCCCATGGTTAACCTATGGGCCACTTGCAAGGATTCCATGGTTAACCTAGGACCCCCTTGGAAAGATTCCATGGTTAACCCATGACCCACTTGCAAGGATCCCATGGTTAACCCATGACCCACTTCCAAGGATCCCATGATTAACCCAGGACCCACTTGCAAGGATTCCCACAGTTAACCCTTGATCCACTTGCAAGGATCCCCCTAGAAAGGATCCCATGGTTAACCCATCATAGCCTTGCAAGGATCCCCTGATTAACCCATGACCCACTTGCAAGGATCCCATAATTAACCTATGACCCGCTTGCAAGGATCCCATAGTTAACCCATGACCCCCTTGCATGGATCCCTTGGTTAACCCATAACCCACTTGCAAGGATACCAAGGTTAACCTATGACCCACATGCAAGGATCCCCCTAGATAGGATACCATGGTTAAACCATGACCCCCTCGCAAGGTTCCCATGATTAACCCTCGACCCGATTGCAAGGATCCCCCTAGAAAGGATCCCATGGTTAACCCATGACAGCCTTGCAAGGTCCGATGGTTAACCCAAGACCCACTTGCAAGGATCCCATAGTTGACCCGTGACCCGCTTGCAAGGATCCCATGGTTCACCTATGACCCACTTGCAAGGATCCCAAGGTTAACCCTTGACCCACTTGCAAGGATGCCCCAAGAAAAGATCCCATGGTTAACCCATGACCCCCATGCAAGGATCCCATGGTTAACCCAAGATCCACTTGCAAGGATCCCATAGTTAACCCATGAACCACTTGCAAGGATCCCAAGGTTAACCCATGACCCAATTGCAGGGATTCCCTAGAAAGGATCCAATGGCTAACCTAGGACCCCCTTGCAAGGATCCCATGGTTAACCCATCACACACTTGCACGGATCCCAAGGTTAACCCATGACCCGCTTGCAAGGATCCCAGAGTTAACCCATGAACCACTTGCATGGATCCCATGGTTAACCCATGACCCCCTTGCATGGATCCCATGGTTAACCCATGGCCCACTTGCAAGGGTCTCAAGGTTAACCGATGACCCACTTGCAAGGATCCCATGGTTAACCCATGACCCCCTTGCAAGGATCCCATGGTTAACCTACGACCCACTTGCAAGGATCCTATGGTTAACCCATGACCCACTTGCAAGGATCCCATAGAAAGGATCCCATGGCTAACCTAGGACCCACTTGCAAGGATCCCATGGTTAACCCATGACACACTTGCAAGGATCCCAAGGTTAACCCATGACCCGCTTGCAAGGATCCCATAGTTAACCCATGAACCACTTGCATGGATCCCATGGTTAACCCATGACCCCCCTTACATGGATCCCTTGGTTAACCCATTACCTACTTGCAAGGATCCCAAGGTTAACCTATGACCCACATGCAATGATCCCCCTAGAAAGGATCCCATGGTTAACCCAAGACCCATTTGCAAGGATCCCATAGTTAACCCATCACCCGCTTGCAAGGATCCTATGGTTAACCCAAGACCCACTTGCAAGGATCCCGTGGTTAACCCATGACCCACTTGCAAGAATCCCAATGTTAGCCCATGACCCATTTGCAAGGATCCCCCTTGAAAGGATCCTATGTTTAACCTGGGACCTCTTTGGAAGGATCCCATGGCTAACCAATGACCCACTTGCAAGGGTCCCATCGTTAACCGAGGACCCCCTTGCATGGATCCCCTGGTTAACCCATGACCCACTTGCAAGGATCCTATGGTTAACCTATGACCCACTTGCAAGGATCCTATGGCTAACCCATGACCCCCTTGCAAGGATCCTATGGTTAACCCAAGACCCACTTGCAAGGATCCCATAGTTAACCCATGACCCGCTCGCAAGGTTCCCTTGGTTAACCCTCTACCCACTTGAAAGGATCCCCCTAGAAAGGATCCCATGGTTAACCCATGAGAGCCTTGCAAGGATCCCATGGTTAACCCAAGACCCACTTGCAAGGATCCCATAGTTAACTCGGGACCCCCTTGCAAAGATCCCATGGTTAACCCATGACCCACTTGCTAGGATCCCATGGTTAACGTATGACCCACTTGCAAGGATCCCAAGGTTAACCCCTGACCCACTTCCAAGGATCCCCTAGAAAAGATCCCATGGTTAACCCATGACCCCCCTGCAAGGATCCCATGGTTAACCCAATATCCACTTGCAAGTATTCCATTGTTAACCCATGAACCATTTGCAAGGATCCCATGGTTAACCCATGACCCACTTGCAAGGATCCTAAGGTTAACCCTTGACCCACTTGCAAGGATCCCCCTAGAAAAGATCCCATAGTTAACCCATGACCCCCTTGCATGGATCCCATGGTTAACCCAAGATCCACTTGCAAGGATCCCATGGCTTACCTAGGACCCCCTTGCAAGGATCCCATGGTTAACCCTTGACCCACTTGCAAGGATCCTATGGTTAACCCATGACCCACTTGCAAGGGTCCCATGACTAACCTTTGACCCACATCCAAGGATCCCATGGTTAACCCTTGACCTACTTGCAAGGATGCACCTAGAATGGATCCTATGGTTAACCCGTGACAGCCTTGCAAGGATCTCATGGTTAACCCAAGACCCACTTGCAAGGATCCGATAGTTAACACATGACCAGGTTGCAAGGATCCAATGGGTTATGGTCAACCCATTACCCTCTTGCAAGGATCCCGTGGTTAACCCATTACCAATTTACAAGAATCCCAATGTTAACCAATGACCCACATGCAAAAATCTCCCTTAAGAAGATCCCTTGTTTAACCTAGGACCCCCTTGGAAGGATCCCATGATTAACCCATGACCCACTTGCTAGGATCCCATGATTAACCCACGACCCACTTGCAAGGATCCCATGGTTAACCCTCGACCCACTTGGAAGGATCCCCCTAGAAAGGATCCCATGGTTAACCCAAGACACACTTGCAAGGATCCAATAGTTAACCCGTGACCCGCTTGCAAGGATCCCATGGTTAACTCATGATCCACTTGCAAGGATCCCATGGTTAATCCATGACCCACATGCAAGAATCCAAATGTTAACCCATGACCCACTGTCAAGGATCCCCCTTGAAAGGATCCCACGGTTAACCTAGGATCCCTAGGTTAACCCATGACCCACTTGCAAGGATCCCATGGTTAACCCATGACCCACTTGCAAGGATCCGATGGTTAACCCTTGACCCACTTGCAAGGATCCCATGGTTAACCCAAGATCCACTTGCAAGGATTCTATAGTTAACCCATGACCCACTTGCAAAGATCCCATGGTTAAACCATGACCCACTTGCAAGGATCCCATGGTTAACCCATGACCCACTTGCAAGGATCCCATGATTAACCCAGGACCCACGTGCAAGGATTCCCACTGTTAACCCTTGATCCACTTGCAAGGATCCCCCTAGAAAGGATCCCATGGTTAACCCATCATAGCCTTGCAAGGATCCCCTGATTAACCCATGACCCACTTGCATGGATCCCATGCTTAACCCATGACCCCCTTGCATGGATCCCTTGGTTAACCCATAACCCACTTGCAAGGATACCAAGGTTAACCTATGACCCACATGCAAGGATCACCCTAGAAAGGATCCCATGGTTAACCCATGACCCCCTCGCAAGGTTCCCATGATTAACCCTCGACCCGCTTGCAAGGATCCCCCTAGTAAGGGTCCCATGGTTAACCCATGACAGTCTTGCAAGGATCCGATGGTTAACCCAAGACCCACTTGCAAGGATCCCATAGTTGACCCGTGACCCGCTTGCAAGGATCCCATGGTTAACGTATGACCCACTTGCAAGGATCCCAAGGTTAATCCTTGACCCACTTGCAAGGATGCCCCAAGAAAAGATCCCATGGTTAACCCATGACCCCCATGCAAGGATCCCATGGTTAACCCAAGATCCACTTGCAAGGATCCCATAGTTAACCCATGACCCAATTGCAGGGATCCCCTAGAAAGGATCCCATGGCTAACCTAGGACCCCCTTGCAAGGATCCCATGGTTAACCCATGACACACTTGCACAGATCCCAAGGTTAACCCATGGCCCGCTTGCAAGGATCCCATAGTTAACCCATGAACCACTTGCATGGATCCCATGGTTAACCCATCACCCCCTTGCAAGGATCCCATGGTTAACCCATGGCCCACTTGCAAGTGTCTCAAGGTTAACCGATGACCCACTTGCAAGGATCCCCCAAGAAAGGATCCCATGGTTAACCCATGACCCCCTTGCAAGGATCCCTTGGTTAACCCATGACACACTTGCAAGGATCCCAAGGTTAACCCATGACCCGCTTGCAAGGATCCCATAGTTAACCCTTGAACCACTTGCAAGGATCCCATGGTTAACCCATGACCCCCCTTACTTGGATCCCTTGGTTAACCCATTACCCACTTGCAAGGATCCCAAGGTTAACCTATGACCCACATGCAAGGATCCCCCTAGAAAGGATCCCATGGTTAACCCAAGACCCATTTGCAAGGATCCCATAGTTAACCCATGACCCGCTTGCAAGGATCCTATGGTTAACCCAAGACCCACTTGCAAGGATCCCGTGGTTAACCCATGACCCACTTGCAAGAATCCCAATGTTAACCCATGACCCACTTGAAAGGATCCCCCTAGAAAGGATCCCATGGTTAACCCATGAGAGCCTTGCAAGGATCCTATGGTTAACCCAAGACCCACTTGCAAGGATCCCATGGTTAACCCAAGATCCACTTGCAAGTATTCCATGGTTAACCCATGAACCATTTGCAAGGATCCCATGGTTAACCCATGACCCACTTGCAAGGCTCCTAAGGTTAACCCTTGACCCACTTGCAAGGATCCCCCTAGAAAAGATCCCATAGTTAACCCATGACCCCCTTGCATGGATCCCATGGTTAACCCAAGATCCACCTGCAAGGATCCCATGGCTAACCTAGGACCCCCTTGCAAGGATCCCATGGTTAACAAGGATCCCACTTGCAAGTATCCTATGGTTAACCCATGACCCACTTGCAAGGGTCCCATGATTAACCTTTGACCCACATCCAAGGATCCCATGGTTAACCCTTGACCTACTTGCAAGGATGCACCTAGAATGGATCCTATGGTTAACCCATGACAGCCTTGCAAGGATCTCATGGTTAACCCAAGACCCACTTGCAAGGATCCCATAGTTAACACATGACCAGCTTGCAAGGATCCAATGGGTTATGGTTAACCCATTACCCTCTTGCAAGGATCCCGTGGTTAACCCATTACCCATTTAAAAGAATCCCAATGTTAACCAATGACCCACATGCAAGGATCCCCCTTAAGAAGATCCCCGGTTTAACCTAGGACCCCCTTGCAAGGATCCCATGGTTAACCCATGACCCACTTGCTAGGATCCCTTGATTAACCCACGGCCCACTTGCAAGGATCCCATGGTTAACCCTTGACCCACTTGGAAGGATCCCCCTAGAAAGGATCCCATGGTTAACCCAAGACCCACTTGCAAGGATCCCATGGTTAACCCAAGACACACTTGCAAGGATCCAATAGTTAACCCGTGACCCGCTTGCAAGGATCCCATGGTTAACTCATGATGCACTTGCAAGGATCCCATGGTAAATCCATGACCCACATGCAAGAATCCAAATGTTAACCCATGACCCACTGGCAAGGATCCCACTTGAAAGGATCCCATGGTTAACCCATGACTTACTTGCAAGGATCCCAAGGTTAAGCCTTGACCCACTTGCAAGGATCCCCATTGAAAGGATCCCATGGTTAATCTATGACCCACTTGCAAGGATCCCATGGTTAACCTAGGACCCCTTTGGAAAGATCTCATGGTTAACCCATGACCCACTTGCAAGGATCCCATGGTTAACCCATGACCCACTTGCAAGGATCCCATGCTTAACCCATGACCCACATGCAAGGATCCAATGGTTAACCCTTGACCCACTTGCAAGGATCCCCCTAGAAAGGATCCCATGGTTAACCCATGACAGCCTTGCAAGGCTCCCATGGTTAACCCAAGACCCACTTGCAAGGATCTCATAGTTAACCCGTGACCCGCTTGCAAGGATCCCATGGTTAACCCATGACCCACTTGCAAGGATCCCATGGTTAATACATGACCCAATTGCAAGGATCCCCAAGAAAGGATCCCATCGTTAACCTAGGACCCCTTTGCAAGGATCGCATGGTTGACTCGTGACCCACTTGCAAGGATCCAAAGGTTAACCCTTGACCCACTTGCAAGGACCCCCTAGAAAAGATCCCATGGTTAACCCATGACCCCCTTGCAAGGATCTCATGGTTAACCCAAGATCCACTTGCAAGGATTCCATTGTTAACCCATGACCCACTTGCAAGGATCCTCATGGTTAACCCATGACCCACTTGCAAGGCTCCCAAAGTTAACCCTCGACCCACTTGCAAGGATCCCCCTAGAAAAGATCCCATAGTTAACCCATGACCCCCTTGCAAGGATCCAATGGTTAACCCAAGATCCACCTGCAAGGATCCCATGGTTAACCCTCGACCCACTTGCAAGGATCCCCCAAGAAAGGATCCCATCGTTAACCCATGACCCACTTGCAAGGATCCCATGGTTAACCCAAGACACACTTGCAAGGATCCAATAGTTAACCCATGACCCGCTTGCAAGGATCCCATGGTTAACTCATGACCCACTTGTAAGGATCCCATGGTTAATCCATGACCCACATGCAAGAATCCAAATGTTAGCCCATGACCCACTTGCAAGGATCCCCCTTGAAAGGATCCCACGGTTAACCTAGGATCCCTAGGTTAACCCATGACCCACTTGCAAGGATCCCATGGTTAACCCATGACCCACTTGCAAGGATCCGATGGTTAACCTATGACCCACTTGCAAGGATCCCAAGGTTAACCCTTGACCCACTTGCAACGATCCCATGGTTAACCCAAGATCCACTTGCAAGGATTCTATAGTTAACCCATGACCCACTTGCAAAGATCCCATGGTTAAACCATGACCAACTTACAAGGATCCCAAGGTTAACCCATGGCCCACTTGCAAGGATCCCCTAGGAAGGATCCCATCCTTAACCTAGGACCCCCTTGCAAGGATCCCATGGTTAACCCGTGACACACTTGCAAGGATCCCATGGTTAACCCATGACCCGCTTGCAAGGATCACATAGTTAACCCATGACCCACTTGCAAGGATCCCATGGTTAACCCAAGACCCAGTTGCAAGGATCCCATGGTTAACCCATGACCCACATGCAAGGATCCCATGGTTAACCGATGACCCACTTGCAAGGATCCCAATGTTAACCCAAGACCCACTTGCAAGGATCCCATGGTTAACCCATGACCCACTTGCAAGGATCCCCTAGAAAGGATCCCATGGCTAACAAAGGATCCCATGGTTAACCCTTGACCCACTTGCAAGGATCCCATGGTTAACCCATGACTTACTTGCAAGGATCCCAAGGTTAAGCCTTGACCCACTTGCAAGGATCCCCCTTGAAAGGATCCCATGGTTAATCTATGACCCAGTTACAAGGATCCCATGGTTAACCTTGGACCCCTTTGGAAAGATCTCATGGTTAACCCGTGACCCACTTGCAAGGATCCCATGGTTAACCCATGACCCACTTGCAAGGATCCTATGCTTAACCCATGACCCACATGCAAGAATCCAATGGTTAACCCTTGACCCACTTGTAAGGATCCCCCTAGAAAGGATCCCATGGTTAACCAATGACAGCCTTGATAGGCTCCCATGGTTAACCCAAGACCCACTTGCAAGGATCCCATAGTTAACCCGTGACCCGCTTGCTAGGATCCCATGGTTAACCCATGACCCACTTGCAGGGATCCCATGGTTAATCCATGACCCACTTGCAAGGATCCCCAAGAAAGGATCCCATCGTTAACCTAGGACCCCCTTGCACGGATCGCATGGTTGACTCGTGACCCACTTGTAAGGATCCCAAGGTTAACCCTTGACCCACTTGCAAGGACCCCCTAGAAAAGATCCCATGGTTAACCCATGACCCCCATGCAAGGATCTCATGGTTAACCCAAGATCCACTTGCAAGGATTGCATAGTTAACCCATGACCCACTTGCAAGGATCCCATGGTTAACCCATGACCCACTTGCAAGGATCCCAAGGTTAACCCATGACCCACTTGCAAGGATCCCCTAGAAACGATCCCATCGTCAACCTATGACCCCCTTGCAAGGATCCATGGTTAACGCATGACACACTTACAAGGATCCCAAGGTTAACCCTTGACCCACTTGCAAGGATCCCCATTGAAAAGATTCCATGGTTAACCCATTACCCCCTTGCAAGGATCCCATAGTTAACCCAAGATCTACTTGCAAGGATTCCATAGTTAAACCACGACACACCTGCAAGGATCTCATGGTTAATCCATCACCACTTGCAAGGATCCCAAGGTTAACCCATGAACCAGTTGCAAGAATCCCCAAGAAAGGATCCCATCGTTAACCTAGGACCCCCTTGAAAGGATCCCATGGTTAACCCATGACACACTTGCAAGGATCCCAAGGTTAACCCACGACCTGCTTGCAAGGATCCCATAGTTAAACCATGAACCACTTTCATGGATCCCACGGTTAACCCATGATACCCTTGATGGATCCCATGGTTAACCCACGACCCACTTGCAAGGGTCCCAAGGTTAACCCATGACCCACTTGAAAGGATCTCCCTGGAAAGGATCCCATGGTTAACCCATGACCCCTTTGCAAGGATCCCATGGTTAACCCAAGACCCACTTCCAAGGATCCCATGGTTAACCCATGACCCATTTTCAAGAATTCCAATGTTAACCCATGACCCACTTGCAAGGATCCCCTAGGAAGGATCCCATGGCTAACCAAGGATCCCTTGCAAGGATTCCATGGTTAACCCTTGACCCACTTGCAATGATCCCATGGTTAACCCATGACTTACTTGCAAGAATCCCAAGGTTAAGCCTTGACCCACTTGCAAGGATCCCCCTTGAAAGGATACCATGGTTAACCTATGACCCACTTACAAGGATCCCATGGTTAACCTAGGACCCCTTGGGAAAGATCTCATGGTTAACCCATGACCCACTTGCGAGGATCCCATGGTTAACCCATGACCCACTTGCAAGGATCCCATGCTTAACCCATGACCCACATGCAAGGATCCAATGGTTAACCTTTGACCCACTTGCAAGGATCCCATGGTTAACCCATGACAGCCTTGCTGGGCTCCCATGGTTAACCCAAGACCCACTTGCAAGGATCCCATAGTTAACCCATGACCCGCTTGCAAGGATCCCATGGTTAACCCATGACCCACTTGCAGGGATCCCACGGTTAATCCATGACCCACTTGCAAGGATCCCAAGGTTAACCCTTGACCCACTTGCAAGGATCCCCGTTGAAAGATTCCATGGTTAACCCATGACCCCCTTGCAAGGATCCCATGGTTAACCCAAGATCCACTTGTAAGGATTCCATAGTTAAACCACGACACACCTGCAAGGATCTCATGGTTAACCCATGACCACTTGCAAGGATCCCAAGGTTAACCCATGAACCAGTTGCAAGGATCCCCAAGAAAGGATCCCATCGTTAACCTAGGACCCCCTTGCAAGGATCCCATGGTTAACCCAAGACCCAGTTGCAAGGATCCCATGGTTAACCCATGACCCACATGCAAGGATCCCATGGCTAACCCATGACCCACTTGCAAGGATCCCAATGTTAACCCAAGACCCACTTGCAAGGATCCCATGGCTAACCCATGACACACTTGCAAGAATCCCAATGTTAACCCATGACCCACTTGCAAGAATCCCCTAAAAAGGATCCCATGGCTAACCAAGGATCCCTTGCAAGGATCCCAAGGTTAACCCTTGACCCACTTGCAAGGTGATGCCGTTTGGATTGAAGAATGCAGGGGCAACTTACCAAAGGGCAATGGTGACTTTGTTCCATGACATGATGCATAAAGAGATAGAAGTATATGTTGATGATATGATTGCAAAGTCTAGAACAGAGGAGGATCATGTTGTCAATTTAGGGAAGTTATTTGAACGTTTGAGGAAGTATAAACTCCGATTGAATCCTGCTAAGTGCACATTTGGTGTAAGATCAGGTAAGTTGTTGGGGTTTGTGGTTAGTCAAAAAGGAATAGAGGTTCACCCAGACAAGGTGCGAGCAATCTTGGAAACGCCAGTTCCTCGTATAGAAAAAGAAGTCCGTGGATTTTTGGGGAGGCTAAATTACATCGCTAGATTCATATCCCAGTTAACAGCACTTGTGAGCCAATTTTCAAATTGTTGCAGAAGAATCAAACAGTTGAATGGAATGAGGATTGTCAAAAAGCTTTTGAAAAGATCAAGCAATATCTACAAGAGCCTCCAGTCTTAGTGCCTCCAGTGCCTAGGAGACCTCTGATTATGTATTTGACAGTGCTTGACGAGTCAATGGGTTGTGTACTGGGGCAACATGATGAGTCTGGTAGGAAGGAACATGCCATCTATTATCTAAGCAAGAAGTTCACAAGTTGTGAAGCGAGATACTCTCTGTTGGAGAGAACATGTTGTGCTTTGGCTTGGGCCGCTCATCGGTTAAGACAATATATGTTGTGTCATACTACTTGGTTGGTGTCTAAAATGGATCCAATTAAGTATATATTTGAAAAGCCTGCACTGACTGGGAGAATTGCTCGTTGGCAAGTGTTATTATCAGAATATGATATTGTATATGTCACTCAAAAGGCAATTAAAGGCAGTGCTTTAGCAGAATATTTGGCTCACCAACCCATAGAAGATTACCAGTCAATGCAGTGTGAATTTCCAGATGAAGACATAATGGCTTTGTTTGGGGTAGAAGAATCTTCAAGTGAAGGAAAGTGGACTTTGTTGTTTGACGGAGCTTCCAATGCACTGGGGCATGGGATTGGAGCTGTTTTGATCTCTCCAGAGAATCAATTTATTCCATTCACAGCCAGGCTATGTTTTGATTGTACCAATAATGTCGCAGAATATGAGGCCTGTGTGATGGGAATCAAAGCAGCTATTGAATCGAAGGCTAGAGTTCTTGAGGTATATGGAGACTCAGCTCTAGTCATTCATCAGTTAAAAGGAGAATGGGAGACTCGAGATGCGAAGTTGACTCCTTACCATGCTTACATTAAGGGGTTGATGGAACAATTTGACAAAGTGACTTTTCAGCACATTCCTCGTGAACATAACCAGTTAGCTGATGCCTTGGCTACATTGTCGTCAATGTTTGCAATAAGTTATGAGAGAGATATGCCGCTTATAAAGATACAAAGTCAAGATCAACCTGCATACTGCCAAACAATAGAAGGAGAGTTGGATGGAAAGCCATGGTACTTTGATATTAAGCGCTATATCCAAAAGCGAGAATATCCACTTGGTGCCATAGAAAATGATAAGAGGACCTTGAGGAGATTGGCAATGGGTTTTTACCTAGATGGCAATGTGCTTTACAAGAGGAATCATGATATGGTGCTTATCAGGTGTGTTGATGCAATCGAAGCTAAAAAGATTATGCAAGATGTCCATGAAGGTTCATTTGGAACTCATGCAAATGGGCATGCAATGGCAAGAAAGATTTTGAGAGAAGGTCATTATTGGTTGACCATGGAGTCTGACTGTTTTAACTATGTAAAGAAATGTCACAAATGCCAAATATATGCTGATAATATTCATGCACCGCCAACAACTCTGAATGTCTTGGCAGCACCGTGGCCATTTTCAATGTGGGGAATGGACGTCATAGGACCTATTGAACCCAAGGCTTCAAGTGGACATCAATTCATCCTAGTCGCCATTGATTACTTCACAAAGTGGGTTGAAGCTGCATCATATGCCCATGTGACTAGAAATGTAGTAGTCAAGTTCATCAAAAGGGAACTAATCTGTCGTTATGGTTTGCCGAGCAAGATCATCACAGACAATGCAACTAATTTAAACAATAAGATGATGAAAGAGCTGTGTGATAGCTTCAAAATTCAGCACCATAATTCCTCACCATATCGTCCAAAGATGAATGGAGCGGTTGCAGCAGCAAATAAGAATATTAAGAAGATTGTCCAAAAGATGGTGGTGACATATAAAGGTTGGCATGAAATGTTGCCTTTTGCCTTGCATGGTTACCGCACTTCTGTTCGTACTTCAACAGGGGCAACCCCATTTTCCTTGGTATATGGAATGGAAGCGGTGCTACCCATTGAAGTGGAGATCCCTTCGCTGAGAGTACTAATGGAGGCAAAATTAGAAGAAGCTGAATGGGTTCAAGCTCGGTTTGATCAATTGAACTTGATTGAAGAAAAGAGATTGATTGCTCTGTGCCATGGTCAGTTGTATCAAAAGAGATTAAAGAAAGCCTACGAGAAAAAGGTTTGTCCTCGAGAATTCCAAGAAGGAGAACTAGTGCTTAAGAAGATGTTGCCCATCCAAAAGGATTACCGTGGTAAATGGACCCCAAATTATGAAGGACCCTATGTTGTGAAGAAAGCTTTCTCTGGAGGAGCTTTAATCCTCACAAGGATGGATGGTGAAGAACTCCCGCTTCCAATAAATTCTGATGCAGTCAAAAAATATTATGCTTAAAAAATAAGAAGGAAAAATAAAAAATAAAGAAAAGCTCGCTAGGTTGAAAACCTGAAAAGGCGGCCTCGGCAAAAGATAGAGCGACCTGGTGGGCTGAAAACTCGAAAGAGCGGCTCCGGCAAAAATTAGGGTCATAAAAAGAAAAAAGACAAAAAAAAGGCAAAAAAAAAGAGGATTGCATCAAAAGCAACAAAGGGAGTTCAGACTTCAAACTGGGGCAATTGAGATATACAAGGCATGTGAAACTGGGGCAATCAACGTTCTCAGAAGCTGATTGATGAGTTTTTAAAGTTATAGACATGGGAAACTAGCATTGTTCATTCCATAAGGCATCACTTGAGGAGTCGAAGTCCATTTGCTTCGCCTTTTTCCAGTGAACCTTTTAGTTTGATTCTCATTTTTGTCCTCTTTGTGTTCTCATTCTGCTTTCATACCAATCTTGTCTATGTATAAATAATTTCATTCTTCAGATAATAAAATATTTCATCTTTCTATGCAACTCCTTGTTGGTTCAAAGTATTATTCTTTTGATAATCTATACTGAAGCATAAACTTGTGACAACACCTGAAAGCATCATGATTATTGTGAGGGTTTCAAAAATTATGGGAAGCATGATGAATCCTATATGACCAGCTCAGTTTGGGTACGAACCTATTGGCACTTCAAAATAATAAACATGATTTTCAAGAGACATTTTCATCAAATATCTGAAGAAAGAGATGAACCAAATTGGGGGTTTCATTCAAGCTCTCGTTCAGTCTTGGATCCTGGGGCACTTGAAACCATAAGGAATGAGGAATTAAAGTGGCAAAAATAAATAAATATACTTTGTGATTTCGAATCACCAGAAGTATTCTTCATCACATGTTATTGTATGCATCATGCATTGAAAAAAATCATGCATCTTGCTTATGCGCTTACGCACCATGCATTACCATACCATTTCATGCATCATTTGATCATACTGGTCTACTTAATTCATCGCTTTGTTCAGTTATGACAAGCACATGGCTCATAAGCCGTGACTTTGCTAGCTTTAGTAGGCATATGGTCTATATAAGCTTCTTTTAATTTTTCGTTTCAAGCTTCGGCGGATACCCTGACTCCGCAAGCTTCTTCTTTTTTTTTCATTTCGTTTCAAGCTTCGGCGGATACCCGACTCCGCAAGCTTCTTTTCATTTCATTTCAAGCTTCGGCGGATACCCGACTCCGTAAGCTTCTTTTATATTTCTTTTCAAGCTTCGGCGGATACCCGACTCCGCAACCTTCTTTCTTTTTATCTTTTTTCCAAGCTTCGGCGGATACCCGACTCCGCAAGCTTCTTTTCATTTCGTTTCAAGCTTCGGTGCATACCCGACTCCGCAAGCTTCTATCTTATCTTTCGTTTCAAGCTTCGGCGGATACCCTGCTCCGCATGCTTCTTTTTCTTTCGTTTCAAGCTTCGGCGGATACCCGGCTCCGCAAGCTTCTTTTTATTTCGTTTCAAGCTTCGGCGGATACCCCGACTCCGCAAGCTTCTTTTTATCTTTCAATTCAAGCTTTTGCGGATACCCCGACTCCGCAAGCTTATTTTTGTTTTCGTTTCAAGCTTCGGCGAATACCCCGACTCCGCAAGCTTCTTTTATCTTTCTTTTCAAGCTTCGACGGATACCCCGACTCCACAAGCTTCTTTTATCTTTCTTTTCAAGCTTCGGCGGATACCCGACTCCGCAAGCTTCCTTTTTTTTTCTTCTTAACAATCCTCAGGGGATACATGGACCCACAGGTTTTTTTATCCTTCTTGTGTTGTCGGACAAAATTATGGTTCACTTCTTTACTCATTTCTTATAACGATAATAAGAATAACTATGGTTATTCATATTATCTAGTAAGAACTAAGTAAAGAGGGGCAGCTGTGAACACTATATTTTGTCCTCCTTTTTAAAAGCAAATAAAAAAATAAAAAATAATAAAATAAAAAATAAAAAGAAAAAGACAAATAATTGGGAAATAAACAATGGCTTTTTGCTTGCTGTAACAGCTTTGTGAAGGAATAAAGAGTGTTTAAAATGCTCATGAATCATCATAAAATTATAACAATGTAACTGAAGAAAATAAAGGCAATAATTCACCTCTAATGGCTAATATAATCATGGGTAATGGATGAGTTACAAAATGCAAATAAATGTTCATCCAATATAAAAAAAGGGGAACAGCAACGTAGAGGGGGGCTTCTGACTGGTGGTGTTGTCTTCACCCTTGAATTCCCACCATTCTTCCAAAACCTTATTCCTAACTCCCCTACCAGCATACAGAAAAAGACCTTCATCACACTCCTATCATCTTCATTCACCTTCACATAAACATATACATATGAACAACCCCAAACAACCACCATGACCATTGTCAAAATCTCATAACCACCATCACTTATCTGCTCACTATCACTACAACAGCAAGTCACCCTCTTCCCCAAGCAAACTTCTGGACTGCACACTGACCCATCATCGCTCCGTCATCCTTACTGCCATCGTGCTCCTTCACGATCAACCATCACCATCGCATAGCAGCCATCTGTTCCATTGTCTTCCACGCGACGTCCTCCGCCATATGACCCCTGTTTGATCACCGCTGTTCCAGGACCGAATCTGTCATCGTCCTCCATGCACCAGCAACACGCCGTCGCGCCGCTGGCACTCCGCCGCATCACTCCACCGTGCCGTGGCCCCCTGCTCCCTGTCCTTCGCGTTTGCTCTGTTGCAGGTCCAAACCCGCCGCAGTCTTCCACTTTTGAGCGCACGCCGCTGTCCAGCTCCGCCGTACTCGCGTAGCCGCTTCACGCCGCATCACTGTTGGCCTTCCCTATTGCAACTTTCGTTTCTTCTTATGGGTAAAGGAAGCTGCTATCCCATTTTGCTTGTTATTTTTAGGTCATAGATAATCTGTTTGTTTTTATGTTATATTGGGTTTTAGTTCTTGTTGGGCAAAAGATAAACCATGTGATATTGGGCTTATAAAGTATATGAAAAAAAGTTTTCTATTGTATTTCTAAATGCATAGAAAATAATAAAAATTAGTAAAACATAAAAATAAATGGGTCAGATGCTACTAATAAAAAAATATGAAAAGAAAGGAACGTGGTTAAAATTATTTTTGTATTAATCAATATGGCTTTAGGACTCTGTAATTTTAATCAACGTTTAGTATCTTAAATTTTATTTTGTATTAAATTTATTCTATTAAAAATATAATACTTAACATTAATAAATTGAATATCCAAATTATATAAAATAAATAATTTCTAAGATTAATTTAAGTTGCTGACAATAATCACTTTGGATCTACTTCCTATTTGATTATAGTTGGCATCTTGTATTTCAAATTATTTAAAATAGGTTGTTAGTGATAGCCACTTTGGATCCACTTCCTGTTTGGTTATCATGAACACGCTTTCAATTCTAAAAATATAAAAGGGATAAATAATTAGGAGAAGATAACCACTTTGGATCTTCTTCCTGATTGGTTATCATAAAACACCCTTTTTAATTTCTAATTTCTAAAAAATAGTTTGTTAGTGATAGCCACTTTGGATCTTCTTCCTGTTTGGCTATTGCAAAAAACCTTAAATTAACAAAATATTTAAATTGCTAATGATTGCCACTTTGGATCATCTTCCTGTTTGGTTATCGTGGGCAATTCTATTTTCAAAATAAAAATTAAATTGCTACCGATAGTCACTTTGGATCTGCTTCCTATTTGAGTATCGCAGGCGTCTTTTTTCTAAAAATAAATAAATTATAGGTTGTTAATGGTAGCCACTTTGGATCTTCTTCCTATTTGGTTACAACTTCAACTTACTTTCAAAAATAATAAGTTGTTAGGATGACCATTTTGGATCTTCTTCCTGTCTGGTTATTGTGATAACCTAAATTTCTAAAAACTTCAAAAAAAAAATAATTAAAACCAACCAAACCAACAAATATTTTTTGAAAGAACTACGTAGCTTTGAATTCCCTATTGCACCCAGGGATACGTAGGAGCAGGATTTAATCCTGTCAAGCCCAAAAATAAATTTTCATAAAATCCTTTCTAATTCCTCAATATTCATTTTCTTCTCTTGAGAAATAATAAAATAAATATTTTATGGTTTATTTATCATTTTAATTATATTTTCATTTTAATAAAAAGGGTGAAATAAATATTTTTGGAAGTTAACATAATTTTGCACAATTAACTAGAGGTAACTATTTTGAAATGGATGTCGTAGGGTGCTAATACCTTCCCTACGCATAATTGACTCCCGAACCCTAAATCTGTGTTCGAAGATTGTTCTTTTGAAAATGGTTTTTCCAATGTTTTCCTAACAAATAAACTTTGGTGGCGACTCCATTTTTGAAATATAATTAATTTTTGTTTGCCGCTCCCGTCGCGATGTGGTTGCGACACCTATGACCCCCTTGTAAGGATCCATGGTTAACCCATGACACACTTGCAAGGATCCCAAGGTTAACCCTTGACCCACTTGCAAGGATCCCCGTTGAAAAGATTCCATGGTTAACCCATGACCCCCTTGCAAGGATCCCATGGTTAACCCAAGATCCACTTGCAAGGATTCCATAGTTAAACCACGACACACCTGCAAGGATCTCATGGTTAACCCATGACCACTTGCAAGGATCCCATAGTTAAACCATGAACCACTTTCATGGATCCCACGGTTAACCCATGATACCCTTGCATGGTTCCCATGGTTAACCCATGACCCACTTGCAAGGGTCCCAAGGTTAACCCATGACCCACTTGAAAGGATCTCCCTAGAAAGGATCCCATGGATAACCCATGACCCCTTTGCAAAGATCCCATGGTTAACCCAAGACCCACTTGCAAGGATCCCATGGTTAACCCATGACCCACTTGCAAGAATTCCAATGTTAACCCATGACCCACTTGTAAGGATCCCCTAGAAAGAATCCCATGGCTAACCTAGGACCCCTTGCAAGGATCCCATGGTTAACCCTTGACCCACTTGCAAGGATCCGGTGGTTAACCCATGACCCACTTGCAAGGGTCCAATGATTAACCTTTGACCCACATCTAAGGATCCCATGGTTAACCCTTCACCCACTTGCAAGGATGCACCTAGAATGGATCCTATGATTAACCCAGGACAGCCTTGCAAGGAACTCATGGTTAACCCAAGACCCACCACTTGCAAGGATCCCATAGTTAACCCATGACCAGCTTGCAAGGATCCCATGGTTAACCCATTACCCATTTGCAAGAATCCCAATGTTAAACAATGACCCACATGCAAGGATCCCCCTTGAAAAGATCCCTTGTTTAACCTAGGACCCCCTTGGAAGGATCCCATGGTTAACCATTGACCCACTTGCTAGGATCCCATGATTAACCCACGGCCCACTTGCAAGGATCCCATGGTTAACCCTCGACCCACTTGGAAGGATCCCCCTAGAACGGTTTCCATGGTTAACCCACGACAGCCTTGCAAGGATCCCATGGTTAACCCAAGACTCACTTGCAAGTATCCCATAGTTAACCAGTGACCCGCTTGCAAGGATCCCATGGTTAACCCATGACCCATTTGCAAGGATCCCATGATTAATCAATAATCCACTTGCAAGAATCCCAATGTTAACCCATGACCCACTTGCATGGTTCCCCTTGAAAAGATCTCGTGCTTAACCTTGGACCTCCTTTCAAGGATCCCATGGTTAACCCATGACCCACTTGCATTGATCCCATGGTTAATCAATGACCCACTTGCAAAGATCCCAAGGTTAACCCATGACCCACTTGCAAGGATCCCCTAGAAAGGATCCCATTGCTAACCTAGGACCCCCTTGAAAGTATCCCATGGTTAACCCATGAGACACTTGCAAGGATCCCACGGTTAACCTATGACCCACTTGCAACGATCCCATAGTTAACCCATGAACCACTTTCATGGTTCAAATGGTTAACCCATGACCAGTGCACTGGCAAGGGTCCCATGGTTAGCGCATGACACACTTGCAAGGATCCCACGGTTAACCTATGACCCGCTTGCAACGATCCCATAGTTAACCCATGAACCACTTTCATGGTTCAAATGGTTAACCCATGACCAGTGCACTGGCAAGGGTGCCAAGGTTAGCCCATGACCCACTTGCAAGGATACCCCAAGAATGGATCCCATGGTTAACCCATGACGCCCTTGCAAGGATCCAATGGTTAACCTAAGACCCTGTTGCAAGGATCCTATGGTTAACCCATGACCCACTTGCAAGGATCCTTTGGTTAATCCATGACCCACTTGCAGGGATCCCCTAGAAAGGATCCCTTGGCTGACCTAGGACCCCCTTGCATGGATTCCATGGTTAACCCTTGACCCACTTGCAAGGATCCCATGGTTAACAAATGACACACTTCCAAGGATCCCAATGTAAACCCTTGACCCACATGCAAGGATCCCCCTTGAAAGAATCCCATGGTTAACTTATGAGCCACTTGCAAGGAATCCATGGTTAACCTAGGACCCCTTGGAAAGATTCCATGGTTAACCCATGACCCACTTGCAGGGATCGCATGGTTAACCCATGACTCACTTCCAAGGATCCTATGATTAACCCAGGACCCCACTTGCAAGGATTCCCACGGATAGCCCTTGATCCACTTGCAAGGATCCCCCTAGAAAGGATCCCATGGTTAACCCATCACAGCCTTGCAAGGATCCCCTGGTTAACCCAAGACCCACTTGCAAGGATCCGATAATTAACCCATGACCCGCTTGCAAGGATCCCATAGTTTATCCCATTAACCACTTGTATGGATCCCATGATTAACCCATGACCCCCTTGCATGGATCCCTTGGTTAACCCATGACCCATTTGCAAGGATACCAAGGTTAACCTATGACCCACATGCAAGGACCCCCCTAGAAAGGATCCCATGGTTAACCCATGACCCCTTGCAAGGATCCTATGGTTAACCTAAGACCCACTTGCAAGGATCCCATAGTTGACCCATGACCCGCTCGCAAGGTTCCCATGATTAACCCTCGACCCACTTGCAAGGATCCCCCTAGAAAGGATCCAATGGTTAACCCATGACAGCCTCGAAAGGTCCCATGGTTAACCCAAGACCTACTTGCAAGGATCCCATAGTTAACCCGTGACCCGCTTGCAAGGATCCCATGGTTAACCCATGACCCCCTTGCAAGGATCCCATGGTTAACCTATGACCCACTTGCAAGGATCCCAAGGTTAACCCTTGACCCACTAGCAAGGATCCCCCTAGAAAAGATCCCACGGTTATCCCATGACCCCCTTGCAAGGATCCCATGGTTAACCCAAGATCTACTTGCAAGGATTCCATAGTTAACCCATGAACCACTTGCAAGGATCCCAACGTTAACCCCATGACCCAATTGCAGGGATCCCCTAGAAAGGATCCCATGGCTAACCTAGGACCCCCTTGCAAGCATCCAATGGTTAACCCTTGACACACTTGCAAGGATCCCAAGGTTAACCCATGACCAGCTTGCAAGGATCCCATAGTTAACCCATGAACCACTTGCATGGATCCCAAGGTTAACCCATGACCCCCTTGCATGGTTCCTATGGTTAACTCATGGCCCACTTGCAAGGGTCTCAAGGTTAACCGAAGACCCACTTGCAAGGATCCCCCTAGAAAGGATCCCATGGTTAACCGATGACCCCCTTGCAAGTCTCCCATGGTTAACCCAAGTCCCACATGCAAGGATCCCATAGTTAACCCATGACACGCTTGCAAGAATCCTATGGTTAACCCATGACCCACTTGCAAGGATCCCCTAGAAAGGATCGCATGGTTAACGCATGACCCACATGCAAGGATCCCATGGTTAACCCATGACCTTCTTGTAAGGATCCCAAGGTTAACCCATGACCCACATGAAAGGATCCCAAGGTTAACCCTTGACCCCAATTGCAAGGATCCCCCTTGGAAAGATCCCATGGTTAACCCATGACCCACTTGCAAGGATCCCATTGTTAACCCATGACCCACTTGCAAGGATCCCATGATTAACCCATGACCCACATGCAAGGATCCCATGGTTAACCCTCGATCCACTTGCAAGGATCCCCCTTCAAAGGATCCCATGTTTAACCTAGAACCTCCTTGGAAGGATCCCATGCTTAACCTATGACCCACTTGCATGGATCCCATCGTTAACCGAGGACCCCCTTGCAAGGATCCCCTGGATAACCCTTTGTTGGAACCAAAATAATTTGGATTAAATAATCTCTAGGTTTTGATGTTAACAATAAGAATTAATTTTGTGTAGCAAAGTGTTAATGCTTTAAATCTAACAAGTGCCTTTAGTCTTAAAGAATCTCTATTCTTATAAGCTAAAATGTTAAGTCTATTCTCCTTGCAAATCCGCGTCCATTTGCTTTATATTGAATATTTTATATTGAAAGAGTGGTCGAGTCCACTCTATCAAGGATCTCCTTTAAACTCAAGTGCCACGTCAGTAGACGAGCGCTTAAATGTTTTCAGTAGACGAGCGCTTGAATGCTTTTAGTGGACGGAGAATTTCTCTTCGTGTAGACGAGAGCTTCTCTCTAATAATAACCTTAGTCTGCTATTGCCACGTCACTGGACGGAGACTTTAGATATCGCAAGTACTGGCAAGACCGATGTTTTATGTAGACGAAGTTTTTGGTTGCCACGTCAGTGGACGAAGCCTTAAAACTCTCATTGCTTATCTTGCCTTTACTCTCGTTTGTTGGACGAAGATTTTCTTAAGCTTTTATACCAATCTGAATCAAAGCGAATTTATTTCTTATGATTGATATTCATTTCATTTATTATGGTTCTTCTCATTTTCTATTAACGATTCCTTTTGCCTTGTTTCATTGAGAGAGACATAGTACAAGTCAGGACTTGCAAAAAGCAGAATAGTACAATGCAAAACGTTTTTGTACCCTGTCACCTTTTACGCTGATATAGTTGGAACTTGTACAAAGGAGGCAAAACTATTTTGCAAGCTGCTTTTGCTCAGAGGTGTGCTTTTTCATGCAAGAATTTGTCTCACAGTACAAAGGCCTCGAGCAAGCTGAGTCACAACGGATATTTACCTAGTTGACTCTATTACTAAACGGGAATTTCAAATACAACCGTTGAAGACTCTGAAGAGAAGATCAAGGACCCTATAAATAGAAGACTAAAGCTTTTGAAGAAACAACTTTTTGCGCATACAAAGAAATCTCAAGAAATCTCTTGCGAAGCAAATATTTTCTTATTCATTCAAAAAGCAAAAGTCTGTAATATTATAGTTTGAATATTGCTATAATATTTATCTGATCTTAAACTTTCATACTCTCACATATAGTGAGTTAGAAGATCAAAGAAATCAAAACTCTTTATTAGAGGTAGAGCCTGAAGAGGCTTGGTAAGAAAGAAATACTTGTGAGCCTGGAGAGGTGTTGAATACTTGGTGTAATCTATTTGAAAATAGTGGAAAAATCCTTCAAGTAGAAGGGACTGGACGTAGCTCTTGGTTGGAAGAGAGTGAACCAGGATAAAACATCTTGTGTAAATCTTCTTATCCCTTATCTCCTTGGTTTTACGTATTTATACTAACTGTGGGGATTTGAACTTGAATTTGTTAATCCTTCAAAAGACTTCTTTTCTGTGTGCTTTATTCTGTCTCCTTAACTTTGTGTGAGAAAATCTTTTTGAAAAGGCTGTTTTCGAAAAATATTAACAAACACAATTCAACCCCCCCCTTCTTGTGTTTGCCTGTGTCAACTTCAGTTGGTATCAGAGCTCAGCCTCGAAAGGGTTGAGCATCTAACAAGTGCTGAGGAAGTACGATCCTATCACCATGGATGCAGAAGGACAAGCTATCAACAGACCTCCACTCTTTGATGGAACAGATTACGACTATTGGAAGAAGAGAATGATGGCCTTCCTAGATGCACAGAATCTAGACATCTGGGAACTGATAGAGAATGGCTACACTGAGCCAAGAAGTGAAAATCAAGTTGTACTGGCTAGAGCAGATTGGAGTGTTGATCAAAAAGCCAAACATCAACTAAATCTCAAAGCCAAACATTACTTGATGTGTGCTATTACCAGATCAGAACATGATAAAGTTCACAGCTGCAACACAGCAAAAGAAATCTGGGATACACTGGCTCTCGCTCATGAAGGCTCATCACAAGTGAAGGAGTCAAAGATAAGCATGCTGGTTCACCAGTATGAACTCTTCAAGATGACTGATCATGAGTCTATAGATCAGATGTTTGGAAGATTTCAAACAATAACAAACAGTCTCAGATCTCTGGGAAAGGTATATGAGAATAGAGATCATATCAGAAAGATTCTGAGAAGTCTCTCCAAACAGTGGAGACCAAAGGTCACTGCTATTCAAGAAGCTAAGAATCTGAATACTCTCTCTCTGGAAGAACTTCTAGGATCATTAAAAGTTCATGAACTTGAACTAAATGAGGAAGACAATTCCAGAAAGGGAAAGTCCATTGCTTTAAAGGCAAAGAAAGCAAGTTCTTCAAAAGTTCTCAAAGCTGCTGAGTCTTCAGATGATGCTGAACCTTCAGACAGTGATGAAGGATCAGATGAAGATGAACTATCTTTCATCTCCAGAAAGATACAACATATGTGGAGAAGAAAAAATAATTTCAAGAGAAAGCCATTCAACAAGAAATTTTCTAAGGAGAAGTCAGACTCCAAAGAAAAAGGTCCACCTTTGTGCTTTGAGTGCAAAAAGCCTGGACATTTCAAAGCCGACTGCCCTGACCTAAAAGAGAAGAAGAAGTTCTTTAAGAAAAAGAAGGGCTTAATGGCTACATGGGAAGACTTGGACTTATCCTCATCAGATGAGGAAGAGGAAGCAGAGGAAGAGGCAAACATTTGCCTCATGGCAGACACATCATCAGAGAATGAGTACACTGATGATGATGAGGTAACAGATTCTGAACCTTCAACTCTCAAAAATGCCTTTGATGAATTACTGCATGACTCATCCATATTATCTCATGAATACAAAAATCTTAAAAAGAAGTTTGCAAAATTAACCAAAGAATATGATAGAGTTTGCATGGAAAAACAAAGTTTGTTTCAAGAAAATGATAAGCTGAAATCAGAGAATGTCAGTCTAACTGACAAATCTGAATGTGAGCCTGACAATTCTTGTGAAGTTGCAAAACTAAAACAAGATGTAAAATACTTGACAGACTCTCTGTCAAAACTGGTAGGAGGCTCAGATAAGCTTAGTCTTATCCTAAGGTATTCTAGGTCACCCTTTGATAAATCTGGCCTTGGTTATGACAATAAGAAGCATGAGGCATCTTACACTAAGTCAAAACCACCTATGCAGCAAAGAGCTTCAAAAGCTCCAGCTAGGTATGCAAAAACCAAATCTGGCCCGTCCAACACCTTTTGTAAAGTGTGTGGAAAAAGTGGGCACTCTACATCTAGATGCATACATAATAGGCATACTAAATATTCTCGTCCAAAGAAAACTAACATGAAAGGACCCAAGTCAGTTTGGGTACCTAAGAACAAGATAATACCTGTTGCAGATCTGCTTAACAACAGGAAAGAAACAAACATCCTGGTACTTGGACAGTGGATGCTCACGTCACATGACGGGAGAAAAGTATATGTTCCAAGACCTTAAACATAAGGATGGTGGCTGGGTGACATTTGGAGGAAATCAGAAAGGAAAGATCACTGGTATAGGTAAAATCGATAAACATCCTTTTCCCTCCATTGATAATGTTCTTTTGGTGAATGGTTTAAAACATAATCTACTGAGCATAAGTCAATTATGTGACAGTGGATATGATGTTTCTTTTAATAAGAACATGTGTTATGTCAAGAAAAATGATGGATCAATTTTATTCACTGCTAAGAGGCAAAACAATTTATACAAAATTGACTTGGAGGACCTCTCAAATCAAAGTGTCTCATGTTTAGTGTCCATTGAAGATGAACGTTGGATTTGGCATAAAAGGCTAGGTCATGCAAGCTTGAGATTAATCTCAAAGCTAAATAAGCATAACCTCGTGAGAGGTTTACCAAATCTTAAATACAAATCTGATGCTCTCTGTGATGCATGTCAGAAGGGAAAACAAGTCAAAGGTTCTTTTGAATCTAAGAATATTGTAAGTACCAAAAGACCACTAGAACTGCTACACCTTGATCTTTTTGGTCCAACAAGGACTGCTTCTATCAGTGGTAAGAAATATGGTCTAGTCATTGTGGATGACTATACTAGATGGACATGGGTTATGTTTCTTGCTCACAAAGATGAGTCTTTCAAGGTCTTTTCTGTATTCTGCAAACGTGTACAGAATGAAAAGGGGATGTGTATAGCTTCAATCAGAAGTGACCATGGGGGAGAATTTGTCAATGAGCTATTCAATGAGTTTTGTGAAGAAAAAGGAATTCAACACAACTTCTCAATACCAAGAACACCACAGCAAAATGGTGTGGTAGAGAGAAAGAACAGATCTCTTCAAGAGATGGCTAGGACTATGCTCAATGACAATTCTGTCCCTAAGCACTTCTGGGCTGAAGCTGTGAACACTGCCTGCTACATTCAGAACAGAATATACATTAGACCAATTCTGAATAAGACTCCCTATGAATTGTGGAAAGGCAGAAAACCCAACATATCTTATTTTCATCCTTTTGGATGTAAATGTTTTATTTTAAATACAAAAGATCAACTTGGTAAGTTTGATGCAAAGGTAGACAATGGAATTCTTCTAGGATTTTCTGAAACCTCAAAAGGTTTTAGAGTGTATAACTCAAGAACTTTAACAGTAGAAGAATCTATACATGTTAGATTTGATGACAAACAGCCTGATAAGAAACTATCAGAGCTAGATGAAAGTTTTGCAGATCTTGACTTAAACATCACAGGAGAAACAAATGAAGTCAAAACTGATGATCCAGTTGAAGACCCTTCTCATCAACCAGAAGCATCCACCTCTCAACAAGACAATGCTCAGAGAACTTGGCATTTCAAGAATTATCATCCACCGGATCAAATAATAGGAAATCCAAGCGATAAGCTAAGAACCAGATCAACTTTCAGAGAGCAAGAAGACTCTGCATTGGTGTCTGAATTGGAACCAAAAACTGTAGATGAGGCTCTGCTGGACAATGGTTGGATTTTGGCAATGCAAGAAGAGCTGAATCAGTTTGAGAGGAGTGAAGTTTGGACTCTGGTAACCCTACCTAAGAATAAATCTGTTATAGGAACAAAATGGGTTTACAGAAACAAGCTTGACGAAAATGGTAAGGTTATAAGAAATAAAGCAAGATTGGTTGCACAAGGTTATTCTCAAGAAGAAGGTATAGACTATACTGAAACCTTTGCACCCGTTGCAAGATTGGAAGCAATCAGAATTTTACTCTCATTTGCTGCACATCATAATATTATGCTTTTTCAAATGGATGTAAAAAGTGCTTTTTTAAATGGTTTTATCAATGAAGAAGTTTATGTTATGCAACCACCGGGTTTTGAGAATGAAACCCAACCTGAACATGTATACAAGCTTAAGAAAGCTTTATACGGCCTAAAACAAGCCCCAAGAGCTTGGTATGATAGGCTAAGTTCTTTTCTGATGGATAATGGTTTTGTCAGAGGAAAGGTAGACACCACCTTGTTTAGAAAATCAATTAATTCCAACTTCATTGTAGTACAGATCTATGTAGATGATATTATTTTTGGTGCTACTAATGAATCTTTGTGCAAAGAATTCTCAAAGCTAATGCAGAAAGAGTTTGAAATGAGCATGATGGGAGAACTCAAATTCTTTCTTGGACTTCAAGTCAAACAATCTATGGACGGGGTGTTCATCCATCAAACTAAGTACACAAAGGAACTTCTCAAAAAGTTTAAGATGGATGATTGCAAACCTATGAACACACCTATGCATCCCACGTCCACACTGAACATAGATGATAAAGAGAAAAAGGTAGATCAGAAGGTATACAGAGGTATGATTGGATCTCTCTTGTATCTAACCGCTTCTAGGCCTGATATAATGTTCAGTGTTTGCTTGTGTGCTCGTTTTCAATCTGATCCTAGAGAATCTCATTTATCAGCAGTTAAAAGAATCTTTAGATATTTGAAAGGTACTACTAATCTTGGTCTGTGCTTTAAGAAAGATGGAGATTACAGATTAGTTGGCTTTTGCGATGCTGACTATGCTGGAGATAGAATTGAAAGAAAAAGCACCAGTGGGGGATGTCACTTCATTGGAGCTAATCTAGTATCATGGTCAAGCAAAAGGCAGAGTACCATTGCCCTATCAACCGCTGAAGCAGAATATATATCAGCTGCAAACTGCTGCTCACAACTTCTCTGGATCAAACACCAATTGGAGGACTATAATGTGTTTGTAAGTAGTATTCCACTAATGTGTGATAATACTGCTGCAATTAATCTGTCTAAGAATCCAATTCTTCATTCTAGGGCTAAGCATATAGAAATCAAACATCACTTTATCAGAGACTATGTGCAAAAGGGTGTTTTTGATATTCAATTTGTAGATACTGACCATCAATGGGCAGATATCTTTACTAAACCTCTTGCTGAGGACAGATTTACTTTTATCAGAAAACATCTTAACATGTTGTATGTGGTTTAAAATGGTATATGTATTGATTGCATGTTTTATCTGCGCGTCCACTAGTTTTGGCGTCCAGAACTTGTGTAGTCTACGCGTCCACTACTGTTGGTGTGCCGCGTCCACTACATATGTTTTTATGCGTCCACCCTCAATCTTATGTGGACCCAATCTTACATACATTTGTCTTTTAAAATATCTGCACTTTTATGAACTCAGTTATATTAAAACGTTTGATTTTAATCATTTCCTTGCTGAGTCAGCGTCTTCCATCAATCCCATCGTAACCTTTTTACGGTCCCAATATACCAACGCCGTTTTTTTTTAAAGTCTTGTCTAATCAATCTTTTCTTTTTGAAAACTGTTGGTATTCGAAAACTCTTTAAAGGTAACTCCTTTCCCTCTGAAAAACCTTTCGCTACTCTTCATCTTTGATAACTTCTCTCTGAAAAGTTTTCGAACTCTCTTTCTTCAAACCTTAACCTACTCAAGAACTCAACAATGGCTTCAACCTCAACTCCCGAACCTGCCTATGTTACTGACATCATCAATATCGCGGCTGAACATCATTTTAACTTTGAAATTTTGTGTGAGTACAACTTGGATGTAAGCAAGTTCATCAACGCTGCTGGTTGGGACGGTTTGTTTCTGGAAAAGGTCTCGATTTATCCAGACTTAATAAGGGATTTCTGGAGGAAACCAACGATTACTGAAACTGAGATAGTAGGGTTTGTACAAGGAAAGAAGATAACTGTCTCTGAGAAGACCATCTCTGATGCAATCGTTTGTGCCCAAGAGGGTTTAATCATGACAGAAAATTGGGAAGAAGATCTTGGTGGTATTGAAACCATCGCTGTTACACTGATGCGAGATGACACAGTGAGGACTCACTCATGGAAGTCATCTGAAATGAAGGATCACATCAGGATTCTTCATCAGATTCTGAACAAGACAGTGCTTCACAAGGCAGGGTCTAAGGACAACCTCTCTGCCCTTCACAAGTTTTGTCTCTGCAACTTGGTCTATGAGACAAAAATAAACTTGCCATGGATCCTGTTTCATCGTTTCAAGGATGCCATCACACACAGGGAAACAGCCTCTCATATCACTTTCTCTCATCTTCTGTCAAAAGTCTTCAAGCAGCAAGGCTTGTATGATTACTTAGATGCAAAGCCTCAAGAAGAACAAGACAAGATCTTTCGTTCAAAGGGGATGCAAGCTGCCATTTTTGGAAAAAGCAATCTAAGTAGCATGCACCTTGACACATACAAGCTTGTTGAAATGTCAAAACAAGAAGAGAAAATGAAGATTAAGGAAGAAGCAGTTGAGGCCAACAATGCAGCTATTCTTGGTCTCAGGAGAGGAACTAGAAGGAAAACTATGGCTGTCAGAAAGCCTGCTCCTAGAAGGCCTACCAGAGGCATTGTTATAAATGAGCCTGGCAGTGAGGCTCCTCAACTTGCTCCTCAACCTGCTCCCAAGAGAGCTAGAAAGCTAATTCTGCCTCAAGACGATGATGAAGATGATAATGTTCCACTGGGAACAGTTTTAAAGAGGAAAGCAGCTGTTGCTGTTGATGCTGCTGTGCCTACCAAGAGGAGGCAACCTGCAAGGAAAGCAAGAACCTTTGCAGCCTCTGAGGTCAACACATCCTCTGATGTTCCTCCTATTACTGTGAGTGATGATGTCCCTACCCCAAGTGTAGATTTCTTTGATAATGTATATAGACCTTCTTTACCCTCACCCCAACCCTCACCACAAAGAGAACAACCTGACCAAACCTCAAATTCATCTTCACCACTAAATAGCCCAACTCACTTAACCTCACCTCAACCTACACCACTCAAAACCCTCTTTCCACCCATTATTCCTGATTCAGATCCTTGGTTTCATCAAGAGGATGATGGAATCTGCAGAGGTGCCCCCTTCCCTAAACAACTAAGAAAACTTTTTCCACCAATCATACCTTCATCCACTATTTTTGCCAATAGGTCCGAGAACTGGGCTCAGGTCAAAAGAAATTGGAAAATTCTGTTCCATACTCACCAACCTGACCCTGAACTTAACCTTGAAACTCCTCTGACCAGGTGGTACTCCCATCCTGAGTATGACTATGAACCTTATGAGGAATACCCCTGGACCACCAAATACCCAAACTCTCAGCCCCCAAAAGGTCCCTTTCCATCAGAGATGAACACCCACCATGGCCCTCTCCTCACCCATCTACCCCTCAACCGTTTCCCTCCAAGAAAAATTTACCCCAACCTACAAAAAACCCCACCTCTGATTCCTCACACTCAAGGAGTAGCACGACACATCATTCCCGTATGGGAAACTGATCCTAAAAGGAACCATCTGCCTACCTTACCTGAGAGGAGAGCTCGATCATCTAGGCACGTTCCAATTATTCTGGATGCAAACACACAATGGATGAAATTTGAGCATCCCAGCATCTATGGAAGTGCCTCAGACCACTTTGCAGATCAACTGATTTACAACATTCTGAAGTGGGAGTTCAGCTACTTCCAGATTGAAAGAGCTGCACGATGGGTTCCTATCACTTGGCTGAGACACCATAAGGAAACTCGAGTAGGCATTGCTCCCTACCCCATCTGTCCAAGGCTTGGCATGATAGACCTCAACAAAGACAAAGACATGAGGTGCAGAAGAAATAAAGGGGTCATGCCTGAAGCTCACTCTGCCATTCTGGACTTGTCTCAGGAACTCTTTGATCACTCCGAGCTTGACTTCTATCTATATATGGAGGATGTGCAGAAAATTGGAGAAATGAAGGCTGCAGACTTCTGGTTATCTCACATCATCCACTGCACCAGGAAAGCCTCTTCTTCTGGTTTGACTCAAGAAGAGAAGAAGGAAATTCCTAAGTACAGAGGAAAATGTGGCCTATCCAAAGTAAGGCACATGATCTACAAAGATCTGTGGGGACTTCCTATAACCAGCAGGGATGTGGAGGAAATCATACCTATCCACTGGGCAAAGGATTTACCTCAGAAACCTATCACAGTTGCCACTGCACCTCCAGCAACTTCTTCCTCAGATCAGGCAGCCCAAGAGTTAATTGTAGAAGGCCCTGAACTTGATGAGCAAATGTCTTCTCAGCCTACTTCAGTTGAACCTTCATCTGCACAAGCTAAGCAGTCTGCTGAGGCTGGTGTCTCTAAGCAAGGAGCTGAGTCTGCTAAGACTTCTTCTCAACCATTAGCTCTTGCTATGGTCAGAACAGCAGCCCAGGCTCAAGACACTGTCTCTGACACTGCTGAGAGCTCAAGACAACTTACCTTGCCACCCAATCTTGAAGACATCATTGGGAAAATTGTTGATGATAAGGTTGGCAAGATAGTTGAGGAAAAGACTGAGCAGATGGCTCAACAGCTTGAAGAAAGGGTGCAGAAGCAAGTTCAAGACTCTCTGGCCCCTACAAATGCAGTGATGAACCAAATGCTGGCTCTGATCTTGGAGTTTCAGAGGAATCAAAATCCCCAGCCTAATCAACCACCTCCTCCACCACCTCCTTCTATCTAAATTTTTTGTTGCTGTTCTTTTCTCTGTCTTTATCCTTCTCTTGTTTGCTGACAATGATGGTCCACTCCCTTTTGCCTTTTTGTCTGATGACAAAAAAGGGGGAGAAAGGAAAGATTAAATTTTATAATTAATACAGAGATTTTTAAAAGTACATAGTTGACTGCATATGCACAAATATATACTCATCTTGCTGATACTATGCCTTGACTTCATGTTTATGCTTCAATACTGCTTTGAACTCTAATGTTTTATACGCTGCTATCTTGATCTATTAATCAATGTTATTGCAAATGAAACTTGACTTATTATGCCTTAACAGCTTTTATCTGTTGACTGCCTTGTCTTAGGGGGAGCTTTGTAAGCTCTCTTAAACTTTGCAAAATAAATTTAATTAGTTTTTGTCATCATCAAAAAGGGGGAGATTGTTGGAACCAAAATAATTTGGATTAAATAATCTCTAGGTTTTGATGTTAACAATAAGAATTAATTTTGTGTAGCAAAGTGTTAATGCTTTAAATCTAACAAGTGCCTTTAGTCTTAAAGAATCTCTATTCTTATAAGCTAAAATGTTAAGTCTATTCTCCTTGCAAATCCGCGTCCATTTGCTTTATATTGAATATTTTATATTGAAAGAGTGGTCGAGTCCACTCTATCAAGGATCTCCTTTAAACTCAAGTGCCACGTCAGTAGACGAGCGCTTAAATGTTTTCAGTAGACGAGCGCTTGAATGCTTTTAGTGGACGGAGAATTTCTCTTCGTGTAGACGAGAGCTTCTCTCTAATAATAACCTTAGTCTGCTATTGCCACGTCACTGGACGGAGACTTTAGATATCGCAAGTACTGGCAAGACCGATGTTTTATGTAGACGAAGTTTTGGTTGCCACGTCAGTGGACGAAGCCTTAAAACTCTCATTGCTTATCTTGCCTTTACTCTCGTTTGTTGGACGAAGATTTTCTTAAGCTTTTATACCAATCTGAATCAAAGCGAATTTATTTCTTATGATTGATATTCATTTCATTTATTATGGTTCTTCTCATTTTCTATTAACGATTCCTTTTGCCTTGTTTCATTGAGAGAGACATAGTACAAGTCAGGACTTGCAAAAAGCAGAATAGTACAATGCAAAACGTTTTTGTACCCTGTCACCTTTTACGCTGATATAGTTGGAACTTGTACAAAGGAGGCAAAACTATTTTGCAAGCTGCTTTTGCTCAGAGGTGTGCTTTTTCATGCAAGAATTTGTCTCACAGTACAAAGGCCTCGAGCAAGCTGAGTCACAACGGATATTTACCTAGTTGACTCTATTACTAAACGGGAATTTCAAATACAACCGTTGAAGACTCTGAAGAGAAGATCAAGGACCCTATAAATAGAAGACTAAAGCTTTTGAAGAAACAACTTTTTGCGCATACAAAGAAATCTCAAGAAATCTCTTGCGAAGCAAATATTTTCTTATTCATTCAAAAGCAAAAGTCTGTAATATTATAGTTTGAATATTGCTATAATATTTATCTGATCTTAAACTTTCATACTCTCACATATAGTGAGTTAGAAGATCAAAGAAATCAAAACTCTTTATTAGAGGTAGAGCCTGAAGAGGCTTGGTAAGAAAGAAATACTTGTGAGCCTGGAGAGGTGTTGAATACTTGGTGTAATCTATTTGAAAATAGTGGAAAAATCCTTCAAGTAGAAGGGACTGGACGTAGCTCTTGGTTGGAAGAGAGTGAACCAGGATAAAACATCTTGTGTAAATCTTCTTATCCCTTATCTCTTTGGTTTTACGTATTTATACTAACTGTGGGGATTTGAACTTGAATTTGTTAATCCTTCAAAAGACTTCTTTTCTGTGTGCTTTATTCTGTCTCCTTAACTTTGTGTGAGAAAATCTTTTTGAAAAGGCTGTTTTCGAAAAATATTAACAAACACAATTCAACCCCCCCTTCTTGTGTTTGCCTGTGTCAACTTCAGTTGGTATCAGAGCTCAGCCTCGAAAGGGTTGAGCATCTAACAAGTGCTGAGGAAGTACGATCCTATCACCATGGATGCAGAAGGACAAGCTATCAACAGACCTCCACTCTTTGATGGAACAGATTACGACTATTGGAAGAAGAGAATGATGGCCTTCCTAGATGCACAGAATCTAGACATCTGGGAACTGATAGAGAATGGCTACACTGAGCCAAGAAGTGAAAATCAAGTTGTACTGGCTAGAGCAGATTGGAGTGTTGATCAAAAAGCCAAACATCAACTAAATCTCAAAGCCAAACATTACTTGATGTGTGCTATTACCAGATCAGAACATGATAAAGTTCACAGCTGCAACACAGCAAAAGAAATCTGGGATACACTGGCTCTCGCTCATGAAGGCTCATCACAAGTGAAGGAGTCAAAGATAAGCATGCTGGTTCACCAGTATGAACTCTTCAAGATGACTGATCATGAGTCTATAGATCAGATGTTTGGAAGATTTCAAACAATAACAAACAGTCTCAGATCTCTGGGAAAGGTATATGAGAATAGAGATCATATCAGAAAGATTCTGAGAAGTCTCTCCAAACAGTGGAGACCAAAGGTCACTGCTATTCAAGAAGCTAAGAATCTGAATACTCTCTCTCTGGAAGAACTTCTAGGATCATTAAAAGTTCATGAACTTGAACTAAATGAGGAAGACAATTCCAGAAAGGGAAAGTCCATTGCTTTAAAGGCAAAGAAAGCAAGTTCTTCAAAAGTTCTCAAAGCTGCTGAGTCTTCAGATGATGCTAAACCTTCAGACAGTGATGAAGGATCAGATGAAGATGAACTATCTTTCATCTCCAGAAAGATACAACATATGTGGAGAAGAAAAAATAATTTCAAGAGAAAGCCATTCAACAAGAAATTTTCTAAGGAGAAGTCAGACTCCAAAGAAAAAGGTCCACCTCTGTGCTTTGAGTGCAAAAAGCCTGGACATTTCAAAGCCGACTGCCCTGACCTAAAAGAGAAGAAGAAGTTCTTTAAGAAAAAGAAGGGCTTAATGGGTACATGGGAAGACTTGGACTTATCCTCATCAGATGAGGAAGAGGAAGCAGAGGAAGAGGCAAACATTTGCCTCATGGCAGACACATCATCAGAGAATGAGTACACTGATGATGATGAGGTAACAGATTCTGAACCTTCAACTCTCAAAAATGCCTTTGATGAATTACTGCATGACTCATCCATATTATCTCATGAATACAAAAGTCTTAAAAAGAAGTTTGCAAAATTAACCAAAGAATATGATAGAGTTTGCATGGAAAAACAAAGTTTGTTTCAAGAAAATGATAAGCTGAAATCAGAGAATGTCAGTCTAACTGACAAATCTGAATGTGAGCCTGACAATTCTTGTGAAGTTGCAAAACTAAAACAAGATGTAAAATACTTGACAGACTCTCTGTCAAAACTGGTAGGAGGCTCAGATAAGCTTAGTCTTATCCTAAGGTATTCTAGGTCACCCCTTTGATAAATCTGGCCTTGGTTATGACAATAAGAAGCATGAGGCATCTTACACTAAGTCAAAACCACCTATGCAGCAAAGAGCTTCAAAAGCTCCAGCTAGGTATGCAAAAACCAAATCTGGCCCGTCCAACACCTTTTGTAAAGTGTGTGGAAAAAGTGGGCACTCTACATCTAGATGCATACATAATAGGCATACTAAATATTCTCGTCCAAAGAAAACTAACATGAAAGGACCCAAGTCAGTTTGGGTACCTAAGAACAAGATAATACCTGTTGCAGATCTGCTTAACAACAGGAAAGAAACAAACATCCTGGTACTTGGACAGTGGATGCTCACGTCACATGACGGGAGAAAAGTATATGTTCCAAGACCTTAAACATAAGGATGGTGGCTGGGTGACATTTGGAGGAAATCAGAAAGGAAAGATCACTGGTATAGGTAAAATCGGTAAACATCCTTTTCCCTCCATTGATAATGTTCTTTTGGTGAATGGTTTAAAACATAATCTACTGAGCATAAGTCAATTATGTGACAGTGGATATGATGTTTCTTTTAATAAGAACATGTGTTATGTCAAGAAAAATGATGGATCAATTTTATTCACTGCTAAGAGGCAAAACAATTTATACAAAATTGACTTGGAGGACCTCTCAAATCAAAGTGTCTCATGTTTAGTGTCCATTGAAGATGAACGTTGGATTTGGCATAAAAGGCTAGGTCATGCAAGCTTGAGATTAATCTCAAAGCTAAATAAGCATAACCTCGTGAGAGGTTTACCAAACCTTAAATACAAATCTGATGCTCTCTGTGATGCATGTCAGAGGGGAAAACAAGTCAAAGGTTCTTTTGAATCTAAGAATATTGTAAGTACCAAAAGACCACTAGAACTGCTACACCTTGATCTTTTTGGTCCAACAAGGACTGCTTCTATCAGTGGTAAGAAATATGGTCTAGTCATTGTGGATGACTATACTAGATGGACATGGGTTATGTTTCTTGCTCACAAAGATGAGTCCTTCAAGGTCTTCTCTGTATTCTGCAAACGTGTACAGAATGAAAAGGGGATGGGTATAGCTTCAATCAGAAGTGACCATGGGGGAGAATTTGTCAATGAGCTATTCAATGAGTTTTGTGAAGAAAAAGGAATTCAACACAACTTCTCAATACCAAGAACACCACAGCAAAATGGTGTGGTAGAGAGAAAGAACAGATCTCTTCAAGAGATGGCTAGGACTATGCTCAATGACAATTCTGTCCCTAAGCACTTCTGGGCTGAAGCTGTGAACACTGCCTGCTACATTCAGAACAGAATATACATTAGACCAATTCTGAATAAGACTCCCTATGAATTGTGGAAAGGCAGAAAACCCAACATATCTTATTTTCATCCTTTTGGATGTAAATGTTTTATTTTAAATACAAAAGATCAACTTGGTAAGTTTGATGCAAAGGTAGACAATGGAATTCTTCTAGGATTTTCTGAAACCTCAAAAGGTTTTAGAGTGTATAACTCAAGAACTTTAACAGTAGAAGAATCTATACATGTTAGATTTGATGACAAACAGCCTGATAAGAAACTATCAGAGCTAGATGAAAGTTTTGCAGATCTTGACTTAAACATCACAGGAGAAACAAATGAAGTCAAAACTGATGATCCAGTTGAAGACCCTTCTCATCAACCAGAAGCATCCACCTCTCAACAAGACAATGCTCAGAGAACTTGGCATTTCAAGAATTATCATCCACCGGATCAAATAATAGGAAATCCAAGCGATAAGCTAAGAACCAGATCAACTTTCAGAGAGCAAGAAGACTCTGCATTGGTGTCTGAATTGGAACCAAAAACTGTAGATGAGGCTCTGCTGGACAATGGTTGGATTTTGGCAATGCAAGAAGAGCTGAATCAGTTTGAGAGGAGTGAAGTTTGGACTCTGGTAACCCTACCTAAGAATAAATCTGTTATAGGAACAAAATGGGTTTACAGAAACAAGCTTGACGAAAATGGTAAGGTTATAAGAAATAAAGCAAGATTGGTTGCACAAGGTTATTCTCAAGAAGAAGGTATAGACTATTCTGAAACCTTTGCACCCGTTGCAAGATTGGAAGCAATCAGAATTTTACTCTCATTTGCTGCACATCATAATATTATGCTTTTTCAAATGGATGTAAAAAGTGCTTTTTTAAATGGTTTTATCAATGAAGAAGTTTATGTTATGCAACCACCGGGTTTTTGAGAATGAAACCCAACCTGAACATGTATACAAGCTTAAGAAACCTTTATACGGCCTAAAACAAGCCCCAAGAGCTTGGTATGATAGGCTAAGTTCTTTTCTAATGGATAATGGTTTTGTCAGAGGAAAGGTAGACACCACCTTGTTTAGAAAATCAATTAATTCCAACTTCATTGTAGTACAGATCTATGTAGATGATATTATTTTTGGTGCTACTAATGAATCTTTGTGTAAAGAATTCTCAAAGCTAATGCAGAAAGAGTTTGAAATGAGCATGATGGGAGAACTCAAATTCTTTCTTGGACTTCAAGTCAAACAATCTATGGACGGGGTGTTCATCCATCAAACTAAGTACACAAAGGAACTTCTCAAAAAGTTTAAGATGGATGATTGCAAACCTATGAACACACCTATGCATCCCACGTCCACACTGAACATAAATGATAAAGAGAAAAAGGTAGATCAGAAGGTATACAGAGGTATGATTGGATCTCTCTTGTATCTAACTACTTCCAGGCCTGATATAATGTTCAGTGTTTGCTTGTGTGCTCGTTTTCAATCTGATCCTAGAGAATCTCATTTATCAGCAGTTAAAAGAATCTTTAGATATTTGAAAGGTACTACTAATCTTGGTCTGTGCTTTAAGAAAGATGGAGATTACAGATTAGTTGGCTTTTGCGATGCTGACTATGCTGGAGATAGAATTGAAAGAAAAAGCACCAGTGGGGGATGTCACTTCATTGGAGCTAATCTAGTATCATGGTCAAGCAAAAGGCAGAGTACCATTGCCCTATCAACCGCTGAAGCAGAATATATATCAGCTGCAAACTGCTGCTCACAACTTCTCTGGATCAAACACCAATTGGAGGACTATAATGTGTCTGTAAGTAGTATTCCACTAATGTGTGATAATACTGCTGCAATTAATCTGTCTAAGAATCCAATTCTTCATTCTAGGGCTAAGCATATAGAAATCAAACATCACTTTATCAGAGACTATGTGCAAAAGGGTGTTTTTGATATTCAATTTGTAGATACTGACCATCAATGGGCAGATATCTTTACTAAACCTCTTGCTGAGGACAGATTTACTTTTATCAGAAAACATCTTAACATGTTGTATGTGGTTTTAAAATGGTATATGTATTGATTGCATGTTTTATCTGCGCGTCCACTAGTTTTGGCGTCCAGAATTTGTGTAGTCTACGCGTCCACTTCTGTTGGTGTGCCGCGTCCACTACTTATGTTTTTGTGCGTCCACCCTCAACCTTATGTGGACCCAATCTTACATACTTTTGTCTTTTAAAATTTTTTTTAAAAAAACTCTGTTATATTAAAACGTTTGATTTTAATCATTTCCTTGCTGAGTCAGCGACTTCCATCAATCCCATCGTAACCTTTTTACGGTCCCAATATACCAACGCCATTTTTTTTTTTGTCTTGTCTAATCAATCTTTTCTTTTTGGAAACTGTTGGTATTCGAAAACTCTTTAAAGGTAACTCCTTTCCCTCTGAAAAACCTTTCGCTACTCTTCATCTTTGATAACTTCTCTCTGAAAAGTTATCGAACTCTCTTTCTTCAAACCTTAACCTACTCAAGAACTCAACAATGGCTTCAACCTCAACTCCCGAACCTGCCTATGTTACTGACATCATCAATATCGCGGCTGAACATCATTTTAACTTTGAAATTTTGTGTGAGTACAACTTGGATGTAAGCAAGTTCATCAACGCTGCTGGTTGGGACGGATTGTTTCTGGAAAAGGTCTCGATTTATCCAGACTTAATAAGGGATTTCTGGAGGAAACCAACGATTACTGAAACTGAGATAGTAGGGTTTGTCCAAGGAAAGAAGATAACTGTCTCTGAGAAGACCATCTCTGATGCAATCGTTTGTGCCCAAGAGGGTTTAATCATGACAGAAAATTGGGAAGAAGATCTTGGTGGTATTGAAACCATCGCTGTTACACTGATGCGAGATGACACAGTGAGGACTCACTCATGGAAGTCATCTGAAATGAAGGATCACATCAGGATTCTTCATCAGATTCTGAGCAAGACAGTGCTTCACAAGGCAGGGTCTAAGGACAACCTCTCTGCCCTTCACAAGTTTTGTCTCTGTAACTTGGTCTATGAGACAAAAATAAACTTGCCATGGATCCTGTTTCATCGTTTCAAGGATGCCATCACACACAGGGAAACAGCCTCTCATATCACTTTCTCTCATCTTCTGTCAAAAGTCTTCAAGCAGCAAGGCTTGTATGATTACTTAGATGCAAAGCCTCAAGAAGAACAAGACAAGATCTTTCGTTCAAAGGGGATGCAAGCTGCCATTTTTGGAAAAAGCAATCTAAGTAGCATGCACCTTGACACATACAAGCTTGTTGAAATGTCAAAACAAGAAGAGAAAATGAAGATTAAGGAAGAAGCAGTTGAGGCCAACAATGCAGCTATTCTTGGTCTCAGGAGAGGAACTAGAAGGAAAACTATGGCTGTCAGAAAGCCTGCTCCTAGAAGGCCTACCAGAGGCATTGTTATAAATGAACCTGGCAGTGAGGCTCCTCAACTTGCTCCTCAACCTGCTCCCAAGAGAGCTAGAAAACTAATTCTGCCTCAAGACGATGATGAAGATGATAATGTTCCACTGGGAACAGTTTTAAAGAGGAAAGCAGCTGTTGCTGTTGATGCTGCTGTGCCTACCAAGAGGAGGCAACCTGCAAGGAAAGCAAGAACCTTTGCAGCCTCTGAGGTCAACACATCCTCTGATGTTCCTCCTATTAATGTGAGTGATGATGTCCCTACCCCAAGTGTAGATTTCTTTGATAATGTATATAGACCTTCTTTACCCTCACCCCAACCCTCACCACAAAGAGAACAACCTGACCAAACCACAAATTCATCTTCACCACTAAATAGCCCAACTCACTTAACCTCACCTCAACCTACACCACTCAAAACCCTCTTTCCACCCATTATTCCTGATTCAGATCCCTGGTTTCATCAAGAGGATGATGGAATCTGCAGAGGTGCCCCCTTCCCTAAACAACTAAGAAAACTTTTTCCACCAATCATACCTTCATCCACTATTTTTGCCAATAGGTCCGAGAACTGGGCTCAGGTCAAAAGAAATTGGAAAATTCTGTTCCATACTCACCAACCTGACCCTGAACTTAACCTTGAAACTCCTCTGACCAGGTGGTACTCCCATCCTGAGTATGACTATGAACCTTATGAGGAATACCCCTGGACCACCAAATACCCAAACTCTCAGCCCCCAAAAGGTCCCTTTCCATCAGAGATGAACACCCACCATGGCCCTCTCCTCACCCATCTACCCCTCAACCGTTTCCCTCCAAGAAAAATTTACCCCAACCTACAAAAAACCCCACCTCTGATTCCTCACACTCAAGGAGTAGCACGACACATCATTTCCGTATGGGAAACTGATCCTAAAAGGAACCATCTGCCTACCTTACCTGAGAGGAGAGCTCGATCATCTAGGCACGTTCCAATTATTCTGGATGCAAACACACAATGGATGAAATTTGAGCATCCCAGCATCTATGGAAGTGCCTCAGACCACTTTGCAGATCAACTGATTTACAACATTCTGAAGTGGGAGTTCAGCTACTTCCAGATTGAAAGAGCTGCACGATGGGTTCCTATCACTTGGCTGAGACACCATAAGGAAACTCGAGTAGGCATTGCTCCCTACCCCATCTGTCCAAGGCTTGGCATGATAGACCTCAACAAAGACAAAGACATGAGGTGCAGAAGAAATAAAGGGGTCATGCCTGAAGCTCACTCTGCCATTCTGGACTTGTCTCAGGAACTCTTTGATCACTCCGAGCTTGACTTCTATCTATATATGGAGGATGTGCAGAAAATTGGAGAAATGAAGGCTGCAGACTTCTGGTTATCTCACATCATCCACTGCACCAGGAAAGCCTCTTCTTCTGGTTTGACTCAAGAAGAGAAGAAGGAAATTCCTAAGTACAGAGGAAAATGTGGCCTATCCAAAGTAAGGCACATGATCTACAAAGATCTGTGGGGACTTCCTATTACCAGCAGGGATGTGGAGGAAATCATACCTATCCACTGGGCAAAGGATTTACCTCAGAAACCTATCACAGTTGCCACTGCACCTCCAGCAACTTCTTCCTCAGATCAGGCAGTCCAAGAGTTAATTGTAGAAGGCCCTGAACTTGATGAGCAAATGTCTTCTCAGCCTACTTCAGTTGAACCTTCATCTGCACAAGCTAAGCAGTCTGCTGAGGCTGGTGTCTCTAAGCAAGGAGCTGAGTCTGCTAAGACTTCTTCTCAACCATTAGCTCTTGCTATGGTCAGAACAGCAGCCCAGGCTCAAGACACTGTCTCTGACACTGCTGAGAGCTCAAGACAACTTACCTTGCCACCCAATCTTGAAGACATTATTGGGAAAATTGTTGATGATAAGGTTGGCAAGATAGTTGAGGAAAAGACTGAGCAGATGGCTCAACAGCTTGAAGAAAGGGTGCAGAAGCAAGTTCAAGACTCTCTGGCCCCTACAAATGCAGTGATGAACCAAATGCTGGCTCTGATCTTGGAGTTTCAGAGGAATCAAAATCCCCAGCCTAATCAACCACCTCCTCCACCACCTCCTTCTATCTAAATTTTTTTTCTTCTGTTCTTTTCTCTGTCTTTATCCTTTTCTTGTGTGCTGACAATGATGGTCCACTCCCTTTTGCCTTTTTGTCTGATGACAAAAAAGGGGGAGAAAGGAAAGATTAAATTTTATAATTAATACAGAGATTTTTTTTAAAAAGTACATAGTTGTCTGCATATGCATAAATATATACTCATCTTGCTGATACTATGCCTTGACTTCATGTTTATGCTTCAATACTGCTTTGAACTCTAATGTTTTATAGGATGCTATCTTGATTTGTTAATCAATGTTATTGCAAATGAGACTTGACTTATTATGCCTTAACAGCATTTATCTGTTGACTGCCTTGTCTTAGGGGGAGCCTTGTAAGCTCTCTTAAACTTTGCAAAATAAATTTAATTAGTTTTTGTCATCATCAAAAAGGGGGAGATTGTTGGAACCAAAATAATTTGGATTAAATAATCTCTAGGTTTTGATGTTAACAATAAGAATTAATTTTGTGTAGCAAAGTGTTAATGCTTTAAATCTAACAAGTGCCTTTAGTCTTAAAGAATCTCTGTTCTTATAAGCTAAAATGTTAAGTCTTTTCTCCTTGCAAATCCGCGTCCATATGTTTTCTATTGAATATCTTATGCTGAAAGTTGGTCGAGTCCACTCTCCATTATAACTCTAGTGCCACGTCAGTGGACGAGCGCTTGAATGCTTTTAGTGGACGGAGAATTTCTCTTCGTGTAGACGAGAGCTTCTCTCTAATAATAATCTTAGTCTGCTATTGCCACGTCACTGGACGGAGATTTTAGTTATCTCAGGTACTGGCAAGACCGTTGTTTTGAGTAGACGAAGTTTTGGTTGCCACGTCAATGGACGAAGCCTTAAAACTCTTTTTGCTTATCTTGCCTTTACGCTAGTTTGCTGGACGAAGATTTTTTTTTAAGCATTTATACCAATTTGAACCAAAGCGAATTTATTTCTTATGATTGATATTCATTTCATTTATAATGGTTCTTCTCGTTTTCTATTAACGATTCCTTTTGCCTTGTTTCATTGAGAGAGACATAGTACAAGTCAGGACTTGCAAAAAGCAGAATAGTACAATGCAAAACGTTTTTGTACCCTGTCACCTTTTACGCTGATATAGTTGGAAATTGTACAAAGGAGGCAAAACTTTTTTGCAAGCTGCTTTTGCTCAGAGGTGTGCTTTTTCATGCAAGAATTTGTCTCACAGTACAAAGGCCTCGAGCAAGCTGAGTCACAACGGATATTTACCTAGTTGACTCTATTACTAAACGGGTATTTCAAATACAACCGTTGAAGACTCTGAAGAGAAGATCAAGGACCCTATAAATAGGAGACAAAAGCTTTTGAAGAAACAACTTTTGCGTATACAAAGAAATCTCAAGAAATCTCTCGCGAAGCAAATATTTTCTTATTCATTCAAAAGCAAAAGTCTGTAATATTATAGTTTGAATATTGCTGTAATATTTATCTGATCTTAAACTTTCATACTCTCACATATAGTGAGTTAGAAGATCAAAGAAATCAAAACTCTTTATTAGAGGTAGAGCCTGAAGAGGCTTGGTAAGAAAGAAATACTTGTGAGCCTGGAGAGGTGTTGAATACTTGGTGTAATCTATTTGAAAATAGTGGAAAAATCCTTCAAGTAGAAGGGACTGGACGTAGCTCTTGGTTGGAAGAGAGTGAACCAGGATAAAACATTTTGTGTAAATCTTCTTATCCCTTATCTCTTTGGTTTTACGTATTTATACTAACTGTGGGGATTTGAACTTGAATTTGTTAATCCTTCAAGACTTCTTTTCTGTGTGATTTATTCTGTCTCCTTAACTTTGTGTGAGAAAATCTTTTTGAAAAGGCTGTTTTCGAAAAATATTAACAAACACAATTCAACCCCCCCTTCTTGTGTTTGCCTGTGTCAACTTCAGCGATGTGTCCAGTTTCTTAGATAAAAACAATTCTAACTTCATCTCATACATAGACGTATTACATGAATGTATCGTAAGTCAAAAATATGTTTATGTATTATTTACATTTGAGTTTCAAATATCCCATTTCTTGGTTTATACAGAGATATGAAAAATTTGTACATGGATGCATTACTATGTTTTGTGAATCTTGCTTCGACTCTGGCTTTGTCTGTGAAACTGTTGCAAGATTAGGGTTTATGACATTGTCGGGATCTTGTCCATGTGTTCAGGACGAATTTCGGAGCACCGAGGAACTCGTTCGTGTGCGTGGCACCATCTGTGTTGGTGTAAGGGCACAAGTTTCGAGGCATGGAAGCAACGTTATGATTGTCTAAGGTGGGGAGAAAGTATCTGACACGCCAGGGAGGCAAGCGTAGTATTGTATATTATACTGTATGCGTAGGGTACCCCAGACCCTACTAGTTGTCGAGTAGCTAGCGATAATTAAATCCCTATTGAAACTAATTTTTAAAGCTATATACGAGATTTAGTTATGGCACGTTTATCAATGTTAGGGCTGCTTTATCGTTTTACATGCATATGCTGAGGTTGTCATTTTTTGCTGTTTATTGTTGTTGATGGTTTTCTACTGGTTGACGTGTGTTGTTTGTTATTTATGCATGATGATGTTTGATGCTATGTTAGTTCATTATGCTAAGTTATTATTGATGTTGAGGATGATGATATTATGATGTTGGCGTTGATGCCGTTGAGGTTGTCTGGATTGTTTGTTTGTGCTGTTGGAAACCCTAGTTGATACCTAAGGGTACGCTGTCGAGTTAATGATGAGAATGGATTCTGAAAGCGGTATATGAGTACCGAGTTGAGATTGTGGAGTCGAGTTAATAATGAGAATGGATTCTGAAAGCGGTATATGGGTACCAAGTTGAGATTGTGGATGCCGAGTGCATCGAAATGCATGTAAGTGAGTAACGGTGTTGGTGTCAACTTAGGTTATGTTGCATTGCATTTTACCAAATGGCGAGCCGTATGACTGGGAGTCATACGAGATTAGTTGTACTCGAGTGCGAGTATGGATTATGGAGTGGCCGATCTGTGAAGAGACCCTGGGGATGTACGAACTGGACTCAGGAGGCTCACAGAGACCATTAGGAAGCTCCTAATGTGTCGTGTACTGATAACGTGAATCCGCAAGTGTACGGCTTTGTCGTCAAGTAATAAAAAGATCGAACCCACAGAGACCGTGATCTTAAATAACAATTAATTATTAAATCAATTTAACTAAACTATATATAAAAAAATTTGGAAAAGATTTGGTTTTTAAAATAAAGATTAACTAACAAATCAAATATCTAAAACGAGATCAGTTAAAATCACAATCAAATCTAATCTGGTGTTTTTCAAATTAAAAGATATTTCCAGGAATTGGGTTACCTAACAAGACTGCTTATGCTACTAAATTGACTACTCCTCTTGTTAATTATCAAAATTGCTTTGAAGGTGAATTTATCCTAATAAAGTTAATGTTCCCTCTCGAGATACAAGAACCGTGCCCAATTAAACCAACCCCTACTCTCGTGGTAATTGTATTTAAATTGAACCCATTACGATTTGTGACAATTCAATGAACCCTCGAAGGACCGCTTCTAACTCTCGTGATTTAAGTCCTAAGTTCAATCCCTATAGATCCAATACCTAAGTTCACCGCTAGGTTCATCCTTAGAATATCTATGACATGCAAATAAGTGCGCACCAAATTTACAAGTAATTCATGCAATAGGAACTAAATCGAAATCAAATTGAAATTAACAAGAAGTAAAACGTCAATTCATCACATAAAACGAGTCTTGGGCATAGCCCCAATTCCTAGAAATAAAACGACTACTCACACATTGCCATGTTCATAGCAACGTTGAATAACAAAAACATGAAAATCCTAAGAGAAGAGAAGAAATTGAGAAGAAGAGAAATCCTAAAATTAAGCCTAAGGTAGCAGCCAAGAGGTCCCTATTTTCGAGCCTAATTCCCCTATTTATAGAGTAGGTTAACTTGGGATTAAATCAATTACAAATCAGACAAAAAACAAATCCCAAAATCCCAGATTTTACGCGTCACGGCCGTGACGGCTGTCAGGGCCAGGCCATGACAGCTTCTGCTTTGTGAATTCTTGTGCTGATGGTCTGTCATGGCCATGATGGCTGTCACGGCCAGGCCGTGATGTCTGTCACGGCCATGATGGCTGTCACGGCCAGGTCATGACAGCTTCTGACTTGCACTTTCTTCTTTTTTCTTCAGTCCCACGCGATCACGGCCGTGATGGTTGTCACACCCAGGCCGGGATGGTCTCTGCTTTGCTCATTTTCCTTGCTTTTCAACCTCCATCTTCATACAAACTTTGATTCAACTGGATTTGATTATTTTAATCATGAATTCCTGCACACAAACACCACAGAACCACCTTACCCGTTCCAAGGTAAAAACTAACAAAAATCAAATTAAATATGCCTAACCTATATGAAAAATGCATGCAAAATGATAAGGAAATATGAGGTGAAATCACACTCATCAAACTACCCCAAGCTTAAGATTTTGCTTGTCCTCAAGCAATCATTAAGGCCAGACAAGATAAACAGTTAGAGCACAGATAGTGAACCAAGAACCCGAGTAACAAATCCAAGTAACAGGCATATCCAAATAAGTAATCAAGAGACAATCAATTTCAAGTCCAATTAGAAGCTTAGGTTCCCAGAATTCATGCTTCTCACCAATTTTTGGGCACTCTTCTCACCTCACTCAAGTGTTTAAGGACATATGACAATTCGCTCAATTTCCTCAAGGAAAGTACCCTACCATAAGCTTGACTATTAACCAAAATCTCTACTTTATTAATGAAAACACATAAGAATCAAGAGGTCTTTTATTTTGGTTGTAATGGGGCCATGGGAATAATCATTAGGTGGGGAAACCAAGAAAATGGAATTTCAAGAAGGCTAATGGAAAACATCAAACAATGCAAAGCACGACAACCTTCTAAAATACCTTTTTGGGCTTTAATTTCACTTTTCCACCTTTCTTTCTTTCTTTCTTTCTTTCTTTTTTTATTTTTTTTTATTTCTCACTTTCTTTTTCTCATCCCCTTCTCCATTTTTTTTTTTAACTTTTCATCAATTTGGAGAAGGGGAGATTTACAATTCAAGAGAAACATTTATTTATTTTTCTTTCTTTTTCATCCCACAAATTTTCAAACTACCTTCTTGCCCTTTTTCCAATACTTTGAAAGGTGTCATACCATGCATCATTTATCAAAAGCAATCAAGGTACCAAGAAAAGCATTTTTTTTTATTAGGCTCAACTTTGGGCAACTAATGGGTAGCATTTAATCATTAAAAGCTCAGAAGGCCAGAAAAACACCTAGTGCCTCAATCATTTTCAAATATGTTTTCAAAAATTTCGAAGTTTCAAAACGGTTTCAAGTCAAGTTCTAGAGAATACAATCCAAGAGGAATAAAACACTCAATCACAAGGAATGGGGTAAATTTAGAGAATACCCCTTTTAGGCTCAAAAATCTCACTTTAGTAGTTTGAAATTAATGAAAAACACAGAATCTAAGGAACCACATGCTAATTAACAACTATCAAAAGATCATCTCTAGAATTTTTAATTTTAGCCTATTACAAGAATACAAAAATTGGGTTCAAAAATTCACTGTCTCAATTCATTTGGCACAAAGTTCTCACAATTGGATGCAATTTCAAAACAAGGGGCAATCTAATGATGTGATCATGCAAAACTATACCTAAATGAATGCAACATGTAATATGCAAAATGCAAAAATACCCCTACCCCAAGCTTAAAAACTTACATTGTCCCCAATGTAAATAATTAAGTCAGAGAGAGGAGAAAATTGGAACAACTTACCTAGGTGGTGTTGGATGCTGCGCGAATTGACCAGAGAGTGAGGGTGAAATTTTTTTTTTTTTGGAACTAGGCGCATCACGGCCGTGACCATATTCACGGCCCGGGCGTGAACTTCGCTGAGTTGTCTGATGGGTTTCTTCTCACGCCCGTGAGGGATATCACGGCTCAGGCGTGATCTTCTCTGATTTCTGGCACCTTCGCATCACGCCCGTGAGCTCTGTCACGGCCTCGCCGTGATCGTCACTGCCTCCACCTTTTTTTTTTCTCCATGCTTTTCCAACCTGTAAACACACTTGGCAAAACCATCAATTTGGATCTTTCTCCTCTAATCTTCTCAAATTATTGAAAACAAAAATTAAAAACAAAATACAGGGAAAGAAAGCTTGGGTTGCCTCCCAAGAAGCGCTTGTTTTTGGTCGTAAGCTTGACCATACTCTCTTAAATCAACCGGGATCAGGTGGGCTTTGAAGTGCAAGAACACCTCTCTTCCAAGGAAGTCCATCAATGAGCTTATAGTGTTCATATGGCCATATGCGCTTTCGCTTTGCTCTTTTCACTCTGAGTTTCATGGCCTTACTTCCTCCCGGTGGAAGTTTTAACTCCACATGTTGAGAAACTCCAATTTCATCTTTATTCGGTGCATCATTTGTCGTGCAAAGTTTGGGAGTTGCTTCCATGTTAAGCTCTTCTTTCACCTCCGAAGGCACTATCTCAATCATGCACACATGATTCTCAAAAGGAGGGTTGTTATATGAGTTAGTCAAATCAAAATCCACTCTACCTTCCTCTACATTCAAAGAGATCTTGCCATTTTTAACATCTATTATTGCTCCAGCTGTGGCCAAGAATGGCCTTCCAAGAATGATAGGGAATTTAGAATTCCCGTTCATATCCAACACCATGAAATCAGTAGGAATGAAAAGTTTCCCTACCTTTATGGGGACATTCTCTAGTATGCCTAGAGGGGTTTTAGTTGAGCTATCCGTAAATTGTAAAGAGAACTTGGATGGGCTCAATTTCTTGGTTCCTAACCTCTCAAAGATGGCAAGTGGCATCAAACTCGCACTAGCCCCTAAGTCACATAAGGCATGATCTATTTTAACTTCTCCAATTGAGCAAGCAATAGAGAAACTTCCTGGATCCTTTAATTTAGGAGGCATATTAGTTTTCATCTTTTCATCATGCTCCTCAACTAAGCTCTTAGTCTCTTTTTCTACTTGCTTTTTCCTGACTAGCCTTTGTGGGAAAGGTATTGGGGGTTGGTAAGGTGGTGGAGGGATATACTTTGGTTTAATTTCTTTTTGTTCACTCATGTCCACCTCACATTCCATGCCCTTTTCAACTACCCCAAGCTTATCATCCCTCAAGTATATAGCATTACAGTGCTCATTGGGATTAACTTCGGGTTGTCCCGGAAACGTACCCTTAGTCCTAGAAGATGTACTAGCTTGTTGGGCAATTTGTGTCTCTAGCATCTTATTGTGAATAGCTAAGTTTTCTACCTTAGAATCTAGTTCCTTAATGGCTTCGCCCATAGCCCTACCATGTTGCCTAAACTCTTCATTTGGCTTTGTTTGAGTTTCAACAAAATTTTCCATAAGAGACTCAAGTTTAGACTTTTGTGAAATAGACAACTATAAACACGAGAAGGGGGGTTGAATTGTGTTTATTAGAATTTAAAATAAGGTTAAAAACTTTTTGCATGCAGAAGCTAAGTACAAACGGGTGTAAAAAGATACACAGACAGGTCACCTGTCTGTTGTAGTTTTCTCAGAAAAACAACACACGTAGAGATAAGAAAACAGACATGACAGAAACAGTTTTAACCCCTTTGTTAGAAAGCAGATGATATATATAATCAAAGTAACTAAAGAGATTAAGGGAAGAGAGATTAACACAGAGATTTATCCTGGTTCACTCTTTAACACAAAGAGCTACGTCCAGTCCTTGGCAGCACCAAGATTTATCCACTATAACTGATCAGGTTACAGACTCCAAGTATTGTTTGCACACCTAGCCTCTTCAGGCTCCAACACAAGTATTCTTTGCACACCTAGCCTCTTCAGGCTCACTCAGATTTGTTTGAGAGTTTGGTTTGTAATAAATACACTTACAGACCTTTCACTAACACTCAGAGAGTGGTTTAAATATAAAGCTTTTGGAAAGTCTGGGTAATAACTTCAAATGATTGAAGAATACAGAATGAATAAATGAACAGAGTAATGGCTCTTTAATGCTTTGTAAAAACTCTGATGATGTTCATCTTCAATGACTTCTGTATTTATAGCCTTCAAACATTTAATATCCGTTAGAGATATTCCTTGCAACTATGGCTTCAAGCAGAGCTTCATTAAATGCAATATAGTCGTTCTGGGCAGCCATTAATGCAATGAAGACGTTGGTTGTACTCTAACATGAGGGATAATAGCTTTATGCATCGTGTAGACGCCAAATCAGAGTTGTGCAGAGTACTTTTGTACTTTTGCAGAGTACATTTGCCTTTCTGTGTAATAACTGAAAGTACTAGGGAATAAAGCATGTTGGAAACATTCTTTAACTGGAAGTTTATCTCTGACTTCCTAGTTTGCTTGAGAGAGAGCACTTCCGAGTTTCTTGATAAGCGTGAGAGAGTTCTCAGAGTATTCTTCATGAGGGGACAGCTTGCAAAAGCTTCCTGTACTTCGAGTTCTTTAATGAAGAACCTTAGACAAGTTGAAGAGTAGAGATAGGTTGTAAAACCAGTTTGCACATAGTCAACAATCCTAGTCAGCAGACAGGTTGACTTCTTGGCTTATACGGACAGGTGAGACTTAGGTAGACAGACAGGTGATTTTTGTAATCTTCTGATCTGTACACTAAGTAGACAGGTTAGCAACCACAAAATAGGTTAATTAAATCATTACCCAATGTTTAGTTTTCATCAAAACTTAGGAAAATGCACACAGACATTTTAGAGACTTAACAATCTCCCCCTTTTTGATGATGACAAACACTCAGATGATTTAATGAACCTTTGAAAATATCAGAGTACAGAAGTACAGACAGTAGACAAGTTGATATTTTCTATATGTGCAGACAGATGCATTAGTGTTCAATAAAGAGCATCAGAGTAATATGGAGCAGTTTTAAGTTCATAGTATCAGAGTATATCAGAGAATGAACACTTAGCATATATTGTTTACATTAAACATCTTAACATTTTTCTCCCCCTTTTGTCAGCAACAAAAAGAGTTAAATAGATAACAGTGGAGAGAGGAAGAAAAAACGAAAAAGAATAATAAAGTAAAATTTAATTTGTATTCATCATAAGCAATTCAATTACAAGGCAGTTCCTACAACTACTTATTTAGGCTGATTAAACATAAGATACAGGGAATCAACTTTCTGTTCTAACAGCAGCCTAGCATGCCTCTCTGCAGCCAATTGTCTTCTGACTTCTTCTAGCTCAGTCTTAAGGAGATTGAAGCTCACTGAATCCACCATATGAGAGGAGGAGACTTCTGTAGACAGGCTGGTTGAAGCATCAGACAGGGATGGATACCAGGGTAAGGCTAAAACTGGGGGTGCCTTAGGTACAGAGAATGGTGAGGAGACACGGGGAAAGAAAAGTTGATGAATGGTTCTGAAATAAAATAAAGGAAGAGAAACTATTTTAAACAGAGGGGTGATTCTGACTATGTCAAAATCAGGAGAGGGAAAGACATAAGAGAGTCTTTCACAAAGAGACAGACGAGTGACTCTTATTGGAATAGGAGGGGGAAGAGGTTGATTGGCTAAGGCAGATGGAGGTAGGGGTAGGAGAGAGTCTATGTGGGAAAAGAATGAATTAGACCCTGTGACTAAAAGAAAGAAATATCTAGACCTAGAAGGTAATATTACAACAGAGGCAGGATAGTTAGATCCTTCCAATGTTCTAATGAACAACACAATAGGGGGATAAAAGAAGATCTCCCTACATGGGTTCAGAATGTGAGGTGGTGGAGAAGGGATGACAGATAAGTGAGATATACTTGCAGTCATCAGAGATTGCAAATCACTCACAAACAGTCTAGATGATATGCCAGATTGTTCTCTGGGAGTTGAGTCCCTGTGAACAACTGTGTATTGACATACATCAGACAGGACATCAAAAGATGGTTGAGAGGGGTGAGAGGAGACAGGTGAGTGAAAAGGGGAGGCAACAGATAAAGGGTTGACACAGAGAGCAGAGGGGGAAGAAACAGCAGAATCTGGAATACCTAGATGAAGGGGAGAGGATGGTGCAGAAGGGAAGGTGAAGAGTGGTTCTTCAAAAAGCCTTGCTTTCTTCCTTGAAGGAGACAGAGAAGCTTCTTCATGATGACCAACTGTCTGTGTTCCAGCAGACAGGTCAGTGGAGGGTGCAGTAGCAGTAGCAGCAGCAAGCTCTTCTGCAGGGACAGCTTCCCTTTCAGCAACAGCCATTACAGGCATAGGGTAGCCTGACCTTCTTTTTCTGGGAATGAAACCCAGATCAAGAGATTTGATCTCCCTAGGCTCTTCTGCAGGTGGAGAAGTCTGCTCCCCCTGAGCAGGTGCTTCCTCTTTACTAGGCACAGACTTCACTTGTCTGTCCTTGGTAAAAGTCTTCACCAGTCTTCTTCTCTTGGTGAGTTGTGTAGAAACCACACCTGATTTTCCACCCTCACTGGTCTTCCTCTTGGGAGAGGGCTTCTTCAGCTTGAATCTGAGAGGCTCTACTGTCTCAGCAGATCCTTCAGAAGCTGTGGGTTCCTCAGGCCTTTGATCCTGTCTGGCAACCTTTCCAGCAGCTTTCCAAATCCTTTCAGAGATAGGATACTCTGATTCACCAGTGGAATCAGCAGGGTCCTCTGCTATTTCCTTTAGTTTCTGCTCAACAGCAGGCTTCTTCTTCTTCTTCTTCTTCTTCTCTTCTTCCTCATCCTCCAGAGGGATTCCTTCAATCCCCATCATAGACAAGACCTTCTTGTCTATGGGCAGAGCCATGTCCACAAAGTAGACATCAGTTGGAACAAATATCTTGTTCCTAAAAACCCTTGTCAGCAACATTCCATAAGGGTAGGTAGGCATATTTGTCCTTCTGATCAGAGACTCAAGATACATGTAGATGAGATCATTGATGTCTATCTTGATTTTGTGAATCAAGTGGTACAGAGCAAATCTGTCCAACTTGGTCACATTGTCTCTTGACCCTCTTCTGGGCATCACACACTCCAGAAGCAGCTTGTGCAAGAACCTGCACTTGGGCACCATGCAGACAGGCTTCTTGTTCTCAGGGTTGGGAACTCCATAAACAGCAATATTGATACTTTCAGTTCCCACCTGATCTTCCCAGTCAGGTCTGAAGGCAGTTCCAATCCTTGGACATCTGGTTGCCAGTTCCAGAGAGCTTATAGGAAACTGAAGAGTCACATCAGCTGACATTTGAGCCTTGAAGCTCTTGGTTCCATCAACCACATTGGTGATGACCACAGCATTCCTCCAGAAATCTCTGACAAGCTTGGGATGGACCAGCTCCTTGATATCAAAGAAGGCTGTCCACTTAGAGTATTCCAACTCCTCAGTGACATCCATTCCCCATTTCTTCATCTGTCGAAGATCAACAGTCTTTCCAGGTAGAATCTTCTCTACATCAGTTAATCTCATCTCGTATTTCTCAGCAATCCCTTTTGGAGACAGGCGCTTTGAAGATGCCATTTTTCAGAAAAAAGAGAGAAGGTGAAGGTTTTGGAAGAGAGAAGGGTTTGAACGAGAGGAAGACGAAGACGAAAAGACTTAGGGCTTTTTGAGAAGGATAAAGTTTGAAACTTTCTGAAGATTTGCCTTTTAAAAAAGTAAAAGCAGGAGAGAGAAAAAAAAAGACATTTTTAATTAAGAATGGCACGATTTATGTGGGGAACTGTAGCGCCCACTTAGACATAAAGAAAACATGGTTTCGAGGTAAAAACTGTCGTGTTCATGATTAGCTTCAGATTAACAAATGGTATTAAATAAATAAATAATAGCCATTTCAATAAAACTGTTGGGTTTCAGCATAGTGACTCAGCAGAGTCAGACAGGTGATCACAGACAGTTTAAAAACTCAGACATGTCATTCAACAATACAATGCATGTTTAAATTATCTCTAATAAATAAAAATCTTTCTTCTGCTAAAGGCTTAGTGAAGATATCAGCCCATTGATTTTCAGTTTTAACAAACTTAATATCAAAGATACCTTTCTGAACATAATCTCTAATGAAGTGATGTTTGATTTCTATATGCTTAGCCTTAGAATGCTGAATTGGATTTTTAGTTAAGCAGATAGCACTAGAATTATCACACCATACAGATATATTATGCTCAAAAATAGAGTAATCCTCAAGTTGATGTTTTACCCATAAAAGCTGAGAGCAACAACTAGCAGCTGAAATATATTCTGCTTCAGCTGTAGATAGAGCTATAGTTGTCTGTCTTTTGCTTGACCAAGAGACCAAGTTTGCTCCAATGAAGTGGCATCCTCCACTGGTGCTTTTTCTTTCTATTCTGTCTCCAGCAAAGTCAGCATCACAGAATCCCACTAATCTGTATTCATTAGTTCTTAAATACAGCAAACCAAGATTAGTAGTACCAAGCAAATATCTAAATATTCTCTTAACAGCTTTAAGATGAGATTCTTTTGGGTCAGATTGAAATCTAGCACACATACAGACACTAAACTGAATATCAGGTCTGCTTGAAGTTAAGTACAGCAAAGATCCAATCATACCTCTGTAGACAGTTTGGTCTACTTTTTTTACCTTCATCATCTTTACTAAGTTTTGCATTGGTTTCCTTGGGAGTTTTCATAAGTTTAGCATTTTCCATTTTGTATTTCTTGAGCATTTCCTTGATATACTTTTGTTGATGGATGTAGATTCCATCACTTGTCTGTTTGATTTGTAGACCAAGGAAGAACTTCAATTCTCCCATCATGCTCATCTCAAATTCTGCTTGCATCAGCTTTGAAAAATCCTTGCACAGCTTCTCATTAGTTGCTCCAAAAATAATATCATCAACATATATTTGGACTACAATGAAATTTTCTTTATAGCTTTTCTTAAACAGAGTAGTATCTACTTGACCTCTTGTAAAGCCGTTATGCATGAGAAAAGAGCTTAGTCTATCATACCATGCCCTAGGTGCTTGCTTTAAACCATATAATGCCCTTTTAAGTTTAAAAACATGATCTGGTTTATTAGTATCTTCAAAACCAGGGGGTTGTTTAACATAAACTTCTTCTTCAATTATTCCATTGAGAAAAGCACTTTTCACATCCATTTGAAAAAGAGTGATTTGGTGTTGTGCAGCATATGACATTAGTATGCGAATAGCTTCTATTCTAGCTACAGGTGCAAATGTTTCAGTGTAGTCAATACCTTCTTGTTGGTTATAGCCTTGAGCTACTAACCTTGCCTTGTTTCTGACAACTTTGCCATCTTCATCTAACTTGTTTCTGAAGACCCATCTTGTTCCAATGACAGACTTGTTTTTGGGCTTGGAGACAAGTGTCCAGACATCATTTCTGGTGAACTGGTTGAGTTCTTCTTGCATAGCAAGAATCCAGCTTTCATCATCAAGAGCTTCTTCAATGTGCTGTGGCTCTATTTCTGACAAAAAGGCCACATTGCTTGATTCTCTTAAGGTAGATCTGGTTCTTACTCCTTCTGAGGGATGACTAATGATGAGATCCTTAGGATGATGAGTTTTGAATTTCCAGTCTCTTTCAAGAGAACCTTGACTTGTCTGTGTCTGTTGACTTGTCTGTTCCACTGGTCTGTCTGGTTCTGCTTCAGGTTCTGGTTTGGTTAAGTCAGGTTGTTGATCTTCTGACTTGTTTATATCAAGACCTGCAAGATCATCTTCTAGATCTGACAATTCCTTATCAGTCTTTAAGTTATCATTAAATTTGACATGAACAGATTCTTCAATAACAGATGTTCTAGAATTGTAAATTCTAAAAGCTTTAGACATTTCAGAGTATCCCAAAAAGATACCTTTGTCTGTCTTAGAGTCAAATTTTCCAAGTTGATCCTTGGTATTTAATATGTAGCATTCACAACCAAATGCATGAAAGTAAGAGATGTTGGGGCTTTTTCCTTTCCACAGTTCATAGGGAGTCTTCTTTAGAAAAGGCCTAATGAGTATTCTGTTTTGTACATAACAAGCTGTGTTTACTGCTTCTGCCCAGAAGTACTTAGGGAGATTATTCTCATTGAGCATAGATCTAGCCATCTCTTGCAGAGATCTGTTCTATCTCTCAACCACTCCATTTTGTTGAGGAGTTCTAGGTGCAGAGAAATTGTGAGAGATCCCATTCTCCTCACAGAACTGACTAAACTGCTCATTTTCAAATTCTCCCCCATGGTCACTTCTTAGAGTAGAAATGCAGAAACCCTGCTCATTTTGTACTCTTTTACAGAATACTGAGAAAGCCTTAAAAGACTCATCCTTGTGGGTTAAGAAAAGTACCCATGTATATCTAGAATAGTCATCAACTATGACAAATCCATATTTTCTTCCAGCCAAGCTAGCAACACTAACTGGTCCAAACAGATCCATGTGTAACAACTGAAGAGGTCTAGAGGTTGATATTTGGTTTTTAGATTTGAAACTTGATTTTATCTGTTTACCTCTCTGACATGCATCACACAAAATATCTTTCTTAAAACTAATATCAGGCAATCCTCTCACAAGGTTATCCCTTTTTAGTTTTGAAATTAATTTCATACTAGCATGTCCTAGTTTCTTATGCCACAACCATCTTTCATCCTCTTTAGACATCAGACATGTTACACTTTGATCTGAGAGATCAGTCAGTTCAATCTTATACAGATTTTGTTGCCTTTTAGCTGAAAAGAGGGTTTTGCCACTAAGATCTTTAACTATACAGAAATCTTTGGTAAAGGAGACATCAAATCCACTGTCACATAATTGACTTATGCTAAGCAAATTGTGTTTTAATCCTTTAACCATAAGAACATTTGATATAGAGGGAAGAGGAGGTTTACCACCAATAGTACCAATTCCTATAACCTTCCCTTTCTGATTTCCACCAAATGCCACATGTCCTCCTTTCTTAAGTTGAAGGTCTAGGAACATAGACCTTTCTCCTGTCATGTGTCGCGAGCAGCCATTGTCCAGGTACCAGCAGTGGTGTTTTCTTTGTGCTGTTGAGGACATCTGCAACAGAGATTATTTGATCTTTAGGTACCCATAGTTTTCTGGGTCCTTTTCTGTTAGTTCTAGGAGTCTGTGAAGACTTCCTTCTTTTCTTATGGAGACACTTAGACATAACATGTCCAGTCTTTCCACAGAAATTACAGACAGGTATGGATTTAATAGAAGTAGATGTAGCAGACACTTTAGAGTGCTTAGTTGATACTTTATGATGTATCTGATGGACATATCCTATACCTTCTTTGTTAAGGGAGTGCCTCTGACAGCCAAGCAGCTTTGTCAGATTATCTCTACCATTAACAAATTTGGCAAGATCAGAAGTGAGCTCTTCCACTTTCTGTTGAAGTTTTTCAACTTCTTCAGACTGTGATGTATCACTAGAGATCTTAGCTTCATTAGACTTGTCAGTCTTCAGCTCACTGTTCTCCTTGGCAAATTTCTCACACTCTAGAGATTTCTGTTTATGCTCACTGAGGAGCTTAACATTATCTCTCTTGAGAGATTTGAAAGCCTTAGACAAACAGTTGGATTCCTCCAACAATTCTTCATAGGCATCAAGTAATTCCTCATAATCAGAATTTACCTCATTATCTGAATCAGAGTCAGTGTTAGCCATTAGACAGAGATTTGCTTCTTCCTCTGTCTCCTCATCAGTAGATGTTGACTCTAGATCTTCCCAAGTGGCCATCATTCCTTTCTTCTTCTTTTTGAAGAACTTCTTAAATGGGGCTTTCTTGAGTTGAGGACATTCTGCTTTGATGTGTCCTGGTTTCTTGCACTCATAGCAGACAATTGAGTTTTTGTCTGTTGAAGTGGAATCCTTGAAATTTTTGTCCTTGTTGAATCTTCTGAATGGCTTATCCTTTCTGAACTTCTTTTTCTGTAGGAGAAGCTTTATCTTTCTGGTTAGGAGAGATAGTTCTTCATCACTTTCAGAATCCTCAGATTCAGACAGGTCAGCATCACTGGATGACTCGTCTGCCCTTAAAGCTTTAGAGGCTTTGGAAGACTTTTGATCAGCCTTCAGAGCAATTGACTTGCCCTTCTTTGTTGAGACTTCATCTCCAAGTTCTTGCTCATGAACAGTAAGTGTTCCAAGGAGTTCATCCATAGTCAAGGTGGTAAGATCTTTGGCTTGAGAGATAGCAGTTACCAGAGGTCTCCACTGCTTAGGTAGGCTCCTAAGTATCTTTCCAACCTTCTCAGCATTGGAGTAAACTTTGCCAAGAGACTTTAGACCATTGATGATAGTTTGAAATCTCCCAATCATTTGAGCAACAGATTCTCCTTCTTCCATGAGAAATAGTTCATACTTTCTGACAAGTATGGCAATTTTTGATTCTTTGACCTTGGCGGTTCCTTCATGTGTGACAGCTAAGGTGTCCCATATTTCTTTGGCAGAGTCACAGGCACAGACCTTCTCAAACTCATCAGGACTGAGCGCACAAATAATGTTGTATCTGGCTTTGTGATTCAGCTCCCATTTTGCCTTTTCTGCAGGGGTCCACTGAGCTTTTGGCTTGTCAGTGTTGTCATCATTTTTAGGGAAGAAAGGACCATCTGTGATGACATCCCAGAGATCAGAGTTTGTAGATAGAATGAACCATTGAAATCTATCTTTCCAATAGTTGTAGTTTTCTCCATTGAAGAATGGAGGTCTGGTTAAGGAGGCTCCTTCAGTCTGGTTACTTCCACTAGCTCCAGCAGTCATGTCTATTCTTCAGGATCTTTTACCTCAACACTGTTAGATGCTCAACCCAGAGGCTGAGCTCTGATACCAACTGAAATAGACAACTATAAACACGAGAAGGGGGGTTGAATTGTGTTTATTAGAATTTAAAATAAGGTTAAAAACTTTTTGCATGCAGAAGCTAAGTACAGACGGGTGTAAAAAGATACACAGACAGGTCACCTGTCTGTTGTAGTTTTCTCAGAAAAACAACACACGTAGAGATAAGAAAACAGACTTGACAGAAACAGTTTTAACCCCTTTGTTAGAAAGCAGATGATATATATAATCAAAGTAACTAAAGAGATTAAGGGAAGAGAGATTAACACAGAGATTTATCCTGGTTCACTCTTTAACACAAAGAGCTACGTCCAGTCCTTGGCAGCACCAAGATTTATCCACTATAACTGATCAGGTTACAGACTCCAAGTATTGTTTGCACACCTAGCCTCTTCAGGCTCCAACACAAGTATTCTTTGCACACCTAGCCTCTTCAGGCTCACTCAGATTTGTTTGAGAGTTTGGTTTGTAATAAATACACTTACAGACCTTTCACTAACACTCAGAGAGTGGTTTAAATATAAAGCTTTTGGAAAGTCTGGGTAATAACTTCAAATGATTGAAGAATACAGAATGAATAAATGAACAGAGTAATGGCTCTTTAATGCTTTGTAAAAACTCTGATGATGTTCATCTTCAATGACTTCTGTATTTATAGCCTTCAAACATTTAATATCCGTTAGAGATATTCCTTGCAACTATGGCTTCAAGCAGAGCTTCATTAAATGCAATATAGTCGTTCTGGGCAGCCATTAATGCAATGAAGACGTTGGTTGTACTCTAACATGAGGGATAATAGCTTTATGCATCGTGTAGACGCCAAATCAGAGTTGTGCAGAGTGCTTTTGTACTTTTGCAGAGTACATTTGCCTTTCTGTGTAATAACTGAAAGTACTAGGGAATAAAGCATGTTGGAAACATTCTTTAACTGGAAGTTTATCTTTGACTTCCTAGTTTGCTTGAGAGAGAGCACTTCCGAGTTTCTTGATAAGCGTGAGAGAGTTCTCAGAGTATTCTTCATGAGGGGACAGCTTGCAAAAGCTTCCTGTACTTCGAGTTCTTTAACGAAGAACCTTAGACAAGTTGAAGAGTAAAGATAGGTTGTAAAACCAGTTTGCACATAGTCAACAATCCTAGTCAGCAGACAGGTTGACTTCTTGGCTTATACGGACAGGTGAGACTTAGGTAGACAGACAGGTGATTTTTGTAATCTTCTGATCTGTACACTAAGTAGACAGGTTAGCAACCACAAAATAGGTTAATTAAATCATTACCCAATGTTTAGTTTTCATCAAAACTTAGGAAAATGCACACAGACATTTTAGAGACTTAACATTTTGTACCTGAGGATACCCCAATGCGGGTTTCCTATTACCTTGGCCTTCTTGGAATTCATGGTTCAACGTGTTGTTGTAATTCCCGTATGAGAGATCAGAGTTATTCTTCCTTCCTTGGTTGTAAGAATTTGGGGGAACATAGTTTGGCAACTTCGGGTTCGTGTCATAAAAGTTGTGACATGAATTCACTTGTTCCCTCAAAGCGCCTGATTCATGAGCACTTCCATGTGGGCATTCCACGAAGTCATGTCCCTGCACTCCGCAAATCTCACAAGCAACGTTAGTAGCACCTATTGAACTCACATTAGCCTTTTCAAGTTTATCAAAGCGCTTACTCAATGAGTCAAATTTAGACATAATCAAATCTGAACTATTCACATCAAACTTACCCCCCGAAAGCTTTTTCGGGTTATTACCTCTTTCTGAACCCCATTGATGATAGTTAGTGGCAACACTTTCAATGATATTGAATGCTTCAGTTAGTGGTCTATTCATCAATGCTCCACCAGCTGCGGAGTCAAGTGACACCTTCGAAGAATAATCCAATCCATTGTAGAAGGTATGCACTAATAGCCACTTTTCGAGCCCATGATGTGGGCAAGACTCTAGCAATCCCTTGTAACGATCCCAAGCTTCGGATAAGCATTCCCCGTCCTTTTGGAAGAAGCCGGTGATCTGAGTTCGTAGGTAAGCAGTCTTGGATGGTGGAAAGAATTTTTCCAAGAATGCCTGCTCCAGTTGGTTCCATGTTGACAAAGTATTGGCAGGCACTGATTTCAACCAAGCTCTTGCCCTTCCATTCAGAGAGGAGGGGAATAACCTCAAGCGAATAGCATCAACCGGTGCACCTCAAATTCTTATTGCATCGGTGAACTCCAAGAATGTCTCCACATGATCAGTCGGGTCTTCCGAGGATAATCCTCCAAACTGATGTTGCCTAATCATGCCAATTAACTGGGGCGGTATAGTGTAGTTATCCGCCTCAATTTCTGGCCTAGCAATCCCAATTCGCAAACCCCTAGCATTTGGGGCTGCATAGTCCTTCAGTGGTTTGGTATCCGGTTGATCGGCCATGAGTGGGATGGGGATCAACCTTTCTCCCACTCTTTGTCTTTGTAGTCTCCTACGTTGATGAAAAGTTCTTTCGATCTCGGGATCAACTTCAATAAGAGTTCCAAGACTTTGGGATCTTCGCATAAAAGAGACAAAATACCTGTAAAGAGAGAGATAGATACACTAGAAAAAGAAATTTTTTTTTAAAAAAAAATAAAAATAAAAAAAATGTTCAGAAAAATCAATTTAAAAATTAAATTGAAATTCAAGAAAGCACAGTCCCTGGCAACGGCGCCAAAAACTTGATAACGTGAATCCGCAAGTGTACGACTTCGTCGTCAAGTAATAAAAAGATCGAACCCACAGAGACCGTGATCTTAAATAACAATTAATTATTAAATCAATTTAACTAAACTATATATAAAAAAAATTTGGAAAAGATTTGGTTTTTAAAATAAAGATTAACTAACAAATCAAATATCTAAAACGAGATCAGTTAAAATCACAATCAAATCTAATCTGGTGTTTTTCAAATTAAAAGATATTTCCAGGAATTGGGTTACCTAACAAGACTGCTTATGCTACTAAATTGACTACTCCTCTTGTTAATTATCAAAATTGCTTTGAAGGTGAATTTATCCTAATAAAGTTAATGTTCCCTCTCGAGATACAAGAACCGTGCCCAATTAAACCAACCCCTACTCTCGTGGTAATTGTATTTAAATTGAACCCATTACGATTTGTGACAATTCAATGAACCCTCGAAGGACCGCTTCTAACTCCCGTGATTTAAGTCCTAAGTTCAATCCCTATAGATCCAATACCTAAGTTCACCGCTAGGTTCATCCTTAGAATATCTATGACATGCAAATAAGTGCGCACCAAATTTACAAGTAATTCATGCAATAGGAACTAAATCGAAAGCAAATTGAAATTAACAAGAAGTAAAACGTCAATTCATCACATAAAACGAGTCTTGGGCATAGCCCCAATTCCTAGAAATAAAACGACTACTCACACATTGCCATGTTCATAGCAACGTTGAATAACAAAAACATGAAAATCCTAAGAGAAGAGAAGAAATTGATAAGAAGAGAAATCCTAAAATTAAGCCTAAGGTAGCAGCCAAGAGGTCCCTATTTTCGAGCCTAATTCCCCTATTTATAGTGTAGGTTAACTTGGGATTAAATCAATTACAAATCAGATCAAAAACAAATCCCAAAATCCCAGATTTTACGCGTCACGGCCGTGACGGCTGTCAGGCCAGGCCATGACAGCTTCTGCTTTGTGAATTCTTGTGCTGATGGTCTGTCATGGCCATGATGGCTGCACGGCCAGGCCGTGATGTCTGTCACGGCCATGATGGCTGTCACGGCCAGGCCGTGACAGCTTCTGACTTGCACTTTCTTCTTTTTTCTTCAGTCCCACGCGATCACGGCCGTGATGGTTGTCACACCCAGGCCGTGATGGTCTCTACTTTGCTCATTTTCCTTGCTTTTCAAGCTCCATCTTCATACAAACTTCGATTCAACTGGATTTGATTATTTTAATCATGAATTCCTGCACACAAACACCACAGAACCACCTTTCCCGTTCCAAGGTAAAAACTAACAAAAATCAAATTAAATATGCCTAACCTATATGAAAAATGCATGCAAAATGATAAGGAAATATGAGGTGAAATCACACTCATCATGTACCCCGGTATAGCCTGGTTTTCCCGACTTACCCCTGAGTATCCACATCGAAGGGGACGTTCCAAGGTGACCCAGACACCCCTATTGGAGTTGAGCTTATAGGGGGATGCACTCTTATGGGTCACGGCGAGAGGAAGGGTTACCTAGACAAACTAACTGACGTTCTCTAAACAGTGAGGCTCGGTAAGAAGAATGTCTCGGGGCTGAGACACAAATGAGAGATATCGGTCGACATGCATAGGAGTGTGACTCCTTAGAGGATTGATCCTAGATGGATAATCGAGGTTAACTGTAACAGTATGATTCGAGAGATGTTTGCTGCATTTGTTGACTGTTGTTTGATAGTATGCTCTACTATGTTTTCCATATCCTTGTTTTATGGTAGTGTCAAGATTCTTATCTCCCTTCTTCTTCTTCTTCTTCTTCCTCTTTCTGTGTATGTATCGGTTCGTTAGATGAGCAACAGCCGTACGCCGATGGTGATCAGACCGGAGCATCGTCAGAAGCACTACCTGTAGATGGTTCCGTCGAGGGTCCAGACCCTGGGGGACATTGAGATAGTATATCATGATGACCGTGGGTGGCAGTTGACCACTCATAGTTCTTTATGTGTTACGTCGGCCCGGTCAGCATCTATGTTCTTCTCGGAGGAGGACCTGATTTCAATATGCTCGGTTCTTATAGGATATCTTAGCGGCTACCTTTCTCGGAGCTCTGGATCCCACCCAATCGTTAGAAGTTCGCAGAGGATATGTGGAATCCGATAGACCACACTTACGCTCGTAGCGGACTTGGAGTGTTACAGAGAGGCCACGGGGGAAGAAGCATGCAGACGATGTATCACAGTCGTTGCAGGAGAGCTGTGATTAGTAGTGAGTCTGTTGGGAATAGAGTTTACAAACACCGTTATAGGGATGGTGAGGGTAGTTCCAGACGCCCATATCGTCTGTGATATGGTTCGTTGGTGGCGTCTATTAGGGAGAGCTTCTGTGAGCATAGTCTTCTTTTGATCTTTTGATTTTGGATGTATTTTGTGAAAGGCGGGCGAGTAGATGCTGTCTGTTTAGGTTTTTATGTATCTTTATCTGTGACCAGTTATTATTTCTTAACTCAGTTTGTATAGACGGTAGACTTCCGATTCCTCTATTGGGATCGATGGTACTGTTGGAGACATGACGTATATACTATGTACATATCTGTTGTTTTATCTTTCTTCCGTTGTGTATGTTTAAATGGTTTTAATTTTATCGCTTCCACAAACTTATAATATTTTCGAATATATATCGGCGCCAACGCTAATAAAACAGATTAAGGCTTAGTTAATTAGGATTGTTCTTTAATGGACCATCGGGTTGTCTCATTCCCCCTCCCCGAAATTCCTTTAGGGGGATTTTCTCCCCCATCCACATCCCTGAGGGGGAAAAATCCCTGCCCATGAGCCCCCCTCCGGGACAATCTCCATGGGGATCTGCCCACTCGAGTGGAAATTGCCATCCCTAATGACAACGTATAATTATGTACAAGTAATATATAACTCATTCACGAAATTTGTATGAAAATGACACTAAACTATGCTTCGATTGTGCCTAAGATGTACAGGGTGTGCATACCCATGCACAACCATGCATCCTTATGCACAACCGACGTTCAAAATCGATATATCATCATACATTAATTGTGCATAAATCATACATATAAAACATCATGCACAATTGCACTTAACCCTTACAAGGTTTAATTTAGGCTTTTATACTATTAGTCTTCTACTTTGAATGACTCACCATTTTGGTCCTTGAAATTGTTGAGCAATGGTAAGTTGATACTTGATCCCTCACATTAAGAAATAAGCAGAAACATCCCCATATTGAAGAAAGTCCATCACTTGGCAATGTTTTGTTTTTTAATTTGGGGACGATAACATGATAAACGCCTTTTGGGGGACGATTTTACCTATTTCTTATTGTGAGTGATCAACTTGACTTTGTATTGATCATATATGAAATTCAAAATTAAACTCTAAAAATAATGTAAAAAGCATTTATCTTCTTAAAAACTTGCTTTTAGTTGTCTTTTTTTTTTTTTTTAAATGTTTAAAAATTAAAATTATCCACAGCATTTTAAATGTTAAAAGAAAATATAACTGCTCTAATTCCATTTTCCAAATCGGAATTCCATTTTGAAAACTGGAAAGAGAAGCAAGTAACAAAGTAAACGAGGAAACATGGGTGTAGCTATCTCCAATATTTCATATTAAAAGCTATCCATATAGAGTAGCATTAACTTCAAGTTTCCTATGTAGAAACCATTGCTTTACGAAGTTCAACTAGTGCTACGGCTTCATTAATGGCATCCATCACTTCTAGCTTTCCCCTACTCACAGCTTCATCCATTGGAGTCCTCTCGTGACTGAAAAAATGCATTTGTTAAAACATGCAATGCAAGAAACTGTAGACACATTCTAAAATGCTTCATACTCAAGTAATATAATATAACAGACCTGTTTAAAACACTAACATTAGCTCCAGCCATGATTAATTTCTTCACAACCTAAACAGTAATTGCCTGTTAAAGAAAACCATGACCTGTGAAATAATAAAGGATGTCCTTTGAGTACTTACCTCAACATGCCCATTGAGACAAGCCCAATGCAGAGGTGTATTCTTCTCCTCATTTGGTGCATTAAGATCCTGTTCATACAAAGATAAGATTTAAAACCCCATGCTATGTATGGATTTTTTTCATACAAAAGTTTTAAAATTCCCATGATGTATGGATGTTTTTATGTGGGCTCCGATTGATGGAAAGGAAAAGAAAGGAGGGAAGGGTTGGAAGAAAAGGAGTGGGACTATTTCCCCTCATTTCGATGTAATAAAGTAAGCGACGCGGGAAATTATACTCCTCTATTTAATTTAAAATAAAGCCTTCCCCCATCTCTTTCCCAGGTTCATTCAATTTTCTCAATGGAGCCTCTTTTGGTGAACTTACAGTTGAACAAACCACCTTAAGTGAATTACCATCATCTTCTCAATTTGTTCCCCAGCCTTATCTTTTCTTATATGTCCGCTCATTATATACCTCAGCATGTCATGCAGCCAAAATGTTTTCAAGAGTTGACCTAACGTAGTCTTATATGTGCATCTCTAACTGATGATCTGACTTATCCATCTTCATGTTCATGGTTCATAATGTTATTCAAAATATTGCTTTTAGGTTGAAAAACTACAAATTATTTCCTTACCAAAGAAATACCACACAATAACATCCACAGTTTGGAATAACCACGCTCAAGTGCCACCTGAGTGGGGGAAGGCGGGGAGCAAGAAAAACTACCTTTTGTTTCAATCTACTTATAGAAGAAACTAGGTATATATACCCACAACTGAAGAACATAATTGTTGCTCTCATCCACGGCTCGGCCTTAAACATAGTTTTAAAAGCAAAGTAGAAAAGGTATCTAGAAAAAATGCCATAGAATCTCCTTGAGTCAACTCAGTTGGTTAAACTTGGTTCCCCCCGCCCCCCCAAGGCTTTCTTTGAGTCTCCCCTTGGACAAAAAAAAGCTATAGCAAAATGCCACAACAGAAAGAACTTCAAATCAATCAAAGATGGATTCTTCAACGTTATCCAGCTGAAAACATGATAACTTAATCGTTTATATAGGATGGATGATATAGATTCATCAACATTGTAAAATAAGGTTCACGCAAGATGACTGTATAAAGAGTGCATGACTATAGTGGGGTCGGCTACATGGATTGAACAATGTTCTATCATAAAACATGCAATACTATCAAATAGAGTAAAATATAAAAATTATTAGATAGCTAATCACGTCAGGTTATGTGGAACCTGTATTAAAGTTCTCCAGTTTCTCCCACAAGTTTTCACTTGTACAATGACATATCAGATGTGGTTTTCTTTCTATTCTTGGCTTAGTTTTTATATTGTTCTTCCTTCAAACTCTTCAAATCGTTATCTTCAATATGGAGGTCTGATGAGGGGAAAATGTTAAAAATGCATGGCAGCTTATGTGCCATTCTATTGTGTTGTGTGGACTTTGTGGTTGCATCATAATGGAATAGTGTTCAAGACAATGTTATTGACAGCGGATGGCGGAACATAGTGGAAGGCCAAAAATCCGCCATTTTAAGCCGCCATAAAACGCCATGGCGCCGCCATCCTTCACAAATTGGCCATAGCAGTCGGGCAAAAATCCACCACCGCAATCCGTTATGGCGTTGCCATGGCCGCTATTTGATAACACTGGTTCAAGAATGGTGGCTTTGATGTGATTTATATGCTGGATTTGATTGAAGTTCATTCATGGTCCTGTTTTTCTTCTAAGTTCAGGGTGTTAATTTGTTATTTTCAAACTGGTGTACTAATTCGTCGGGATGTATAAAACAATGTTATGAGGATAAGTTGATTTGTATCTAAAATCTAAAATATATAACAGTTGGAGTACCCCTTTTACTTCTTTTTAATAAAAATTTGTTTATGAAAAAAAAAAGGCATGAACTATGGCTTGAGTAACTAAGAAGTACACTGTAATTTAACAGTTTGAGTTATGTGTGGGTATAGATATTGAAATTCTAATAACACAGAAACAGCTTTTTCTTTCCACTTAGACAATTCACATTGGTTAAATCTTCTGGCATGCATGTTTAACATGATGAAATCCTATACGGAAAATGACATCATCGTCTAATATAAAAGGTGGTAATGGTAAATGAAATGATTTGTAATTGGACACAAAATGTCTTCTCTAATTCTGGTAATCAATCAATGACTCTTTTTATGCATAAAATAATGCACCACTGACTTATTCAGACCATAAAGATAGAAAATCAAAAGAATATTTGTGAAAAGGCCACTCACCACTCGACTATTGATTAAATACTCAACAATGTCAATATGTCCATTAGCCACAGCCATATGAAGAGCTGCATACATACACATTAGAGGAGCAAAGTCAAGGACATATGAGAAAAGTACAGGGTGTCATTACTAGCCAATCCTGTATAGCGGCACGAAGCAGTCGACCCCAAAAACACAAAGCAGTATAGCAGGTAGGGGATTGCCACTATACCCTAGAAAGCAGATGTAGTAAACATAACTTTTCTTACATAATTAATACTCAATTTATAATTACAGACACAATTACCATTAATGTGAACTGTGAAGCATAACTAATAACAATAATCTAGTAATAACAAAAGTTATAACAACACAGAGGGGGTTTGGTCAGAGAAGGTTGAAACAGAAGCTGAATTAAATAGAGCAAGAAATTGTATGAAACAAGTGTGGTATGCTGGGAACTTGCCACAACAGAGTGCATAGAGTGCGAAACAAGTGCCATCTTCTAGGGACAAGTGTAGAGGATGCTGCTGGGATAAAACCAAAACACGGAGACTATGAAAAATCCTCTTTGTGCTATAGGTTTGTGCAAGAAAGAAGGAGGCTTCAAAATTTCTCTCTGTGCTATGGGTCTCTGCAAAGACTTCTGTATGAGGAGGAAGGTCTCAGTGGAACTTGGCCAAGGCAGTCAAAGGATAAAATTGGAATTTACCAAGTATAAATGAGGGTAAACAAGACATTTGATAAGTTAAAGAGTAGGCAAAATAGAGATTTGCTGAGCTAAGGAGGGCAAAATAGGACTGTGTTAAAGTAAATTGAAATTGTAAAAAACAAGTGACGGAAACAAAAATGTGAAAAAACCTAATTTAGCAGCCATATGAAGGTTTGCATAAGGTTTTCAGCAGCCACATGAAGATAACGTCTGTGAACCACGATTGCAGCACAATAGGCAGTGAAAAAGGATGTGATTTGGCATGACGCAAAACCGCACCATGACACTGCAGCATCACGTCCAGGGGGCGCAAAGCGCCGCCACGGCAAGATAGCATATCGTGCACAATTTACTCCATTGCTAATTTTTTTATTTTTCAGAAATTTGGTCATCAGCCAAAATTATCTTCTTCAAAAATTCCATTATCCCTGGTTTGGTTCTTAATTTTCTTCCTTCAAAATGAAGGTCAACTCATTCAATCAACAAGACCCTAAAAAATGTTCTCTTTCCATACAAGTCCCTATATCTCATGATCTCATCAATGACGAGCTTCAGAATCAAAATAACCAAAATCTACCATTCTACCTTACCATCTCTATAACATCTCAGTTTTTAAGCATTAACATAATATGATCAAGTTTTATTCAAAATTGAATTGAAGTGACGAGTGACAATATATATTTCTTATTACATCAAAATAAGTGTATTTCCTAGTAAGGAATCAAAAGTTATAACCAAAATCTACCTAATCAAAGGAGAGTGGTACTTCATAGCAAAGTGCAGTATTTTATTTTATAAGATAGCAAAGAGCAGTATGAGTGGGACTTAACTCAAACATAAGTTGATCCTAATACGGAGATGAAGACTGAATAGAATGCAAATGGGAAGACACAAAGGTATGTCTGTCTCCATTAATTTCAAGTGAAGAAAGTAAAGTAGATCCTTCCAGACGAAGGGTGAGTAAAAGAAAAAATAACGGAGCCTGTAGAAACCGGAAAGAATTCTGGGGACTGCATGGGGCAGTGGATCAAAGGGTTCACGGCTCAAATGCTTTTAATTGTTAAATTTGCAGAGCTTGGGGAGGTTTCAAATCAGACAGGAGCTTGGGATACGGCAGAGTTTGGCTTGAAATAGACTTTCTGTGATCCTTGTTCTAAAGCTAAATGGTCAAAGTAGGTTGGAAGCTACACAGATTAACAAGCACATGAAGATTGAAGAGCATTTGTTAATTGAGACTGGGAAGTTAAAGTCAGCCACACTTTGCCAGAGGGTAACAAGTGTGCTAATGCCTGATAGGTTTGCAAAATATAGCCTGAAGCATGATCCTTTATTTAGGGTTATGGAAGCCCCTACAGCTGAGCTTAGCAGCTTGATCATTTGGGATGAGCAGGCAGTTTCTACTCCCCATTTATGTGATGTGTAGAGTTGGTTTGCTTCCAACTTTTGCCCCTTTGATTCACCAAAAAAAAAAAAAAAATTAAATTAATTCCTTGGTCCTTGCAATTACACTTCATTTTTAAATAGATCCCTATATTTCAAAAAAGTTGTACAACTTCTAGGGACTTAATTACAAAAAAATAAAAATTAATGGGGATTTAATTAAAAACTTATTTAAATATGAGAACCTATTTAGAAATAGTTAAAAATATAAGGAATTATTTAAAAACTTTTAGACTACAGGGATCTATCTTAATATTGAGTGAAACTGTACAGATCACAAAATTAATTTAACCAAAAAAAAAAAAAAAAACACAAAAACGGAAAAGCCCTACCATCTCACCAGCTCTAAAAGACTATAACATTTCGATTTTATGCGCAGAAAATATCCATTCTTATCAAACCAAATGTGCTTCCTAATAAGTTCTACCTTGAATCATCAACTACCCTTGTAAACAACACTATCCAACCTAAAAAATAAAAAATAAGACCCCAAAAAAAAAATTTTAAACACACACATAGACACAAAGAATTGAAACTTTTCACTGAATCCAATCACTTATGAGTTAATTCCACAGTTAACACTTAACACAAGTTACATACCTGTCCTCCTTTGATCATCCTTGGAATCAAGAGGAACACCGCTGGATGCTAAGTTCACAACATCATCCATGTCACCATACCTTGCAGCCTGTCAAAACATATTAAAGTTCAAATTTTATATATATATATATATATATAGAGAGAGAGAGAGGCGGGGGGGGGGGGGGGGGGGGGGGGGGGGGGGGGGGGGGGGGGGGGGGGGGGGGGGAACTGGTCGAAGGAGCTTGCCTCAAGCAAGGCTTCCACGTTTTCGGGTGTCGTGGAAGGCGGAGCTTGCGCTGCTGTGTTTGCCTCTGCCCCACCCATTTGACAGTTGTTACCGTCACCGCCGCGCTACTCGGGTCAGATTGTTTTGCTCTCGTATTTTTAAAAGAAAACTTGGGCTTGGGTCTGAACTTCAATTTGGTTTCGGGTCACGAAAATTTTCATAAACAGAAATTTCATTCGAGAAAATCTTATAATTGATTACAAGTCCCCGGGATGAGCGGACGATCTGTGACGAGTTATTTTTGTCACTTACCCATTCCTAAATATTGATATGATCAATTCTTTGAATCCGAACCTGATCCTAGACATGAAAGAACTTGATTATATACGAGTTGGTTTAAGATTACGTCTAAATGGGAGGAAACCGAATTGATCCGAAGTTAAATAGATTATTTGTAAATTAAATTTCTGTAAGTGGGAAAAATATTATTATTTTTAATAAACCAAAATATTGGCCAAAGATAATGCCTAAAATTGCCACAAATTGATTTCGTGTCACCAGATAGATCCAAAATCGGTTGTTACAAAATATCAACAAAAAGATGCTTTTGGTGAATTTCCTTGATGCTTGTGGTATCAAAGCCACATTGTTAAAAACATAATACTTTTATCAAACATGATTCTTTCAATGTTATAAAAGCCACAAAATGTTTCCTAATTAAAAGCTTCTAACTGGGCCAGTGTGAGATGTGAAAATAAAAGTTTAGTAATTCATTTTAGACTACTTTCTTAGTGACCGTGCGTGAAACATAAGCTAGGGAGGGATAAAAGTAAAAGTATATGTGATGGGCTGGGTAACCCGAAGCTCTACCCGGACTCGTCCCGACCCAACACCGGGTCACTATGGGTCTGTTTGGTTTAGATTTTGATAGAATTGATTTTGAAGAATTGATTTTGAAGGAATTGATTTTAAAAAAATTGATTTTGAAAAAATTGATTTGCGTTTGGTAAGGATGTTTCAAAAGTGAGTTTAAAAGAATGATTTGTGTTTGGATGATAAAAGTAAAATCACTTTTGATGTGTAAATATAAAGAATTTGGTGGGTCCCACACCCAGAATCGATTCTATTTAACGGAAAAACTAGAAATTATTGCTTCCACCAGAATCAATTCCACCCACCCAAGAATCAATTATTTTCAATGGAATTTTGTAACCAAACACATGAATAGTGCCCCAAACTGCAGTTTGCAACTGCAAACCAAACAGGCACTAAATGGGACTTGGGTTCATCCCTTCTCTTCTGCGGGTTAGCATCAGACTCGGTCAGAACACTACCGGTTGGGACGAGTTCTATAGCCGTGTCGAGCTTTGCACACCCCTGCTAAGTGCAAAGAGACAAAAATTGATTCTTCATTTTCTCTTGGAATGATGAAAATCACTGTAACAATACTAACTTCTATTACTTGTATTATTTAAAATATAGTGGAATAGAATGGAATTTGATGAAATAGATTATTTTTTTTTGGGTAATTCAAACAAACAGTTGAAATAGATTTCATTCCACTCCATTCAATATCTTTATTTTATTTTGGTTAAAGTAATACTTTGGTCCCTATACGTGACACGGATTCTCGATTTGATCCCTATACATAAAAAATTATTAAAATGGTCTCTATAAGTTAAAAAAATCCCTATTTGGTCCTTGCCGTACAAAATTTTAGGGACTGATTTAATAATTTTTTGCTCGTATAGAGACCAAACGGGTAATGTATAAGGACCATATGGAGACTTTTTGTACGTATATGGACCATTTTAATAATTTTTTATGTATAGAGTCTAAATCGAAAATTCATGTCACGTATAGGGACCAAAGTATTACTTTAACCTTTTATTTTTTATCCCAAGTAGTGACATAGGATGGATTGAGATGGAATCAACTTATTATACACTTCATTTTAATATCCAATCTCTCATTTTCTCATATAATTTTTTATTCTTTCTTGCTGTTGGAATTTAGGGCTTCGAATTTCTTGTCTTAATTGCAATAACTCCTTCTTTTTCCTTTTCCTGTATTGGTTTTTTTTTTTGATAGGCTAATGTTAGATTGTTAGTATTTGTTATGTCAATAGGAGGAGTTGAACGCATGACCTCCACCTTATCACTCCAAACCCTATCACCCTCCCCCAAACCCTGTTTGTGCATTCTAGGCTGTCAATTTTTTGTTAAATTTGATTTTCTATCATGGTGGCTAAAATCTAATTTTTAACTTTAACTTTAAATAGCTTTTAAGCTAGAAATAACTAAGTCAAGGGCTACCTTAGTACCAGTATTACTTGAACGATAAGATGCACTTGCCTTAAGTGTGTTTTACACATTTCAAGAAACAAACAGGATAAATCAGCTGGTGAATTGGTAAGGAATAGAGCAATGTTAGTTTCCCAAAACCATGGTTGGCCAAAAGCCCAAGCCATCAAAGCTAGGGCTTTAGACCTCAAAACACTTTTTTTCAATTTTTTGGTACACATCTATTAACTAAAAAAAAACTAATATTACGAACTCAATTTTTTCTCAAACACTCTATTATTCTCCCTCATTTGATTTCTTTCAGCTGCCGTTTCTTCTCCCTTATAATCTCTCATTAATTGTCTCTCTCTTTGCGGCCTCTCTATGATTGTGTGACCACCGACATCCCCACAAACCACGACCCTGAGACGGTCTTTTTGTGTCGTGTGCGGACGTGCCGACGTCATCTTTACGTGAGTTGAGTTCTCACTGAAAAAACACATGAATTTTACTTTTAGCTCTATAAATGTCTCATCTCAGAGTTTGCTTTAGGGTTTAAGATAACCAACAACAATGTATAGAATTGTAATGTAACCTTTTCTTTGTTGCTATATAAGAAGCTATAAGAATACTGGTTAGTTACTTTGCACAACAAAGTTTCAAGCTTTTTTAAATGAATGCTAAAGGTGTTTTAATAAATGGTGCATGTAAAGCAATTTTTCCTCCGCTAGACTTTGTTTTACACAAAACAATGTATAAATAAATATCATTTCACTAGCTGGATGATTATGGATGTGGCTCTTTGGATTCCTCATCTACTATTTCCTTTTCCTACATTTCTTTTACTTATTTTTAAGAATGTGATGCACGTTGTGTTGACCAAATTGTAGTAAATCTGCCCCACCACCCACCGGATCTACAATGTAATCAACAAATTTCAGCTCTGATTTTTCAACCTTTGATCATGACACGGGACCTTTTTCTTCCCATAAGAAAAGCACATCACATTTTTGAGACATGTATCTATTAATATATCATAATACAGAAATTTGTTTAGTTCTAGAATTGGCTGAAAATGAAATACTAAAGTGTTGGAAAATAAAAAATAAAAAAACTCCTACATCAAGTGAAGATGAGACAACTAAAGGAAATAATAAAGCTTGGAGTACCCAAGTTCAGATTGCCTTAGATATTTTTGACAAAATTGCAACTCTCAAACACAATTTAACAAAAGACTACCTCACTAGCTGATAGAGCAAGGATTAAAGAATTGGGCCATCAGCAAGTGTTAGCAACATTAGGCTCAAGAGAGTCACCAGGAAGCCCAATTACTTGATTCTATCAACAAATATCGGCACATAGTGACTCATAGTGCCTAGTCACCAAATGTGTTCATGTAGTTTGCTATTTCCTTTTGCATTTTGTTATTCAACCATGTGAGTAGATTCTCCATTTCCTAGAATGAAGGCCAACCAATGATTAGGATATGTAATAGCTTATATAAGTGATGAATGAATAAAGAAATTAGTCTCTTTCCCTCTCATTATTTTTTTAGGAGGTCCTTTGCCCTTGAAGCAGAGTTATCGTCAGCCATTCAATTCTCAATTCCCTCACATCTCCTCCATAACCCCATCCCTAACACTCACCCACATTGCATGACTTGAATGGGCCCGCTCACAAAATTTCAACAAGATGCCATTATCAGATTAGTTAAGGGTTACTACAAGGTTTACTCTAACAAGGTACACCAATCATAACAAAATAAAGCATCAAAACCTTCCTAGTTTTGTCAAATGCATCCAATAAACTTTAGAAAAGCAGGTAAGACTTTTGTTGGTATATATATATGACTTGAGGAAGGTGATACTAATCTCAAACAAAAGCGATTGAGATAGATTGAACAGATAATCTGGTGAGCCAGAGCCAGCATGCCTATGTGGTTTTATTAATGCCACTAACCGCTTTCTAGAAAAAATCTTCAGTTTGGCCTCAACAAAGTCACTTTATGCTTGGTATTGCCAACCTTATTATAGAAAGCAGATTTACAAAAAGATATCAATGCCTTCCAATTCACTCTAAATCTCCGGAAATTATGCTTTAGCAAAATGGTGAATACATTTTCAACTCTAAACCTTCATTTACAGTATAGCGACAGACAGTTTCTTGCAACTTAATTCAGCACAATGATAGTGACTACAGCTATCATAACAACGCACAGAATGAATTAGCTAGTTCTTACTACATAGTACATAAACAAATCTCCAAATGCTCCTTGTTTTCAATGGCATAGGAAATTGAGAAAAGCATTCCATTGATTACATTACATCACACTTAACAGAGAACCATACACATGGGCATGAAATTATTTTTAGGGGATATAAGGCTTCCTTTAAAGTGAGTTTTTAGGTGTATCCATCATCAATTTGATAAAGTGTATAGAGATATCAACTCGCTAAATAATATAAGAGTAGATATACCCTTATTCACAAGACAAACTCATCTAAAAGGAGTCCCCCCCCCCCCCCTTCCCTTCCCTTTTTTAGGGGTAGAGTGGTACACATAGTGACCAAGTTAAACAATGAAGGCATACAAGTCCAAAATAGAAGATTGTTTCCATCTACAAAAACGGAGGTTAAATAACACAGGAATAATTAAAATCTGTCATAAATATCACTAAGGAAACTGAGGTACTGGATTTTACAAGAAATTAAACTCTCATATCTTGCCATAACAAATCTAACTGCAACATCAAGAGGTAAGGTAACTAAAAGAATGCTCGACTACCATAAAACACACGTGATCCTTCCTTTTTCTTCTTATCGTTTTCTAATTTGCTGCTGTTATGATTTTGAATCACATCACCACAACCATCACCCTCAGGTTTGTCAAGGTCCATTGGAAGCTTCATTTTTGCCAAAGACTCAGTGAACTGTTGCATGCTTCTCATATACATGTCCACAATTTGCTGCTGCATAGCAGATTGCTCAGCCTCCATATTGATGTTCCCTAGTGGAGCAGAAAAAACTTGACCAAATTTTGCAGCTTCTATGTTCTTATCACTATCAATCTCCTTTTCCTTGCTTGTGAACTTTGACTCCTTGTCATCTGTGGCTTCACTCTCTTTCTTGGAAGTTGGGGTATCTGGACAAGCACCAGAGTTGTGACTGCCTTCAACTATGATTGACACATTGAAAGAATTTGATGAGTCACCCCCTAAATTACCCTTTTTCTCAACTGAATCTGTTGAGTTCCTATCATCACTTAAGCTTGTAGTAGTAGAAGTTGGGAACCCTGAATTCTGAATGCTCTCATTCGGAGAAATGGACTCATGATTCTCATCTGGTGAATTCGCAGTCATTTCATAATCATCAACTTGAGGAGATGCACCAAGGCAAAGAAATTGTAGTAGTCCTACCGAATTCGTCCTTGAAACTGAACCATGAGCTTCCAAATTGAAGTACTCACAAAGCATTTTCTGATTCTCCTTCACCACCCTGATATCAGGAAATTCAATTCTGGAATACTCAACTGGGTCTAACATAACTTCTGAGATTTTTCTATCAAGCAAAACAACTTCTGAAGATATGGATGAATTAGTAGCTGATTGTGATATCGAATTCACAGTGGAATTGATTGGAAAAGATGTGTCCAAACATAAAGTTAATTGGACAGTTCCAGCAGGAGAATGGAAAAGATCAGTGGAGGAAAGACTGTAATCTTCAGTCACCTTTCCTTTGCCAATAACTTGTGAAATTGGGACCAAAGCAAATCCCAAAAGCTGGTCTTCCAAGTGATTTCTTGACCTGCTAAACATCCAAATCTCACATTTTAGAACAGCATCCATCTGGGTAATCTTCATCTTCAAGTTTTCATTGAATATTGGGTTTTTACCACCTCCATTGATGATTCTGGTAGAAAGAATCTCATCTGGGTTGTAAGTAAGAGAGAATTTAGCATACACATCCTGATTGTCATAGATGCATATGTTATGAATATTCCTAGCATGATGAACATATATTTCAAGAATCCCTGAAAACTCAGCATCATCATCTCCATGGTTCATCGTGTTCGAATTTGGATTGTAGCTGAAGCTGGTAACCTGATAACTCTGATTGAATGAATCCATTCTAACCTCTGACTATGGCTTGAAACTCTCTTTTATAACTTCCAAGAAGCTCCAACCAATAAGGAAATCTAACAGAAGCAGAGTTGGTTACTTAGTTGATCAATGATCATGTATTGAGTGTATGTATCCAATTTCTTGCTACTATTTTCGACATATGAAGCAATCAAAACACTAACTTGGTTTTAGAAGCAAGCTTCAAATCAGTGGAAAGCTGGGAATAGAGGAAAGGAGTAAAGGGTTAAACAGAACTTGAAGAGAGTTCTCACCTAGTAGAATGAGTATTAAAAGAGTGTTGAAAAACCTTGTTCTAAATGTATACCGGATGATCTTCTTGTAGGTTGAAGAAGGTTGTCACATGAATCCATGAATTCAGGCACAAGCATGGACAGAAAAGTGAGAGAAAGGGAGGGAGTGAGAAACATGAGGTAGAATGAAGTGTGTTGCTTTGAAGGAAATGGAGAGGTGGTTAAGGAGCTTGTTGTGGTAGTAGGTGAAAAATGAAAGATGAAGCATGGAAATGAATAGGAAAGATGATGATGATGTAATTGGTTGGTTGGATGCCACTTTGTGCTGCACTTTCTTCTGGGGTCGGTTGGGGATAGAGGGTTTTGCTTTGCTTGACATTGCAGCTTCCAATTTCATTGACTCACTTGCTCCACTAACTGAAGGTATTGCTATTGGAGGAAATTGGACCCATTTAGGCTACTTTGCATGATGAAAAAGTAGAAACAAGTTGTACTCATTACTTCTATAAACTCAGGTGGCATAGTCACCTTTTCTTTTTTATTTATCAAAAGTGCTTCAATTAAATTAGAAATAGAGATTGAAGAGTGTTATGGAATTTACCGAAGAGAGCTACAATACAAACAATTGTTGGAAGAACACCAAAGCCTATAAAACCAGAAAGACAAAAGCACTGCCTAATTATGTGCAATCATCATCATGGCTATTGATCAAATTCAAAGTAGTAAGGGAATCCATTTCTGCTTGTCCCCTTTGATGCATCAGTGGGCCATGGATTATCCTTCACCGCACCACCACCATTGAGCTCTTGTACAAGCCTTTTCAGTTGGGTTTGGGTTTGCGCTACATTAGCTGTTGCATTTTTGTTCTTGTCTCGGGGAAGGAACTCCATGTATAGGTCTAGTACGAGCCATTTTGAGGAAGACCAACCTATTATTATCTAGGTTGAAACTTAAAACCCTTTTAAGTTGCTAATGTTTTAAAAGTGTTTCTGATAGGATAGAGCCCAAACACTGCCTACGCAACCGAATTTCCTCTTTCCATTCATGTGCTTCAAATTCTGAACTTTCGAAAGTAAAAAAAAATAAAAATAAAAATAAAAATAAAAAAATAACTACTGACACGTCAGGATCATCACAGAGAAATTAATCAAATTATGTACAGTTTAGTATTATTGCATTAAGAGTGCGACAAGTGATTACAAACCTAAGTTGAGGCAGGAATCCCATCCACCATACACCCAAAGATCCAACCTCCTACCAAGCCATTATTCTAAAACATCTTTCCCACATCCAGTTTCATAATAACACTGTACATGAAAAAAAATGTGAAAAAGAAAAAATATTTAACTTCTAGGAAGGGGAGTTGACATAAAATAGATCACTTCCTTCCCAACCTTAGCAAATGCTGTTGATGCTTTGCTTCAGCTGCCTTATCAGCAGCTTCCCTTTTTAGTGCCCTCTTTGCCCGTCTACCGGTCGTACTTTTCCCAGCCTCTTTCTTCTTTGACTCATGGGATGAACTAGCTCCAGAATCCATAAAGTTTGGCCGGTGGACCGGCCGAGCTTCTTGACGCCCAGCCCTGACATAACCATTGTCTCCCCATCTCCGATTGCCAATGCGAAAACTTGATGAGCCGCCATAGTAAGCTTCATCTAGATCATCGTCCTCAACCTCATACTGATAGTAGTCTTCAATGTCGTCATAGGTATCTTCATGATGCACATGATCTTCAACTGTTAAAGGCTTGAACCATGAGGCCCTGAGTAGTAGGCAAACACTTTCCTCGAACATGTAATCTTGGACACTGTTACAATTTAAAAAGGTTAAGCAGTAAGAACACAATTTCAGACATTCCTTTGACTTATGCATCTGTAGAAATGATAGTCAAAATGAAAACTTTAACGTATATTTCACTTTTCACACAATCTTATTGGGTGCTACAAATTAAGTATTTCATATGCTACATAATCTGGACATTTAGTTACACCCTAGTGTCTTCCTGTACTTAAAAATTGATGGAAGTTCCTGTACCAAGAGAGACGGTGCTATATTTAGTTACACCCTAGTGTCTTGTACTTGAAAATCATATTTAGCTTTTAGGAGCCGAAACTAATTCAGGAATCTAAGTATATTTTAACTGGTAAGCAATAGGTTATTCGGTAGCCGAGTAGCCTCCGAAATATTTATTGATTAGGTAACATTAGAACACAGTAATATAATTTTAATCCAATAAAATAAAATATTCCAAATTCAACAACCAGAATTGATCACCCAGGTATTTCTAAAATAACATCACGAATTTCTAATCCATTACCATCTTTAACAATCTTTGATTGTCGATTACAATGTGCCAAAGGAGGAGAAAGTGCCTTAGATCCAAATCAATGCATACATTCACTAATATCTTCAGTTGACTACTAAACCTGAAATTTAGCTTTTAATAGACCCCAGTGATGTGCACTAATGGGTGCAACCGATCCTATTTTGTGGGATAAGGGTTGGTTTATATACTACTAAAGCTACCCCCAAGAATAAGAAGTCTAGCATGACTTGTTTCCCTTCACATTTCTAAAAAGTAGCATGGACTAAATTAGAAATAAAAACTGAAGTGAGAACAGAAAAACAAAAACGGCAATATTACCTGCCATCAAGTGAGCGATGGACGTTGAGAAACTCAAATGGATACTTGCACTGAGGGCAAGTAACCTTTTCACTATACGTGGCCCAACGAAGGATGCATGTTACACTAAACAAAATAAAGTAAACCCCATGAGTAAAAAGTACAAAAACACACTTCTCAAAATTTTCAATTTCTTCAAAACTCCAAATAGTCATTTAAATAGTGCATCTAGATAAAAAAAAAAAAAATTTATAGTTCAATGGAAATAAAAAATATATGCATGTTTATATCGGAAGGAAAAAAAAAATATGATTCCAATATTATCAGATACCCTGCAAGGACATCAGAAGGGGAAAACATACAGGTGGATACTCTAATATGATGCATAAGGGTTTAGATTAGAGGTAACTTGAGTCAGTGACACCATAATAATGTCAAAAAAATAACAATTACTTTATTAAAATTCTTTCTAAAATAATGGCTGCAATTACCAACTAGTTTCCACTTCTCTAGAAGATATTTAGCATGAACAGAAGGTAAAAGATACTGCAGAATAGAACAAAAAGTTCGACGGACCTACAATCAGCCTCCAGGATAATAATACATTTAGAAGAGAAAAGTAATAATAAAAAACTCATAAACCTCCTAAATCCAAATTGTTCCAGACACACGAAGTGAGTAGGGTCAAAAGCATTAAATGATACCTAAAATATTACCACCACAACTCAGTAGCTAAAATGGTATTATTAACAGTCAATCCAGATTTCTGACATAAGTACTTCAATCCCACTTCCCACCAGTATGAATCAGATCAATTTCATGAAATGACGAACTAATCCATTCCAAGTTAAAAGGAATATAAGATCCTAAACAGTTGCAGACATGCCTAACACTTTTACACCCTATGAGTTTGATATCCTTCACAGTTTCAACGGAACCATGGTACATGACATGCCATGCTACATATAATCACTTATCACAGTAATTGTGATAACTCAAGAGAGTAGACATGGTCAAATGATGTATGACTGAATGTAAAAATAAGAATTACTTTTATCCATCAATATAGGTTAGAAAGTGTGAGATAACCAACACCTTTCACAAACCTCCACTCTCCCAAGGGAATTTCCAATTCCCAAATCCTTGCAACAGCAAGAAACTTCACCAGCGGGTCAGTCGAACTAAGCAACCCAAATCAGAAAAACTGAGAAATGGAAAGACTTTCCTCCAAGGGTTTCCTCTTTCTCACTGAGCCAATTGCTCGATTCTTACAATCCTGAATGGTTCCTCTACACTCATACTCCCCATTATTTATATCCCTTCTAACCAACTAATCCCCTCTATCTAACTCTTCTAATTACCCTTCTATCCTAGCAATACTAACCCTGTGAGATTCAACCTCATCCTCAAGGTTGGAATCTAGAAACTGGGAATGAATTCATATGTATTCTTCAGCGTTTGGAGATGTGACAAACATGCGAGGTGGACTTAAGGGTGGACGCTATGTGGACATGAGTTCCAACAATTTACATGCGAGGTGGACTTACATTATACATGCTTGAGTCTCCCAATATCTTGTGGGAGTCCAGCCCATGCAGTTTAATGCTTTTGACTCATGACACATTGCCAATCAAACTCATAACTTGATGTTATACACTAATTCAGGTTACATACTAGAGGGAAATAAAGCTTCAAGTTTACCCTTGACTCTTAAAGATTCTAAAATCGCAAGAACAAAAGTTATCAGAAGAATTGCAAACCTAAGCAATGTTTCATGCGACAAAACAATGAAACAAACAACATCCCCATGTAAATGAACCTGTCCTATCCTAACTCATCAAGATAACAACATGCTGTCAGTAATAGATAATAAGTAACATTAAGGGTGGTGTTTCTATTTCATGTAGATTCAAGGAAGAAAAGGCATCATCAATTAGAAAGAGCCACTAATCAAAGGATGCCAAAAAAGGAAAAACTGACCAGCTGCAACAATCAGTGCTGCTGAAAATTGCAACCAATCCAAAAGTCATTGGAATTGGTTAATTGGAACATTAACATAACATAATCAAGAAATCACATTTTCCATAAATTAATTCCAGAAGTAACAGCAAGAGAGAGATCATTTAGACAAACCAGTAAGCATGCTCGCAACCTTTTACAAGAGCAGTTTCCTGAAGCACTATCTTATCCAAGCAAATAGCACAGATTCCCCATGGTTTCCAAATCCTAGCCCGTGAATCTGTGTTTCAGTCTGCTTTTCACTCTGCACATCAACAAAATAAAAAATGGTAGAATCAATTAAAACATGAGTATCAGGTCTAACTTGCAAATCACAACACAATTTTTACCACAAGATTATCCACAACAAAAAAGAAATCAATAATTCAACAACAACAAAACATAATTCAACTAGAAGGGGTCCGCAATCGATGCTAGTATGTTCTATCGTAAACCATATCTTCATATCATCACATTCATGAATCAAAATTTACATTATTTTATTACTTTTGACCAATCAAAACTCCAGGCGTTTAGCATGACCGACCCAGAATCCAAAATTTGAAACTTTAATATGAAAACCCAATTGGGTAACCCTAGAACATCGAAATAAGCCAGAATTCAAACACAAAAATAAAAATAAAATAAAATAAAATATTAACCAGAAGGAAGAAAACTGCATACCCATTAATAAAACGATGGAAAATAAAAAATACCAGATCTTTGATTGCAAGATCCTGAAAATCGTTGGCGAGGACCTGTTCCCCTAGAGAAGAAGTCATAGTGACAGATCCAGAAGGTAATAATACAAGAGCTGAAGAGGGGAAATGAAGAGAGATAAAGAGAGAAATAGAGGAGAGGGAATATAACAGAGAAAGAGATGCTGAAAAATGATTCCTAGATACGAGTGGGAAGCAGGAAACAGTAAAAAGGTTGAAATTTCCGATTGTAAGTTTCCAAGTTCACGAAGAAAGGCCCAAATGTGGATGAAAATTAAAGCACGGAATGTTTAAATTATTTTATTTTTTACGAACATTTTCCAGACACAAGTTGTTTGCTATTTGTTAAATAAATAAATAATTAATTAATTTAATATTTTTTAATAATATAAGAATGACGAACTTTTTCGGGGTATATGGACTGAATTGTTGACAGCACGACGCTCCTAAACATGTGGAGCTAAACTCTGAGCACACGTTTGTTAGTTTTGCTTCTTCTTCTATCCTCTATTTTTTTTTTTTTTGAAAGGATCTTCTCTTACCACCACCACCATGTAAAATTAGTAGTATGTGCACTCGTGCAATACACGGGGTAAACCAATGATTGACAATACTGAAAAGGTACATAAATTTTTACATTTGTTTATAATTTAAGAATTAAAAAAGAATAAATATATTATCTTGGGGATGACATTTGTCAAAAATTTAAGCATATTCACATGAGATTTTTGACACTATATATTAGAATATAAATATAAATTTAAAATATTTAAATATTACTTAATTCTATATTGATAAAAGAATATTTTAAGCACATCGATAAAATATTAAACCTCATGATGACTTTAATTAAAAGTTTAAACATATTTATATAAGATTTTTTATCAATATAAATATAAATATAAATATAAAATACTCAAATATTACATAATTGTATATAAATAAAAAATATTTTAAGCATATGATTATTTATTTTTATTATAATAAATTATATAAGTAGACATATACATGCAATGGCCGCAAAACTATTTTACAAATCTTGTCATTTACCCAAATTCACTTAATACTCTTTCAATCAAGATTTTGTTCTTTCTATTCTCAGTCTTTATTTGTTTTTTTTTCCTCCACATTTTTCAGTGCATTGGAACAATGTTATAAATCAATATATCGACCTTTTTACTATTCATTTAATATCTTCATTGAATAGATTTATTTATCTATCACATTATTTTTCTTCTATCTTGAAAATCATTTTTATTTACTGTGTAAGTTAAAAAAATTTAAAGAATTAGATTATCCATCATAATATTTTTTTATCACTTGAAAAATCTATTTGATTTTCCCCTCTTTGCACTGTGAAAGCTAATCATATTTAAAAAATATATTTTTTTATCATATCTTTTTTCTTGTCTCTTGAAAATCTATTTGATTTTTTTTCCTTGTCTCTTATGTATCATTATTTTTTTAACATTTGAAATTTCTCCCGATTCATTGATATTCTACTTCATTTTATAGTGAATTTGCTTTTTTTTTTCAAAGCAAAATTATAAATTGGCTCTAACCATTTCCACTCTCACTATCTTGATATTGTACTTCTCAGAACATTTTTTAATAATATGTATACACGTTGTTTATTGATGATTGAAGTTTGTTTCTTATACTTTTTTATACTCTATTCATATTATCACAACCCATTCTCATAGTTCCATGTGCGTCCCAAACAACCTTACGTATTTAAATACCTTTCTCATAATATATAAAATCACTCAATCTAAAATTGATACGAATATAATATAAAATTATTGTTTATCAATGATTATGAACATTTTTTTATGTTCTATCCATATTCTTTCGACCCATTCTTGTAATTCCCTTGCGTCATACGGGAAAGATTCTCAGATTAAATTGTTAGAAAATCATGATTAAATTAAAAATCTTATTAAAATAAACTTCCAATAACAAAAACAATTAACCAAATTCCATTATTGTGACGAATATAAATTAGATACCCATACAGTGCTGAAGAATATACCCATCAGTTGCAATCCATAAATGCTAGTTCCAAATAATGTCTTAAGTATAGAGGAAATGAACCAAAAATTGAAATTGGATGCATAATCTCCAATAAGTTTTGGCCGCTACATTAACTACAAATGAAAATGTAAATATTTCAAAATTAGACACCTTAACTACATTATATTATATTGAACTACATCTAAAACCTTATATACAAAATAAACTCATATAATACTACATCAACACTTCTGGACCTGAGTTGCACAGTTGTTTAACATAAAAAAAAAAAAAAAAAAAAAAAAAAAACACATTCTATAAACATGAACCAAAAACATACCCATGCACAAAATATACTACAACTATAGCTAAATTGTTTTCAATCTGATCTACTTCATGACCTTGCTCTGAGAAACACAACTTCCAGCATCAACTTTTGGATAGAACTTTTCCCGCTAATCAATTTAGAAACTAAAGACTCATCCCTTCACCATCATAAGGCTGATTGCATCAACACCTTTTAATAGCATTATCTCTTCAAGCTATTTAGAAAAACAGAAGACAAAAAAAAAAAAAAAAAGGTCACAAGTGGATGGAGATTTCAATAAAAATTGTGCAGATATATGCTACATACAATAATGCTAACATCTTTATTTGACTAAGCCCATATAATTAGTCTAGGTATCTTGTTAAAACTATGGTCTTGAACTATCATGTAGTGCACTTAGTGGTGGCAAGATAATTTGACATAAATTTCACAAAACATGATAATAGAGCCGGAAAAAGGTGTCTAACAAATGTTTCGAATCAGAATGAGTGGGATGCCAATTGTTACCAACCACGGGATCATAGAGATGAAGATCAGCTTCATAGGAGAAGTAGTTCTTGGAAGCTTGAAAGCTTGCAAGTGAGAAAGATTTCTCATAAGGAATCATATTGAAAAAGATGATGAATTGTGTACATTATGCTCTTATTTATAGAGCTCATTATGCCAACAATATGTAACTAACTTCCTAACCAACTAACTAACCATATATTCTATTAACCCCCCCCCCTCTCAAGCTGATAAATGGTAACACCATAATCAGTTTGAGCTTACAAGCAACAAAAGGAAAAATATTACTACAACTTGTAAAAGAATAAAAGAGGACAATAAAGCAACTAAAAGAAAACATGCACAGTAAGGCCCAACAAAGACAATCCAGTAGCCAAAACCAAAAATAAAGTAAAAAAAAAAAAAGAACAAGGCCCAAGTAGTCCAGCATAGGAAGCCTAGCCCAATAGGATGTGAGTGGGCAATTCTCTTCCATCATTCCAAACCCTAACATTTCTCTGGAACTTCTGATGGAGGGGGAGGCGGTTGCGACGGGATCGTGGCTGCTCCACCGGGGTCGAACACAATGATGCAACTTTCGAAGGAGGATGGCGCCACCACCACGGTCGACGACGAAAATGAGAAGAGGAGCAAAAGAAACTCGAAGAGATGGTGGTGCGCAAGGTGCGCAACCGTCAACGATGGCAAGCGGCGGCGATTTCCGCTGGGATCAAAGACGACTTGCAGTTTCTGCTCGCAGGCGGTGCTTGCAAAACCATGGTGTACTGAAGCAAAGAGTAATCGAGTCACCTTTAGATCGAACTCAGAAGTGTCAAATCCAAGGTTGCAGAAGAGGTTGACGATGGAGGAGGTGCTGCAAATCATTATTGAAGTCGCAGCTGAAAACATCGTATCTAGCTTGAACTTGATCTCGGAACCCTCGCCTTCGACCATCCCTGATGAACCGAACAAGCCTCTGGCGGAGGTGGTACTCGGACTACGGCGCACGACTGAGATGTGACACCCCTTCTAGGGTCATCACATAGTTACCCAAAAGCGGAAAATAAAATTATTAATCGTTGGTTACTTTCGGAAAATAAACTTTAAGTACACGGAAATGGTGATAATTTTTTTTTCAAACATCAATAACATAAATAAACATATATATACATATATGCATCATCAGTTAAATACATACTACATCACTAATAGGAGATTACAAAAGAGCCCTCATCAGTATAGGCTATTCTCTATAAAACTAAGTCAGAAAAATACAGACATATACATATAACGTAACGAGTAGTCTAGAACCATACAAAAACTCATGGCTCTCAGTAGCCAGATCAAAAACTGACAAGACTCGCTACCCCAAAACTATACTACAGCTGGTCAAGCTAATGAAAACCATTGGGGAGATCATGATGATCACCCCCACCTCCAGCAGGTGTATCTGGTGAAGATACCTCTGCTCCCGCTTTCTCGTTGGAAGAGTCATCATAATCAACAGCAGGAGGGTGAAACTCAGGATCATCCTCAAAGTACTCGTCGGGGTCCTCCTCGATCTCAGGATCCTCTGCTACCTCGACAAGAGGTACTACTGGTGCTACTATCTGAAGAGGCTGAATAGGCTGAGGTGGAACAACAAGTAACTCGTGCTCAGCCAAATACTGTAGGTAAAGCCAAACTGGAGGTAGAGATACCTCGACAGTCTCCACGACATGTGTCCTCCACCCTGGTCCCGCAGCTACTGTGCTGGCGACCTCTCGACTAGGGCCAAAATACGTGGCGCTCAGTGCCCCCGGGTTAATCTCCCAAGCGCCAGCATGGTGTGCGTGATCAAACGTGATCGAACGCAGCCTCGAATGTGCCAGAGGCAAATCCAGGTCCATCTAATCTCAGATGTAAATATATATGCACAAGTAAAGAAACCACAAATAAAACATGCAAGAGTGAGAAACCAATATATAGATTTAACTCGACAACTACATGCGCGACACACAGATAACACATACACATATACATGTTATATCAACATAAGCATTCATATCAAGCTAATAGTTTATCAACGGGTTTCATACCCCACACGTCATCATTTGAAAAACTATGCATGAACACTTCAAATACATCGTCTAACTTCACACTTAATCTCATGAGATATCCCAACTGTAGTGAGTTGATCAGGCTCGACTGCCACACAAGGCAAAAAGGCACGCAGCCATAGGCACACAGCCAAAACCCATTGCACACCGTCCAAACCCAAGGCACAGTTATAAAAACCATAAATGGGGTTTCATTGTCCACCCGGGCACAATGAAGAAAATCGTAGCATGAGATACCTGACTCCGCAAGGTACTCACACATAAACCGTGGGCACGTCTGCCAAATGCATGCAAAAACACTTTGTTCTTGACACTTTTCTTTGTGTTCAATCTCTCCTTGCCGAAGCTTAAAATGGCTTACGACTAATCATAGTTTTAAACATCTTTAAAACTTTCATTAATAACACAAGACCTCAAAGTCCGAGTGCTCAATCACGACACCCCTAGACCGATGTACCAGCCATAGGTTCGTGGTAATAGAAAACATCTTAAATGTTTTTAACACAGTAGACACCAAGTCTACAAGACCTCAAAGTCCAAAGGACACCAAGTCCATAACACAACACGAACCTTAGTACCCTGACGTCTTGGTTACTAAGTTCAAAGACCACTTTAATACAGTTGAGTTCAATTTGATTTCGGAAAATCATTTCAAATGGGAAATAAAATCACCAGTTAAAAATTTAGTTTTCAGAAAAGATGGTCACTTGAGGTTCAAAGTTTTTTAAAACACGTACTGCTGCTTTAAATTTACTTGCCGTCGATATTTCCCAAATTGCCGTCAATTAGTATTTTAAAAGTCATTTAAGCCAAATATTAGCTTTTTCCACTTAAATAATTTTCTAAAATCATAATTAAGTTATTTTCGAAAATTAATTTCATAAAATAACTTTTATAATATTCCGGAATTTCTTACGTAAAAATCAGCAGTACAAAAATAATTTCACGGTTACTCCTCACTATGACTCATAGTTCACTCTTACACCGATAAATCATTAAAATAATAATATTTTCCAATATTCCTTATTTTTCCCAAATAAAATTTTCCATTCATATTATATTCCAATATTTTACTGTTAAAACATTGAATATAATTTACGAAGCTTTTCAAAGCTTTTATCTGATTAATTGATTGGGCACTGACCACTGTCAAGCTTCTTAAACAACGTCCACAACAATATCACAGTAATATTTTCAGGTAGATCATGCATCACAACATTATAATAAATAACCGCAGATAACCAATTATACACAGATAAAGCATCAAAGATAAAAATAACACAACTTAAACAACTTAAACACACACCAACAAATAAATAATTACAGACAACAACAATTGGCACGTAGCCGTCGAATAAATCCCTCAGGCAATCCCCTCTTACCTCTCGAAGATTTCTCAGCGGGTTAAATGAACTTTGTCGGAAGTCTGGTCTCACGTACACAATCAATTCACTAAACCTTCATCAATCACAATCAAATAATTACTAATCAAACAATTAAAATGTCCTAATTCTCTATAATAGGTCACGACTTCCATAGGGTTTAGTGGCTAAAAATTTCTAGAATTGCCTAAGTCATTGGATTAATGATCCTAAGTACTTAAGACAATGGATTAGTGATTAATCAACAAAGTTTGAATAAAAAATTCTCCAACCCTCCAAAGACCTAGGTTCAGCCAATGAGGAGTACGTGGAGTTAGACATTTTTGTTTGATGAACTAACTTGGATTCATCATGAGTACTTACTAGAAAGATAGTATATAAGATCATTTATAAAGGAAATAAACAAAATCTTCCTCCAACACCACCAACATGGTTCTGCCTTGGCAAGAAGTTAGGGGAGGAAATTTTGGTTTTCAACATACTCTTGGATTATGATAGAAGTAATGATAATATGAACATAGAAATTGGTTTCACATTTTTAGGATTTTTCTATGATTTTCTATGATTTATCAAAGTTAAGAACAATTAAGATGAACATCATGAAATAAGCTTTAAAAAAAGAAATGAATTGAAGAAACAATAGCTTGAAGATGATGAGGAACATGAATCACCTCTTGGAAATGAAGAAATGTGCAAGAATCACCAACTTGCTTAACAAATGGAGCTTTCTTGTGTTAGAGAGAAATGGAAGAATGGAGAGAAATGGAGAAGATGATGGAATGTGTGAGAATGAGCTAGAGACTTCAAGTGGCCTCTAGAATTTATGAGCAAGGAAGAAAAGGCCTTGGGCTTGCAATGGGCTTGAAGGAGTCCAAGTCCATTTACTAAGTTTTCAACATAAAATGCTCAAGTCTTAACACTTGACATAGGAAAGTTCAAGAGTACAAAATGGTGTCATGAAAATGAATTCTTGGCCATGAGATTGGGCCTTTTGGGCACAGCCCTTAATGGGTTTGAATGGCAAGAAATTGGCCCACTTCACTTAGTGTATCATGGAAATTAGTTTAGGGACCAAAATGTAATTAATAGAAAGTTTAAGGATAAAAATGCAATTGTTAAAAATTGCTAACATAACCCTAAGCCACATTAAACCTCTCACATGGATGACTTATTCCTAAGAGAATATAGGGTTTATATACTTATCGAGTCTCGAAACTCCCGTAATCTGCTCCGTCGTTTACCAGATTGAATATAACACTTGTAAAACGTATATTATTTCACTTTTAATGAAATAATTCTAAAAATACACAATCGTAGGAAATAAAATAAAAACCTTAAGTTTTTCGTTCACGAATTAAAATTAGTCTTCTGATCAGTATAAATATACTGTCAGTGAAATTCGTGGGCCGGGTTTTGCTTGACTTTTCAACCTAAATTTTAATCATAGCTTTCAACGTTCCAGAGTTGAGTGATGAACTCCGTTTATTTAAAATAAAATGTAAATAAACATATAAACATATTCATATGTATTTCTGTTATTTAAAACAGTGAAAAACAGGGTGCTACATTACTACCCCACTAAAAAAGAATTTCGTCCTCGAAATTACGTACCTGTAAAAAGATCATGGTATTGTAATTTCATTTTGTCTTCAGCTTCCCAAGTTGCTTCTCCGGTCACATCATCCCAAATAACCTTGACCAAGGAAATTTGTTTACTCCTGAGTTGCTTTATCGTCTTATCCGCGATTCTTATAGGTAAAGTCTCATAAGACAAGTTTTCTTTCAGTTGTACTAAATCGGGTTCAATTACATGAGATGGATCAGGAATATACTTCCTCAATTGTGAAACATGAAAAACATCATGAAGATTGGAAAGAAAAGGCGGTAAAGAAATTTTATAGGCTACTGGACCTACACGATGAAGAATTTGGTAAGGTCCAATGAATTTAGGAGTGAGTTTTCTGGATTTTATTAACCTGCCAACCCCAGTCGTTGGCGTGACTCTCAAAAACACATGCTCGCCTTCCTCAAACTCAAGAGGTCGTTGTCTCTTGTCAGCATAACTTTTCAGTCGACTCTGAGTTGTCTGCATTTTCTCCTGAATCATTTTCACCTTTTCCGTCGTTTGTTACACGATATCTGGTCCTATCATTACACTTTCACCATCCTGGTACCAACATAAAGGCGTTCTGCACCGTCAAAGCTTAATAGGGCGCCATTCCTATGCTCGAATGAAAACTATTATTGTAAGTGAATTCTATCAATGATAGATATTCATCCCAACTTCCAGCATTTTCCAGCACACAGGCTCTCAACAAATCTTCAAGTGACTAGATCGTCCTCTCCGATTGTCCATCTGTTTGAGGATGATAAGCCGAACTCAATCTGAGTTTTGTTCCTAACGAATCTTGCAGACTTTGCCAAAACCTTGACGTAAATCTCGGATCACGATCTAAGATAATACTCAAAGGTACTCCATGTAATCTAACAATTTCATCGATGTATAACTGAGATATCTTTCCAGTGGGTATTTCATATTAATTGGCAAAAAGTGAGCCGACTTTGTCAGTCGATCAATTATTACCCATATAGCATCATACCCTTTCTGAGTCTTTGGCAAACTTAACACGAAATCCATCGCAATACCATCCCATTTCCATTCTGGAATGTCTAAGGATTGTAGCATTCCTGCTGGTCTTTGATGTTCCACTTTAACCTTTTGACAAGTTAAACTTGCAGCTACATACTTCATTACGTCTCTCTTCATACCGTACCACCAATACAATTTCTTGAGATCTTGGTACGTCTTAGTAGCTCCCGGATGTAAACTTAACTTACTTTTATGAGCTTCTTCAAGAATCAACTTGCTAAGCTCGGCATCGTTCGGTGCACAAATCCTTTCACTGAATCTTAAGATTCCATCACTTCCTTCTTTAAATTCCGATACCGGTCCTTGTCGCACTAATTCTCTTTCTCCTCGTAGGTACTCATCATTTTCTTGCTTCTCTTTAATTTGTTCCGTCAGTCCATTTGAAACAGTAATCATACCTAAACACAATTTTCCTGGAAACGCTTTAATTGTCAATCGCATATCTCGAAATTGCTCCAACAACTCTTGCTCTTTGACCATCATTACCGATATATGCATTGATTTCCTACTCAAGGCATCCGCTACTACGTTTGCTTTTCCAGGGTGATACTGTAGTTGGAAATCATAATCCTTTATAAATTCCAACCAATGTCTTTGCCTCATGTTAAGCTCCTTTTGATCGAATAGGTATTTCAAACTTTTATGGTCGCTGAAAACATTAAAAATCGCTCCATAAAAATAATGTCTCCAGATTTTTAAAGTGAATACCACTGCCGCTAACCCCAAGTCATGTGTTGGATAATTCCTTTCATGAATCTTCAACTGTCTTGAAGCATAAGCTACGACTTTTCAGTCTTGCATTAGTACACATCCTAACCCTTGATGTGAAGCATCACAATAAACCTCAAAAGGTTCATTAGGATCAGGTAGTACCAACACAGGTGAAGTAGTCAACCTCCTCTTTAATTCTTGAAAACTTCCTTCACATGCTTCTGTCCATATGAACGCTTGATCTTTTCGAGTTAATTGGGTAAGAGGTCCTACTATTTTGGAAAATCCTTCAATGAATCTCATATAGTATCCAGCTAAACCCACGAAACAACGAATCTCGGTTACAGTCTCGGGCCTTTCCCATTGTAACACAGCTTCAACTTTTGACGGATCCACAGCAATCCCTTCACTTGATATTACGTGTCCTAAAGATTGAACTTGGTCTAACCAAAATTCACACTTTTCAGGTTTCGCATATAACTTTTTCTCCTTTAAAATTTGGAGAACCACACTGAGATGTTCAACATGTTTTTCGTTATTGGGAGAATAGATTAGAATGTCATCTATAAAAACAACGACAAACTGATATAAGTAAGGACGGAAAATCCTATTCATGTAGTCCATGAATATAGCAGGAGCATTCGTAACTCCGAATGGCATTACAAGGTACTCGTAATGCCCGTAGCATGTTCGAAACGCTGTTTTAGGAACATCCTCCGCCTTCACGAGAATCTGATAATAGCCCGACCGTAAATCTATATATCTTCGAGAAAACGGCTGCTCCATGTAATTGATCCATTAAGTCATCTATCCTTGGAAGCGGATTCTTATTTTTAATAGTCACTTTATTCATCTGACAAAAATCTATGCATAAACGAGAAGTTCCGTCTTTCTTTTTCACTAGCAAAACTGGAGCTCCCCACGGGGATACACTAGGTCTAATGAATTCCTTCCTCATCAGTTCCACTAGTTGTCCTTTTAAGTCCTCAAGTTCTGATGGCGACATTCGATATGGTGCTATGGATATTGGTCCAGTGTCCGGAACCAGATCAATCGCGAACTCAATCTCCCTAACAGGCGGTAGTCTAGGTACTTCTTCAGGAAAAACTTCCAGAAACTCGTTGAAGACAGGTATGGACGATAAATCTAACTCGCTCTTAACGTCTAAGGAAAATAATAGCCTGTATCCTTAGGCTCCCTCTTTTAAAGAAGCGTTTACTTGATTAGCAGTTAAAAATCTAGAAATCTCATCCCTAGGAAAACTAAAGTTTTATGTGCACAGTCTATTAAGATATGGTTGGAAGACAACCACTTCAGGCCTAAAATCACATCTAACTATATTAAAGGCAAACAAATCAGGTTAACAAGAAAATGTTTATCCTGAATAATGATAGGACAATTCAAGCAAATAGAAGTGACTAAAACTGGCTTAGCAGTAGGAGTTGAAACAATAAGATCACACAATAAAGAAGAAACAGGCAATTTCAGCAGTTTCACACAATCCATCGGAAAAAAAAATGCGTCGCACCCGAATCAAAAAGTATAGTTAAAAGATTACCGTTTATGTCACACTTACCCTATATGAGATCGTCAGAGTTTGAAGCCTCAGCTCCACTCATAGTGTAAACTCTCCCTTTAGCCGTCGGTTTATTTGTTCTGGTGTTATTGACAGCCGGTCCACGCTTCGGTGCATTGCAATCCTTCTCCAAATGTCCCACTTGATCACCGTTAAAACATCTAGTTCCCCTCTTAGGACAAGTATCCATCATATGTCTGGTATCTCCACAGTTATAACACCTTCTGACTTGGCCTTGATTTTGATTCTTTTGGCCTCCACCCCCGGTTGCAGTAAAGTTCGAATGATATTGTTGTCGGTTCTAGTTAGTTCCCGATGGACGGGAATAAGGTTTCTTCTGATTCTGTTTCCCTTTCCAATTCTGACTTTGGTTGTTGGAACAAGAGGGTCCACCAACATTCCCCCTATTGTCCTTTCCCTTCCTCATTTGTTCTATCTTACGACTCATCTCAACTAAAGCTTGAAAATTACGGAGTTGCAGAGGTAAAACAAACTCCTTAATCTCAAATCGCAGTCCTGCCTCAAACCTTATCACTTCCAGCTTTCATTTGGTTGGGCTTGAAAGAAACGAAAGTATTTGGCAAGCGATTCAAACTTCGCCGCATACTCCCCCACAATCATATCTCTCTGGTATAGTCGCAGAAATTCTTGTTCTTTCTCAATCCGAACACTCTCCAGAAAATACTTGTTCAGGAATGCGGTCTTAAACACATCCCAAGTAATTCCTTGATGATCAGCTTCCAGCAGCTGTCGAGCACCTCTCCACCAGTACTCCGCATCTCCTATCAGTAGGAAAACAGCATAAGTAACCTTAACTTCTGCTGGAGTGGCCACCAACTCAAAGATTTTCTCCAGTTCTTGAATCCATAAATCAGCTTTCTCATGATTAGCATCCACACCAAACTGTGAAGGATTTTGGCTTCGAAACACAATCAGAGCCTTGCCCTCCGCAGCTTGCAGATTCTGGGCATTCATAGATGCAGTTTGATTTGCAATCGCCGCTGCCACGTTTTCCATTGCCTGAGCCGCATAATCCACTCCTTCATAATTTTCATTCATGTTAACACGTCCACCAATGGTACCACCTCGACAACCCCTTCCACAGCCGCGTCCATGACCTCATCCATGTCCACGTCCACGTCCACGTCCACCTTCTGGTTCTAGTTCTATAACTGACCTACAAGACACAATCAGTTAGACCCCAACCAGAAAATGAAACGTGTACTTAGGTATTAACACACATTACTTCTAAGAAGTAATTCAAACAAGTCTTACGTCAGAGAAAACACAACGTCTACACAACAGACCTATTTCCCAAAGATTCCTGAAAGACTTGACCAGCTCTGATACCACAAATGCAACACCCCTTCTAGGGTCATCACATAGTTACCCAAAAGCGGAAAATAAAATTATCAATCGGTGGTTACTTTCAGAAAATAAACTTTAAGTACACGGAAATGGTGATAATTTTTTTTTTCAAACATCAATAACATAAACAAACATATATATACATATATGCATCATCAGTTAAATACATACTACATCACTAATAGGAGATTACAAAAGAGCCCTCATCAGTATAGGCTATTCTCTATAAAACTAAGTCATAAAAATACAGACATATACATATAACGTAACGAGTAGTCTTGAACCATACAAAAGCTCATGGCTCTCAGTAGCCCGATCAAAAACTGACAAGACTCGCTACCCCAAAACTATACCTACAGCTGGTCAAGCTAATGAAAACCATTGGGAAGATTATGATGATCACCCCCACCTCCAGCAGGTGTATCTGGTGAAGATACCTCTGCTCCCGCTTCCTCGTCGGAAGAGTCATCATAATCAACGGCAGGAGGGTGAAACTTAGGATCATCCTCAAAGTACTCATCGGGGTCCTCCTCGATCTCAGGATCCTCTGCTACCTTGACAGGAGGTACTGCTGGTGCTACAATCTAAAGAGGCTGAATAGGTTGAGGTGGAACAACAAGTAACCCGTGCTCAGCCAAATACTGTAGGTAAAGCCAAACTGGAGGTAGAGATACCTCGACAGTCTCCACGACATGTGTCCTCCGCTCTGGTCCCGCAGCTACTGCGCTGGCGACCTCTCGACTAGGGCCAAAATACGTGGCGCTCAGTGCCTTCGGGTTAATCTCCCAAACGCCAGCATGGTGTGCGTGATCAAACGTGATCGAAAAGAAAGGGTTTGACATGAGGGATGAGGATTTGACATAGGAGATGATGAAAGAAAGCTTATGTCACGAGGGATGAGGGATTTCAGATGAGGGTGGTATTCAAGGGTGGTTTTGCAGAAAGAGAGAAATAGAAAAAAGGAAGGTTCAGAGGGGAGTCGATGTTTTGCAGAAAAAAAAAACCACACCTTCTACGTTGAATGTGTGGTATTTGAAATTGAAAATCGGTAGTATTGGAGAAAGTCAAAGAACGTTTAGGGGCTTGTTTTAGTTATCTATTTACAATATTGCCATGAAATACTAAGAGAATGAAAAAGGGCTTATTTGATCTAAAAATTTACAACAATGCCACTCTATACTATTGTCTCAATGAATAGCCATAAATTGCCATTAATGGCTAATTTTTGAAACTGATCAATTGTGTTGATGGCTCATAGAGTGACATGTACAAAAACTTACTCTAACAGTGACTAGTAAACGTATATAATATAGATATAGATATAGATATAGATATAGATATAGATATAGATATAGATAAAGATATAGATACAATTTTCTCTGCTCTTTGTTTTTGTTCCTATGCAATTGTTTTGCTTTCAATTTTTTCTTGAAATGAAAGAAACAAAACTAAACTTGTTAGTTATCATGACTAGCAGAAAGTCAGGAAGGGTTTGTTTGTCTGTATTTCTTATTCTTATTTGGATTAACACTTACTTTTTTTTTTTTGAGAAATGATAATTGTACACATTTTTGGAACATCATGTATAGACATCATATGGTGGTGGGTTGTTTTGAAGTGCTGAATACATGTGATGAGAGGGAAAAGTTAATAAACAAGTATAAATACATATATATATATACAATGTTGGACACCAAAAGTGTGTACAACTATCATTATTCTTTTTTTGTTCTCTCACTTTTCAAAATAACTCACTTTTGGTCCCTATAACAAAGGGCCGTGTAAAGCAATTTGAGGGCCTAATGCAAAACTTTTAAAGAGACTTGATATGATATAAATTATAAATTTTTATATTAATCTTCCAGCCTTTTGAATTGAAAAATTATTTATCAATACAATATTATAAAATTTGGATCTATCATCGACTCGGACGAGACACTAAATCAATGAATTATTGCCTCATTGGTTAAACTAGTAAATCACTGGTTGAACCGCTCCACTCTATATATATTAAAAAATTCTAAAATTTTAAAAACTTATAAATTTTACACTTAAAATTATAAAATAATTCACACATACTTTAAACATATCACAAAAAAAAAAGCACAAAAAAATTTAGTATAATTTAACAATTGTTATAATTATTCAGATATTATGGATGACTATATTAATTTATTATCTTATAATATCTTTACCATTACTATGTATTTACTTCTTATTTATGACTATTGATTTGATCCAGAATTAGTGGTCCTTTTACCTCTATAAACAAGACCGAGGGGCGGATCCACATAAAGCCCAAGGTGAGCACATGCCCCCACCCAATTTCTTAAAATTTCATTTATTACCCTGTATTTTTTTTTGACCCTCTAAATTTTGATTTTTGCACCCGCTACTAGGGGTGAGCATCGGGCGGGTTCGGGCGGGTTCGGGTTGGGATAGGCGGGTTCAGGCGGATTCAATGCAAGAAAAATGAAATCCATTTCCGCCCATCTAGTACATCGGGTTGGTCGGGTGGCGGGTTGGGCGGATTGGCGGGTTGTCGGGCGGATTCATACGGATACATAATTTTTTTATTGTTTTATTTATTATTTCAGAAAAAAATAAAAAAAGAAAAGAAAAGAGATAGTTTCAGTCAGAGAGGGAGAACTGAGAAGATGAAAGGAACGTCGAACGATGGCTGAGGAAGATCTAGACGCCCAACGTCTATCAGGCCTCCACCGTGCATCGCCGCGTCGGACCACCGCAACCCAACCCTGCCGTCGTGCAGATTTGCGAATGGAGAAGACAACACCAACCCAACCTCGTCGTCGCTGTCGTGCAGATCTGCAAGGAGAAGACAACACCAACTAGACCCCGCCGTCGCCGTCGTGTAGATCTGCGAGGAGAAGACAACACGAAGACAACACCGACCCAACCCCGCCGTCGCCACCATGCAGATCTGCGAGGAGAACACAGCAACAACCCATCCACGCCGCATCATGCAGATCTGCGAAAGAAGAAGACAATACCAGATCTGCGGTTGGGGGAGGGAGAGGACCGCCGACTGTTCTGGCTTCTGGTGGAAGGACGGTTCTGGTGGCCTCTGAGGTTCTGGGTAGTGGGTGGTGGACGTGAAGGAGGAGGTGAGGTACGGGATTCCTGACTTGGTGGGAGTGGGACGACTTGACAGGGACACTCACAGAACCGCATAGCATAAGGGAAGTTTCAATTTTTTCAGTGTCTTCAGTCGGGTTCGGTTACCGATGGGTTGCATTTTGCAAAACCGAACCCGCCCGATGGCACCCGTATTAAACCAATTTTGTTCACCCGACAATCCGTTGACCCGACCGAACCTGCCCACTTCACAAAATTATCAATCGGTTAGCACGGGTTCGGTCGGGTCACGGGTTGATGATCAGCCCTACCCGCTACCCCCATTGGCACTCTCTAATCTCTCACAGAAGCATGGAAGCACTCCCTCATCTCTCTCATTCTCATTCCTCTCACTCACTGCACTGCATTACTGGACAGTTAATATTTTTCAAACTTTTATGACATGCCGTCATTTATGCACCATAAAACTAAACTTGAATAAATTAGAATTTGTTATAAATATTTAGATATTATGGATGACTATATTAATTTATTATCTTATAATATCTTTACAATTACTATGTATTTACTTCTTATTTATGACTATTGATTTGATCCAGAATTAGTGGTCCTTTTACCTCTATAAACAAGACCCAGGGGCGGATCCACATAAAGCCCAAGGTGAGCACATGCCCCCACCCAATTTCTTAAAATTTCATTTATTACCCTGTATTTTTTTTTTGACGCTCTAAATTTTGATTTTTGCACCCGCTGCCCCCATTGGCATTTGGCACTCTCTAATCTCTCACTCATCACTCTCATTCTCATTTCTCTCACTCACTGCACTGCGTTACTGGACAGTTAATATTTTTCAAACTTTTATGACATGCCGTCATTTATGCACCATAAAATTAAACTTGGATAAATTAGAATTTGTTATAAATATTTAGATATTATGGATGACTATATCAATTTGTTATCTTACAATATCTTTATCATTACTGTGTATTTACTTCTTATTTATGGCTGTTAATTTGATCCAGGATTAGTGGTCCATTTACTTCTATAAATAGGACCTTAGGTTTTACTCTGATACTGACTCAATCAGATTATCAATATAAAGATTATAGCTAGTTCCTGAAGAACTAGCCTTTGAATCCTAGTTCATGAAGAACTAGCATTTGAGTCCATATTTTTATTATCCTAATCTCCCTATTTTCTTTTCTATATATAACACATTATCAACACGAACGTCTCTAACGGAGTAGCAATCTTTCTTTGTGCTTCTTTTCAAAGTAATATTTTAATTATGTATACATGTTTTATATCCGGTATCGTTTCACGTCTTTCTTCCCTGAAAAACAAAAGGTCACTATTCAACTTTCACGTTTGGTACAGTGCCTTGTTTATATTTATCTGATCGACTAACGTGCCTGTATGTGCCTTGTACAAATAACATATCTGACTAATATGCGTTATCAAGAATATGCTTATACGTTTGGTAAATCTCTATACTTTTTACATGGTTATATTCCTATACATGGTAGAACCCATATTCCAATTTGTCCTTTTTCTTTTTTCCTAAACCCTTCTGGGTTAATAATCTTTTTTATGGAATAGTTGAATTTATCACTTGTATTCATGTTCTTCATATTCTCTTTAGGTTAATTTAATTATCTAATTTATGATTATATTATTTCTTATGACTTTATTTTTTTCTAACCCAATCGCCATTTTTTTTTTGGTAACCATGACATAGGACCGTTAGCAATAAATAATCTCTGTCGGGGAACTTGAGAGGCACACAAGGTGGGTTGTCTCCTCCCAACCAGGTTTTCTCCATACACAAGAGACAGGATCCCTGACCACTTGCTTAAGGTGCCCAAGTCCCTTACCACTTGGACCAACCACATGTTGGTCCCAATCGTCATATTTTATCTTGTTACTCTTGATAAATTCTGGAAGAATTTACTTTTCAAGCATCCCTGAAGGATTGCACAAAACCAGTGATTTTTCATATGGGTTTAAGGTAATCAATGATTTTTCTTGATAATTGTTTATATGAAGATTTGTGATTTAGTTCCTGAAGAACTAGACATTTGAACTATGATTGAAATTTAAAAAATCATTTGATCATAATATATTTTGAAACAAATTCAAGTTATAGAAAATCATTTGATGATTCAGATTGATGTCATTAAAGGACCAGAAAATTCTTCAATATAATGAGTTTTCATATATTATGCATTTTGAATTTTGAATGCAAAAGGATTAAGGCTAGAAGCCAGATGATCACATGTTTGTTACTTTCAATTTGCAACCAGATGTTTGCAAAAGTAATTAAATGTTTTGAAAGATCCCATATTCTAGTTCCTAAATGGAATATAGTTTTTTGATGTGTTGTATGTAACACCCTTTTCAGGCGCTGCATTGTCTGTGACATTTTCACAATATTGTTTAACGCAGAAAATAAATTTCTCAAAAGACATGGGTTTATTTTATTTTTTTCTGTTCCTGTGAACACCCTATTTTGACCGGGTCTTTTTAGTTTTCACTAAAAATTTCAAAAAAATAAAAAATGCAAAGAAAATATATTTTGCCATCTTATTTTGTTGTTTGTTTTTATTTATCCCAAAATCCAAAAAAATATATATAAAGACAAAAATAGCAAAAAGATTTTAATTTTTAATTTAAACACTTAGGTTTATTTTGTTCATTATTGGGCCAAACCAGCCAAACCCATTTCCTTCCTCCATCCTCCTCCAACAAACCATAGCAGCCACCCTTTTCTTCCCTCCAACATAAATTTTTTTTGAATTTGAATCCAGTTGGCAAATCCCTTGATTTTTGCAGTTGAGGCTCACAAGTTTTGATTCTATTTCAAATCAGACATAGAAATTTTAATCCTTGCAGATTTTTCGGATCAAAATCAGAGCGAATTTGGCATTATAAAATCACGAGAGAGGCTACAAAAAGGAGAGACAATAGTGAGAAAAATTTTTTTTCCAAAAAGAGAGGAGAGAACTCAAAAAAAAGAGAGAGAGGCATCACTGTCCCTGTTCCTTTGCGACAACCGTGCGCCGCCACTTCGCGTCGCCGACTCAAGCAGAGTCGTCGCCTCCTCCGTGCCTCGCTGGTTCCATTGTCGCACCGCCAACCTCGACCGCGTCTCACTGTCCAGATCTCCTCTCTGCAAGCATCTCCTCTGCACCAGCTAGACCCGGACCCACCATCTCAACACCGCCCTTCTCCACGACTCGCGCCGCCGACCAGAGACGAAACGCCGCCGCTTCACTGCAAGCTCCTCCTCGAACGCCGTTCGGCCACCACCACCTTGGTTCTTCTTTCCGTTCTCGAGCAGGTGAAACAGAGGAGGCTTGGTCTATGTTACATTATGTTTTGATATTTAAGTAGGTTATTTCATCTATTGTTATTTTATTCACTTCATTTATTTGTGCAAAATTATTTTAAACATGCTATTGGGCTAGTGGGTTAGTTTATTGGCCCAAGCCAAGTGGGTCTGATAAATAAGAAGGAATGGGTTAAAGAAAAAACATTGAATCTGATTTTCTTTTCTTATGACTTGATTATGTTGAAAAAAATAAATAAAATGATGTAAAAAACAATACTTGAAAATATTTATTTTGGGATTGCTTCGTGAAATGTTTCACATTCAATTCCTTAGATACGAGATAGCTCTGTGAACGTATCTGCCATGTTCTATCTCGTTTAGGAGTTTTCGAAAAAAAATGAAATATATAAAAAAACCCTTTTTAAATAAAATAAAATAAAAAACATTTTCATAAAGAATAAAAACAACCAACAAACAAAATATTTTCTACAAGAACTACGTGGCTTTGAGTTTCCCATCGCAGCAAGGAATACGTAGGAGCGTGATCAATCATCCCGTCAAGCCAAAATTTAATTTTCCTTTATTTTTGTGTTCTTTTTTTAATTTGTTAATGTAGATAATTAATTAATAATTTATTTAATGTTTTTGGGTTGCTCTATGACAAGTGTCATGCTCAATTCTTTAGCTTTGAGGTTTCCCTATGGACTTACGTGCCATGGCCAACCTCATTTAGGATTTATCAAGAATTTTTTTTTCAAAAATTTAAAAAAAATGCAAAAAAACCAATAAAGAAACATAAAAATAAAAAAAAATATATAAATAAATAATTTCTTCATTGTAAATATTTTTTGGGGTAAAAATAATAAATAATTTAATTTCGCGCAATTTATTTAAGGTATCATTCTTAGAATGAGCGATGTAGGGTGCTTAACACCTTCCCTACTCGTAACCGACTTCCGAACTCATTTTGGTTCCAAAGACCATCTTTTAGGTTTTTCCAATTTTTATCCTAAATAAATAAAATTGGTGGCGGCTCAACCTTTTTTTTTTTTAACCTAATTTTTATCGCCGTTCCCGCGGCGATTTTTCGGTCACGACAGTTCCTTTTCGCAAATAAGTAAATAGGTATTTCTTAACATCTTCCAACCACTAACAGACCTAAAACATATACATCCATAAAATGGGAAAATAAGCAGTAAATATTTATACATTACCTGTATATACATAACACTTTCATAAATCCTTTTTCAAGAGATAAGAGTCACGAAAAGACAGAAATACAAAAAAGGCGTAAAATTTCAATGCCCATAAAATAACTTGACCAAGAAAATATAAATAGCCTTGGAGACGCAGCTCCATAAAATTAAACATATACATAAAGACTTATCATGCTAGCCTATACATAAACAACGACAAAGTGTCATCATTGAACAACAATAACAATTGAGGACGGTACATCGTCACACTGGGGTTGAGTTCTTACATCTGCCATACACTGATATCTGGAAATGCATACTCATGACCAGTCCGTCTCACTATCCAGTGCTGTCTTGGTTGGCGAAGCACTGCTACCATCTTTATTGCAGAATATATAATAAAGCTGAAGACCAGAAAAACACAAAAAATGAGGTGAGATCCCCATTCATCGTACACATAAAGTAGGCATGCAGTGGTACGACACACCAACATATGACAACATACGTAATCATATTATTATCCATTCTCATTCAACAAGTCAATACATATACGGATAACATATACATATACCCAAAGGTATACATTATCCATATCATTAGTAATCTTATCAAGGCATAATAGACGCTATCAGTTTCTCAGAGACACAAGAGTGGAGATAACTGATTGAAACCGTATAGTCCCATATCTACAAAGCCTCAAGGAATACTTGATCCTAACTCCGAAGCTAATAGACATTTTGGAAAGGAAATGGTTAATAGTACAGGTTTCACATGTGCCCGCCGTAGGCATAAGACCAAAAGGTTATAACAATGCCCGAAGGCCATAATGTGTGACACAGGGTTCACCGGGAATAATAAATTCCTAACTGCATAACATTAAAATCATCATACCAATGCCCGAAGGCCAAAATGTGTGACACAGGGTTCACAGGGAATAATAAATTCCGAACCGCACAACATTTAAAATCATAATATCAATGCCCGAAGGCCAAAATGTGGGACACAGGGTTCACCGGGAATAATAAATTCCGAACCACCCAACATTTAAAATCGTAAGGGTGATAAATCCTTACTCGGCTTGTGAAACACTCCACCTAACCGGTCAGCTCAGATTCCTAGGCACAACGGCCGTGCTAACAATTACACTGGTCAAGCCGATAACGGCATGTATATTCATGTTTATCCACCTGATAAACTTCGGGATTCCTTACGGAAATCATATGCCATCCTACAGGCATGACAGTACTAACTGGAATCCTTGTACAGTCCCATTCCTGACAATCTCAGGATCCCTTCATTGGACCATCCCAGTCTTCAACAACTTAAGTATATTATGAAGATTTATCATTCATTAAACAATTATACTTCTTCAGGTTCTTCCTGAACGAGATTACTTGCCGAACAAGCATCCTTCAAATACTCTTGGTTATTACGTATTATGGATGTAAGGATGAGTAAATCACCCGTACTCTATGACATAAAGTCTTGATTCACCATACACCATAATTATTTAAGTCCATATCTTTTCTCCAAGTCACTTTGACTTAGGTTTTACAGTTTCTATTTTGAAACATATGCCTTGGAAGTTAAATTTCTTTTTGTCGAAATCAAAACCTTTTTACCAAAGATAAAACAGTTTACCAAAGGTTTTAATGTAGTACATGAGTACCAAATCATTCAAAAATAACCCTTAGAGGAATACCTCAAAGCATACAAAAACAACTTTTCCCCCTTTTTGCCCGATTTTGGCCTAAAGTCCAACATTTCAAAAGTATGATTCCTTTCATCAAATCTATCACCTTTCCACCTTATAACAATCATTATAGGGTATTAAAACACCAAATCAACCTTCCCAACATAGTAGTATAAAAAATTCCACAAACTTGACCGAAAGTCCTTAAGTTCGAAAATCGGGTAAATCATTTTTCAGTGATTCTTTGACGCTAAGGCCTATAACTTATTTTAGAGTCTTAGAATACTTAATTGGGCATCAAAAACATTTTCTCACCCATAAAAACATGTTTGGTCGAAATCACTCATAAAACCCACTTTAAAGCACACTAACTCTAAACCATTACATTTTTACGTCCCTTAAAACATGATTTTTGTTCCCTTAGGTCCTAAACTCCGATTAAGCTCATTTTGGAACCAATAAAACCATAAAACCATACAAAACAGTCCTAAACACCTTCTCAGTTTTGGAAAATCTTGTTTCCTTCTTAGTTATATTTCTCTTTAAAACACTTAACAAAGCATAGAATTCATGTGTTATTAACAATAATTGATCATTGTTCTCTTTTCTAAGCTTGGCCAAAACTTGGCAAACATCAAGTGAAGGTTTCCACTTCACCAAATCAAACTCATATCTCATACACATGTCCATGCATCAATACATAGATCCATGTCATGTAGCTTAACATTTTAAACATGCTTTCCTACCGATGGTTAAGTAAGCCAAGCATATGATTCTTTTTCCTCATACAACCATTTTATTCTCAACCAAACATTATTTAATCAAGTAGACATATAATTGTAACACCCCCCTTGGGCATTACATATCTAACTCTTAACTCGTCGCGGAACTTAAATAAAAAGAATTTTGCTGGTTATGCTTTCGGAAAAATAATTTACTTTAAGTAAAAAAAAAACTCGGATGTAAAAAATTTTCTTTCTGAATACTTCGGAAAAGTGATACACATGTCACAAAAGTAAAATCCTAAGCTGATCACTCTGCAATTTAGAAACATACTTGAATAAAGATCTAGAAATTTTACAAAAATTTCGACAGAGTCTCCTTTGTAATTCCAACATCCCAAACAAAAACACTTGCTACTATCATAAATCAACAAAGTCTTAAAAACCTAAGCTGGTCATTCTAAAAGACATTCATAAACACAACAATAATCCAATAAAAGACTCTTAGAGTCATAATACATATAACTATGACCTTCTCCAAATAAAATTGACTTGATAAACTAAGTTGGTCTCACTAGGGTATCGTATCTCACCTAAATAATACAGAATAGTTCCTGATTGAGTACATTTTGAGCAGGGTAACCGAATTCCACGACCCGAGATTGCCGCCCTGAGCATTTCGTGGATTTCGAACCCGAATGTCCCTGAAGACCCAAAAACTAAAGGAGCCGTCTTTGGTCCGTAACTATTCAGTTTGTCAGTTCACCCTTTGAGAAACTATAGCTCGATACACAATGACACGTCTGCCACAATGGCACATAGGCTAGACTATGCATGTAAAACAATGGTTTTTCGCTTTGCTTTTCTTTTTCGCATCGTTCTTTCTTCGTCGAGGCTGAAAGCTCCCCACTACTTTTATTCAGGTACTAAATACATTTTTAATACCAACTCAAGATTTTAGACCAAAAACAATGATCTTAAAATCTCTTCCTCAATTCGAACACTAGCCCGACGCCTCGATGATCTAGGTTCTTCTCAACAGGAACACTAGTCCGGCTTTACCGACACTCGGCACTTCGAATTCAGCCCGATATCTCAGCAATCCAAATCCAGCCTGGGTTTATAGCTCGGTGATCTAGGTCCTTTCTTTTCCTCAAACTCAAAATAAGAACTCTAGCCCGTTATTTCGGAAATCCAGGTCCTTTCCACTTTTCTCTTTTCCACTTTGTTTTTCGTTCCGTGAAAACTAAATAGAAAAACAAAAGTTCAAAAGTTTCTTAGCTTTGTGACATAAATACTTTTCGTTTCTTGTAAATACACTTTCATAGAAAATTTTGTCCTCTAAAATCTATTTCCTGAAAACTTAGAAAACCACTGAATCTTTTCTAAACTTTAAACCAAATATAAAACCCTTACAATTGAATTTATCGAAGATAACATTTTCTCTAAACCTTTCCATTTTTGAACAGCTTCTTGTAAAACCTAAAAGAAAACCCTTGTTTTCAAAAGACTTTCACTTTCAAAATTCTTTTAAAACATTTTAATGAATTTTGATGTTTTCCATTTTCAATTTCTTTTCCTAAACTTTATTCTATCTTCACACTTCCATCATTAGAATTTTCTTCTCACTTCCAAAGAAACAGAACACCACTTTTTCAATCTCTCTGAGTTAAGGTATTTTAATGTCTTAATCTTTATTAACAAGCAATGACCAATGTCATGCCCTTAGCCAATCACAATCAAGCAATAAATCTCAATCAACATCATCAACAAACAATAACATTAAAACTCCAATCAAACTCTAAACAATTCAAGCAAGACATCATTACAAAGATTAAAACTTAACATACATTCAAACACAACAATAAGTATGTGACTAACTAAAACTCCTCAGGCAAACTCCCTTTACCTTTGTAGACCAGAAAAGATCCTCGTCTTAATGCTCCAATTAGTTTCAAGAGTGTAAACTTTACTCCATCAAGCAAGCATAGCAAGCGTTCAACGTCCCAGAGACACAAATCAAGCATGATAACAAACAGACAATTTCACCCAATCAATTTTCAAATAAAATCAAATTGGGACTTTAGGGTTCATAAATCAATTTGGGGGAAAACTCATTTTAACTAAAGAATAATGAAATTGGTTTAGGGAAGCACTAATTCATAGTCCCAATTGCATAAAAACAAGTTTTAATTTCGAATTTCAGTATGAAATCAAAGAGCTAGGGTTAGGGTTTACAAACTGATTTGGGGATTCTTGAATGTGAACCAAGTAGATGAGATTTTACTCACCTAAGGAAGGAGAAGATGGAGTGGTGGTTATCTAGAGGTCTGGCGTGGCGCGGTCAAGGCGGCTCCGGCGAGGATAGTGACAAATAGAGGAGAACAGGAGCCAGAATCGTGTGCGCGGTTGCGGCTGTCTTCTCCCACTCCAGGCGGTGGTCGGCGACGTCTAGGCATGGCAATAAAATCCATACCCGTGGGTACCCACCCGAACCCGCCCCGATTTTGATGGGGAAACCCTGCTTTGACTGGGTTCGGGGGTGGGGGCGGGGGCGGGGGAGGGGAAAACCCGCTTTCCATAGGCGGGGGCGGGGATGGGAATGTTGATACCCACCCCGACCCGGCCCCTCTAGTTGAAAATTACTAAAATACCCTTAGTTATATAGTTATTGTGTTAGGGTTTAATCACTTTTTCATTTCACTGTTCACTCATTAGTCATTTCTTCTCTCTATTAGACTATCACTCAATCTATGCCGTTTCAGTCTCAGAGTCAGAGAAAAAGCTCCTCCGCCCAAACTCTTCCGCCATCCACGCGTCCTCTGCCCAAGCTCTTGTTCGGTCGTCTTTCTCCTTCGTTCGCGTACTGTTCTGCCCTATCATTCGTGCGACGTTCTATTCTGTCGTTCATGCGTCGTTTTGCTCCGTCATTTGCGGCCGTTTTGCGTTATTCTCCACCGTTCGCACTTGCCTTTCTGCTCTGTTCTCTGCCGTTCACGCCACCATCGTCAGGTACTCAGGTTTGCTTCTTCCCTTTTCACTTCTCATATTTGTGGTTTAGGGTTTTGTTACACATTTTCAAAATTCTCACTTAGCTCACTCCCTGTCTTTGTTTGTTGCCCTCATCAACAAAAGTATGTGTATTTTAATAGATTTGTTGTTGTTGTTGTTTATTTCAATTATTTGTGACTCTGTTTGTGTTACTGGATTTGGATTGTTATTGGATTCAATGGTGTATTTGCATGTTGTGAGGGTTTGGGGCGGGGGCAGGGCGGGGCGGGGAAGCCCGTCCCCAAGCGGGGGCGGGGATGAGGAAGATTTTACCACCCCCAGCGGGGATTTGGGGCGGGGGCGGGGTTCGGGTAAGGAGGCGGGGGCGGGGATGGGATAGGCAAAAACCGCACTCGCCTCGCCCCGTTGCCATGCCTGGCGACGTATGATGGCGGAGCAACGGTGAGGATGAGCGCGGGACGAGTTAGGTTGCGACTGAAGGACGATCACAGCATGCTCACGGATACGCACGGGACGAGCTGGGTCGAGACTGAAGGACAACCAAAATGTGCTCACGGACAACACGCACCACGATGGCGAGGAGCAACGGGTCGCACGGCCATGATGGTGGCCGGACGAGCTCAAGCGACGGCTGGGAGTTAGGGTGGAGGAGGAAGAAGATGAAGTTGATGAAAATGGAAGTTTGGTTCAGCGAGGAAGAAGAAGAAAGAAAAGTATAAGAGAAAATGAGAAGGGGTTTTGCACGTATGAGAAACAGAGGAGTATTATTTTTGGTTTTTCATTTTACTTAAAAGGTAAATACTAAAATGAGTGGTTATGATTTAGTCTAGAAAAAATTAAATACTTTTGATCCTTGGATCTAAATATAATGAGTGACAAATATATACTTTCAATATTCAAAATAGAGTAAAAATTGATAGTTGAATTGACCAGCCAAGAAAATCAGTGGTCCAAAATTAATCTCCAGTTAACACTAAACTAATTTATTTTCAAATCTAAAATTAAATAGAGTAACATATGAAAATAAATTCTTTTGAATCATATTCTTAAAAATATTTTTCTAAACACATACTATTACTGTAAGTGTGTATACGCTGCAGTAACGTAGTGTTAACGCACCCGATAAAATAATTTTAAAAGAGTAAATAAAATTACTCAAGATTAAGCATCATAAAATAAACACAATTTAATGTCTAAATAATTATCATTCCAATAAAAATAAAATAAACAAATATATTTTACCGATATTGAAAAACAGTAAAAACTAGGGTGTTACAATAATCACCCATAATCATTCATGCACCCTTCAATGTGTTAATAACATAAAGCATGGCATACTTTTCTATTTGTGGTTCAAGTACACAAAACTCAACTTTTCTCACACATAGTCAATTACACCACTACTCATCCACAAATCACAACTACAAACATCACACCAAATTCTCCAAGAGATTCACATAAATGCACATATACATAACCTCTTTGACTTAGGGTTTCAAAACAAACCAACAAACAAATAAACCACATACACACCCACAATATGGTATGATGGTGGTTAGTCTCCCCCATACCTCTTGTAGCTCACTTAAGATTAAGCAAATTGATGATGGTTATCCCCCTTGGAGGTCACGATTTTGGAAGAGAAAGGACCTAGCAAGACAACATCATTCAACATAAAGTTATCTACATGAATTTAACTATGAACAAGAAGGATGAATCAAGATAGTATCCTTACTTGAAATGAAGAAAATGATGATTCAAGGGTTTGAAGCTCTTAGGTCAGAATACCCACTTTTGCTAGAAGCCTCTAAATGAATTTTTATGTGAAATCAATAAGGCTTAGAAGATCAAGAGGAGTATGGATATGCTCTTGGTTTCTCAAGAGATGGAGTGTTTGAGGAGTTAGGGAGTTGGGTAGAGAAACCCATTTTTCTAACTTGCTCAAAGTGGAAAATAATGAGAAGAACATAGGCCTAGATGATGTAGAGGAGTGTGAATATGGTGTTGGTTTTTCAAAAATAAAAATAAAAATGAATGGATGGTGTAGCTATAGAGTGGGCCGAATTTCATGGCTATGAAGGAAGAAGAGCTCAAATGGAGAAAATATATGAAATAGAAGAGGCTTAGATGGTCAGGACTAACAAGGAAAGGATGTTGGAACTTGAAAAACAACCTTGGATGATGATGGTTAGGGTTGGTCGAATTTTTTTTGCCATAGATGAGGAAGAAGAGAACTTGGCTCATGGAAGAAGATGAAGTTGAATTGGAAAATGAAAAAATGAGTGTGTGTGGAAAGTGAAGTAGCCGCGTAAGTGAGGCTGAGTTAGAGAGAATGTGTGGTTTGGGGGTGGGGGGGGGGGGGGGGGGTCCATGGTTTTGACTAAGAAAATGGGTTGGTAGTTGTGTTATTTTAGCTATTAACCTTAGGTAATAATCATAGATCAATGGTAGGTTAGTAATTAGGGAAAAAAATACACTAAACTTTTGTATAAAGTGTGACAACTTGTCACATCAGGGTCACATTATTGATTCTATGTCTTTCACTTCTCATTGTTCTACTTCTTCTACTGCTCTGCCCTCGGTTCCGGTTTTATCCAAACACCCGAGGTTGACACGTAAATTCATACCGGTGTTAAAACACAGTCCGGTTCTTATATGAGTTTTTAATTTGAACTCTGTTGAATTCTCAGGTATAAGCAGTAAACATTATTTATAATTGTTAAATTGTATTTCTCAAACAATCTAATCACAAAATTAATTAATAAACAGATAAATCATTTTTCGGGGTGTTACATTTTATTCTAGCAGATCCCGAAGAAATCTACCAAGTTTCAAACATATACATAACAAAGGGTATCGTATTGAAACCAAAAAATGATGGAGATGAAAAATATCTCTTTATTACTTATTCAAATTTTGTACCAGAAGCACATGTTATAGAAATTTTGAAGTTTCTTATTAGGATTATTTTTACAAAAGTGATGATGAATGAGTGAAATTATATTCATCGAAAGTGCTTATCATCTTTTGTACTTTGGCATGATTGCCTCTGCCATCTAAGTTCAATTGTTATAGACCCAGAAGGTCACTAAGTCACTTGTACCAATCGCAAACATTTTTGCATGGTTAATTGTCCCAGAAGGAAAACCTACAAGTATGGTACATAATTATGAGAGAAGTAACCATATTTCAAGAGAAGTAACCCCAGAAGTGGTTCCGTACCGGTAAATTATGAGATCTCATTAAAATATAGAAATATGAGGGGAAGATATATTGTTGATAATATATTTGCATATGTAATAGCAATTGCTTATGAAATTAGTATTGATAACGAGCGTATGAAACTCAAATTATAGAGGAATGTCGACATTAAATTAATTGGTCAAAATTGAAAGGAATAATACAAGCTGAGCTATGGTATTTAGCCAAACTAAAGCATTTGGACCAATAGTCTAGACCCCTGAAGTTGTCAATTATATTTATGAATGCAATCACTTTTAAATTGTTTTAAATTGTTGATTAGTTTGGCAGTCCCTAAAGGACTTGACACACGCTTAATAGATGTAATGACAACTTACTTTTATAGCTCATTAGATAATGACATATATATGAAAATCCTTGAAGGACTTAAGTGTTAAGTCTCTAAAATGTCTGATGTGTATTTCCCTAAGTTTTGATGAAAACTAAACATCTGTTAATGATTTAATTAACCTTCATGTTGGTTGCTAACCTGTCTGTCGAGTGTTCAGATCACAAAAGTAAGAAGTCACCTTCTTACCTGTCTGCCCAAATAGATAACTACCTGTCTGAAGAAGCAAAAGTTAACTTGTCTGCTGACTAGGATATTGACTTTCTACATTGAAGTTTCAACTTGTCTTCTGATAAGTTCTCATACTTGTCTAAGGTTCTTCGATAAGGAACTTAAGTACAAAGAGCTTTTGGAAGCTGTCCCCTCATACAGAAGACTCTGAAGCTCTCTTTCTTTCTTCTTCTCACGTTTATCAAGAAAGTCAGAAGGTCATTCTCAAAAGCAACCTAGGAAATCAGGGATGAAGTCCAATTAAAGAATGTTTCCAACATGCTTTATTCCCTAGCATTCTTGGTTATTACACGAAAAGGGAAATGTGCTCTGCAAAGTACAAAAGCATTCTGCACAACTCTGATTTGGCTACTGCACGATGCATAAAGCCATGATCCTCCGTGTTAGAGTACAACCAACGTTCCTATTGCATTAATGGCTGTCTAGCACGACTCTATTGCATTTAATGGAGCTCTTCTTGAAGCCAACATTTGAAGGAATGTCTCTAACAGATCTTAAATGCTTGAAGGCTATAAATACAGAGCTCACTGAAGATAAAGATACAGAACACCCAACATTAAAGAGCCATTACTCTGCGCATTTATTTCTTCATTCTTTCAATCTGTATTCTTCAATCATTTGAAGTTATTACACAGTCTTTCCTAAGCTTACGTTTAATCCACTATCTGAGTGTTAGTGAAAGAACTGTCTATCTGATTGTATTTTTTACAAACAAACCTAGTGAGCCTGAAGAGGCTAGGTGAGCAAAGAATACTTGTCTTGGAGCCTGAAGAGGCTAAGTGAGTAAAGAATACTTGCCTTGGAGCCTGAAGAGGCTAGGTGTGCAAATAATACTTGGAGTCTGTAACCTGATCAGTTATAGTGGATAAAACTTGGTGCTGCCAAGGACTGGACATAGCTCGTTGTGTTAAAAAGTGAACCAGGATAAATAGCTGTCTTAATCTTTCTTCCCTTAAACTCTTTTGTTGCTTTGATTATATTATCTGCATTCTAACTAAAGGGGTTAAGAGTGTGAATATCAAACTCGTTTTCAAGTTGTGTGCTTGTGTGTCTCTTAAAATCACACCAGACAGGTCACCTGTCTGTGCAGTGTCTTCACACTTGTCTGAACCTAGCTTCTGTGTGCGAAAAGTTTTTAACTTTGTTTTAATTTCTGATAAACACAATTCAACCCCCTTCTCGTGTTTATAGTTGTCTATTTCCGTTGGTATCAGAGCTCAGCCTCTGGGTTGAGCATCTAACATTGTAGAGGTAAAGTTCCTGAAGAATAGACATGACTATTGGAGCTAGTTCAAGTGGGAGCCACCAGACTAAAGGAGCTTCCCTAACCAGACCTCCATTCTTCAATGGAGAAAACTACAACTATTGGAAAGATATATTTCAGTGGTTCATTCTATCTACAAACTCTGATATCTGGGATGTCATCACTGATGGTCTATTCAATCCTATAAATGATGACAATACTGACAAGCCAAAAGCTCGGTGGACCTCTACAGAAAAGACAAAATGGGAGCTGAATCACAAAGCCAGATACAACATCATTTATGCTCTCAGTCCTGAAGAATTTGAAAAAGTTTGTGCCTGTGATTCTGCTAAAGAAATATGGGATACTTTAGCTGTCACACACGAAGGAACAACCAAAGTTAAAAAATAAAAAATTGCCATACTTGTTAGAAAGTATGAACTGTTTCTCATGGAGGAAGGAGCATTTGTTGCTCAGATGATAGGAAAATTCCACACTATCATCAATGGCCTAAAATCTCTTTGCAAAATTTATACTAATGCTGAAAAGGTTGGAAAGATACTAAGAAGTCTACCTAAGCAGTGGAGACCTTTGGTCACTGCTATCTCTCAAGCCAAGGATCTTACTACCTTGACTATGGATAAACTTCTTGGTACACTCACTGTTCATGAGCAAGAACTTGGAGATGAAATTGCAACAAAGAAGGGAAAGTCAATTGCTCTAAAGGCTGACCAAAAGTCAGCAAAAGCTTCCAGATCTCTGAAGGCAGACGAGTCATACAGTGATGCTGACCTATCTGAACCCGAGGATTCTGAAAGTGATGAAGAATTATCTCTCTTAACCAGGAAGATAAAGCTTCTCTTACAGAAAAAGAAGTTCAGAAAGGATAAGCCATTCAGAAAGTTCAACAAGGATAAGAACTTCAAAGAATCCACTTCAACAGACAAGAGTTCAATTGTCTGCTATGAGTGCAAGAAGCCTGGTCACATCATAGCTGAATGTCCTCAACTCAAGAAAGCGCCTTTTAAGAAGTTCTTCAAAAAGAAGGAGAAAGGGATGATGGCTACTTGGGAGGATCTATAGTCAACATCTTCTGATGAAGAGACAGAGGAAGAAGCTAATCTCTATCTGATGGCCAACACTGACTCAGATTCAGATAATGAGGTACATCCTGACTATGAGGAATTACTTGATGCCTATGAGGAGTTGTTGGAGGAATCCAACTGCTTATCTATGGCCTTCAAATCCCTTAAGAGAGAGTATGTAAAGCTCCTTAGTGAGCATAAGCAGAAATCTCAAGAGTGTGAGAAGCTGGCTGATAGCGTGAATCCGCAAGTGTATGGCTTCGTCGTCAAGTAATAAAAAGATCGAACCCACAGAGACCGTGATCCTAAATAACAATTAATTATTAAATCAATTTAACTAAACTATATATAAAAAAAGGATTTGGAAAAGATTTGGTTTTTAAAATTAAGATTAACTAACAAATCAAATATCTAAAACGAAATCAGTTAAGAGTGTGTTTGAGAAAGCTGGAAAAGAAAAAGATTATGCTGATAATCAATTTTTGTATAATCGATTATTGTGATAATCGATTATAATCAGAATCTGTTTTTGTTTGGGTCTGTTTGCTGAAAAGCGATTTTAAGATAATCTATTTCGTTTGGGTGGTGCAAAAAAAAATGACTTTTATATAATAAATTACTAAAAAGGGTATGGAGTTATTTGTATAATTTAATAATATTTGTTTAGAAGTTAGTTTTGTAGGGGCAAACAGGGAAGAGAGTTTTGAGATTGAAAAATAATCAAATCACAACAATCTTAAGCTAGAAAAAACTAGATGACATAAAACAGCTTTTTTCCCCTAAAAAAAGCTTTTTTTTTATAAATTTAAGCAAAATGCCAAACATGATAGATTATCTATGAAACAGCTTTTAAGCTAAAAAAAGCTGAAATAAGGGAATCTTTCCCAAACACACTCTAAAAATCGAATTGGATTACTAACAAGACTGCTTATGCTACTAAATTGACTACTCCTCTCATTAATTATCAGAATTGCTTTGAAGGTGAATTTATCCTAATAAAGTTAATGTTCCCACTCGAGATACAAGAACCGTGCCCAATTAAACCAACCCCTACTCTCGTGGCAATTGTATTTAAATTGAACCCATTGAGATTTATGACAATTCAATGAACCCTCGAAGGACCGCTTCTAACTCTCGTGATTTAAGTCCTAAGTTCAATCCCTATAGATCCAATACCTAAGTTCACCGCTAGGTTCATCCTTAGAGTATCTATGACATGCAAATAAGTGCGCACCAAATTTACAAGTAATTCATGCAATAGGAATTAAATCGAAAGCAAATTGAAATTAACAAGAAGTAAAACGTCAATTCATCACATAAAACGAGTCTTGGGCATACCCCCAATTCCTAGAAATAAAACGACTACTCAAACATTGCCATGTTCATAGCAACCTCGAATAATAAAAACATGAAAATCCTAAGAGAAGAGAAGAAATTGAGAAGAAGAGAAATCCTAAAATTAAGCCTAAGGTAGCAGCCAAGAGGTCCCTATTTTCGAGCATAAATCCCCTATTTATAGTGTAGGTTAACTTGGGATTAAATCAATTACAAAATCAATTCAAATCAGCAAATCAAAATCCCTAAATTAACGCGTCACGGCCGTGATCACGGCCAGGCTGTGACCGTTTCTGTCCTTGGATGGCTTCACTTTTTGGTCTGTCACGGCCGTGATCAGTTCTGCTTTGAGCATTTTCTTCCTTTTCAGCTACACTCGGTCATGGCCATGATGCCTATCACGGCCTGGCCGTGATGGCTTCTGGTTGGCCAATTTTCCTTTATTCTTCAAGCTCCTTTTGATCATGCAAGCTCCAATATGACTGATTCTAAACATTTAATTCTTCAATTCCTGCACAAATACACCACAAAACTACCTTACCCGTTCCAAGGCAAAAAACTAACAAAAATCAAATTAAATATGCCTAACCTATATGAAAATGTATGCAAAATGTCAAGGAAATATGAGGTGAAATCACACTTATCAAACTACCCCAAGCTTAAGATTTTGCTTGTCCTCAAGCAATAACTAAGGCCAGAAAAGATAATCAATCAGAGCATGGACAGTGAACCAAGAACCCGAGTAACAAATCCAAGTAACAGGGATATCCAAATAAGTAACCAAGAGACAATCAATATCAAGTCCAATTAGAAGCTTAGGTTCCCTAAATTCATGTCTCTCACTGATTCGGGCACTCATCTCACCTCACTCAAGTGTTTAAGGGTATATGACAATTCACTCAATTTCCTCAAGGAAGGTACCCTACCATAAGCTTGACTATTAACCAAATCTCTACTTTATTAATGAAAACACACAAGAATCAAGAGGTCTTTTATTTTGGTTGTAATGGGGCCATGGGATTAATTGTTAGGTGGGGAAACCAAGAAAAGAAAATTCAAGAAGGCTAACAAAATTATCAAATAATGCAAAGTATGACAACCTTCTAAAATACCTTTTGGGCTTTAAATCACTCTTCCACCACTATTTCTTCCTTTTTCATTTTCTTTTTCACTTTATTTCTCACTTTCTTTTTCTTTTCCTTTTTTTTTCTCATCCCCTTCTCCATTTTTATTATTATTTTTTTAATATTTTAATTTTTTTATTTGCGAAGGGGAGATTTTCAACTCGAGAGAAATAATTTTCTAACTTTTTCATCCCACAATTTATTTTTCAAACCACCCTTTTGCCCTTTTTACAATACTTTAAAAGGTGCCATATCATGCATCATTTATCAAAATTAATCAAGGTACCAAGAAAATCATTTTATTCTTTTAGGCTCAAAATTGGGCAACTAAGGGGAGAGAATTTTAATCAGTCAAAGCTCAGAAGGCCAGAAAAGATACTTAGTGCCTCAATCATTTTCAAATATGTTTTCAAAAATTTCTAAGTTTCAAAACGATTTCAAGTCAAGTTCTAGAGAATACAATCCAAGAGGAAGAAAACACTCAATCACAAAGAATGGGGTAAATTTAGTGAGTACCCCTTTTAGGCTCAAATATCTCACATTTAGTAGTACAAAAATCAATGAGAAATACAAATCCAAGGAACCACATGCTAATTATCAACTACCAAAAGATCATCTCAAGCATTTTATTTTTAGCCTATCAAGAATATAGAAAAAAAATTGGGTTCACAAATTCACTGTCTCGATTTATTTGGCACAAAATTTTCACATTTGGATGCATACTCTAAGCAAGGGGCAATCTAATCATGTGATTATGCAAAACTTATGATTATGCAAAACTATGCCTATGTGAATGCAACATGCAAGCATGCAAAAACAAAAATAATACCCCTACCCCAAGCTTAAAAACTTACATTGTCCCCAATGTAAATAATTAAGTCTGAGGGAGGATAAAAATAAAAAATTGGAACAACTCACCTTGGTGGTGTTGGGAGCTACGTGAATTGACCAGAGAGTGATGGTGAATTTTTTTATTTTTTTTTATTTATTTAACAAAAGGGCGAGTCACGGCCGTGAGGGTATTCACGGCTAGGATGTGATCGATTCTGGTTATGTGGTCCTTTCCGCGTCACGCCCGTGATGGCAATCACGGCTAGGGCGTGATCTTCTCTGATTTCTGGCACCTTCGCATCACGCCCGTGAGCTCTGTCACGGCCTAGCAGTGATCGTCACTGCCTCCACCTTTTTTTTTTCATTTTTTTTTCATGCTTTTCCAACCTGTAAACACACTTGGCAAAACCATCAATTTGGATCTTTCTCCTCTAATCTTCTCAAATTATTGAAGACAAAAATTAAAAACAAAATAAAGGGAAAGAAAGCTTGGGTTGCCTCCCAAGAAGCGCTTGTTTTTTGTCGTAAGCTTGACCATACTCTCTTAAATCAACTGGGATCAGGTGGGCTTTGAAGTGCAAGAACACCTCTCTTCCAAGGAAGTCTATCAATGAGCCTATAGTGTTCATATAGGCCACATGCGCTTTCGCTTTGCTCTTTTCACTCTGAGTTTCATGGCCTTACTTCCTCCCGGTGGAAGTTCTAACTCCACATGTTGAGAAACTCCAATTTTATCTTTATTCGGTGCATCATTTGTCATGCAAAGTTTGGGAGTTGCATGTTAAGCTCTTCTTTCACCTCCGGAGGCATTATCTCAATCCTGCACACATGATTCTCAAAAGGAGGGTTGTTATATGAGTTAGTCAAATCAAAATCCACCCTACCTTCCGCTACATTCAAAGAGAGCTTGCCATTTTTAACATCTATTATTGCTCTAGCTGTGGCCAAGAATGGCCTTCCAAGAATGATAGGGAATTTGGAATTCCCGTTCATATCCAACACCATGAAATCAGTAGGAATGAAAAGTTTCCCTACCTTTATGGGGACATTCTCTAGTATGCCTAGAGGGGTTTTAGTTGAGCCATTCGCAAATTGCAAAGAGAACTTAGATGGACTCAATTCCTTGGTTCCTAACCTCTCAAAGATGGCAAGTGGCATCAAACTTGCACTAGCCCCTAAGTCACATAAGGCATGATCTATTTTAACTTCTCCAATTGAGCAAGCAATAGAGAAACTTCCTGGATCTTTTAATTTAGGAGGCATATTAGTTTTTATCATTTCGTCACGCTCCTCAACTAAGCTCTCAGTCTCTTTTTCTACTTGCTTTTTCCTGCCTAGCCTTTGTGGGAAAGGTATTGGGGGTTGGTAAGGTGGTGGAGGGATATACTTTGGTTTAATTTCTTCTTGTTCACTCATGTCCACCTCACATTCCATGCCCTTTTCAACTACCCCAAGCTTATCATCCCTCAAGTATATAGCATTACAGTGCTCACTGGGATTAACTTCGGGTTGTCCAGGAAACGTACCCTTAGTCCTAGAAGATGTACTAGCTTGTTGGGCAATTTGTGTCTCTAGCATCTTATTGTGAATAGCTAAGTTATCTACCTTAGAAGCTAGTTCCTTAATGGCTTCGCCCATAGCCCTTCCATGTTGCCTAAACTCTTCATTTTGCTTTGTTTGAGTTTCAACAAAATTTTCCATAAGAGACTCAAGTTTAGACTTTTGTACATAAGGATACCCCAATGCGGGTTTCCTATTACCTTGGCCTTCTTGGAATTCATTGTTGAACGTGTTGTTGTAGTTCCCGTATGAGATATAAGAGTTATTCTTCCTTCCTTGGTTGTAAGAATTTGGGGGAACATAGTTTGGCAACTTCGGGTTCGTGTCATAAAAGTTGTGACATGAATTCACTTGTTCCCTTGAAGCGCCTGATTCATGAGCACTTCCATGTGGGCATTCCACGAAGTCATGTCCCTGCACTCCACAAATCTCACAAGCAACATTAGTAGCACCTATTGAACTCACATTAGCCTTTTCAAGTTTATCAAAGCGCTTACTCAATGAGTCAAATTTAGACAAAATCAAATCTGAGCTATCTACATCAAACTTACCTCCCGAAATCTTTTTCGGGTTATTACCTCTTTCTGAACCCCATTGATGATAGTTGGTGGCAACGTTCTCAATGATCTCAAATGCTTGAGCCAATGGTCTATTCATCAATGCTCCACCAGCTGCGGAGTCAAGTGACACCTTCGAAGAATAGTCCAATCCATTGTAGAAGGTATGCACTAAAAGCCACTTCTCAAGCCCATGATGTGGTCAAGATTCTAGCAATCCCTTGTAACAATCCCAAGCTTTGGATAAGCATTCTCCGTCCTTTTGGAAGAAGCCGGTGATCTGAGTTCGAAGGTAAGCAGTCTTGGATGGTGGAAAGAATTTTTCCAAGAATGCCTACTCCAGTTGGTCCCATGTTGACAAAGTATTGGCAGGCACTGATTTCAACCAAGCTCTTGCCCTTCCAGTCAGAGAGGAGGGGAATAACCTTAAGCGAATAGCATCAACCGGTGCACCTCGAATTCTTATTGCATCGGTGAACTCCAAGAATGTCTCCACATGATCAGTCGGGTCTTCCGAGGGTAATCCTCCAAACTGATGTTGCCTAATCATGCCAATTAACTGGGGCGGTATAGTGTAGTTCTCCGCCTCAATTTCTGGCCTAGCAATCCCAGTTCGCAAACCCCTAGCATTTGGGGCTGCGTAGTCCTTCAGTGGTTTGGTATCCGGTTGATCGGCCATGAGTGGGATGGGGATCAACCTTTCTCTTACTCTTTGTCTTTGTAGTCTCCTACGTCTGTGAAAAGTCCTTTCGATCTCGGGATCAACTTCAATAAGAGTTCCAAGACTTTAGGATCTTCGCATAAAAGAGACAAAATACCTGCAAAGAGAGATAGATACACTAGAAAAAGAAAGAAATTTTTTTTTTTAAAATAAAACAAATGTCCAGAAAAAAAAATCAATTTAAAAATTTAATTGAAATTCAAGAAAGCACAGTCCCCGACAACGGCGCCAAAAACTTGATAGCGTGAATCCGCAAGTGTACGGCTTCATCGTCAAGTAATAAAAAGATCGAACCCACAGAGACCGTGATCTTAAATAACAATTAATTATTAAATCAATTTAACTAAACTATATAAAAAAAAAGGATTTGGTTTTTAAAATTAAGATTAACTAACAAATCAAATATCTAAAACGAAATCAGTTAAAAATCGCAATCAAATCTAATCTGGTGTTTTTCAAATTAAAAGATATTTCCAAGAATTGGGTTACCAACAAGACTGCTTATGCTACTAAATTGACTACTCCTCTCGTTAATTATCAGAATTGCTTTGAAGGTGAATTTATCCTAATAAAGTTAATGTTCCCTTTCGAGATACAAGAACCGTGCCCAATTAAACCAACCCCTACTCTCGTGGCAATTGTATTTAAATTGAACCCATTGAGATTTATGACAATTCAATGAACCCTCGATGGACCGCTTCTAACTCTCGTGATTTAAGTCCTAAGTTCAATCCCTATAGATCCAATACCTAAGTTCACCGCTAGGTTCATCCTTAGAGTATCTATGACATGCAAATAAGTGTGCACCAAATTTATAAGTAATTCATGCAATAGGAATTAAATCGAAAGCAAATTGAAATTAACAAGAAGTAAAACGTCAATTCATCACATAAAACGAGTCTTGGGCATACCCCCAATTCCTAGAAATAAAACGACTACTCAAGCATTGCCATGTTCATAGCAACCTCGAATAATAAAAACATGAAAATCCTAAGAGAAGAGAAGAAATTGAGAAGAAGAGAAATCCTAAAATTAAGCCTAAGGTAGCAGCCAAGAGGTCCCTATTTTCGAGCCTAAATCCCCTATTTATAGTGTGGGTTAACTTGGGATTAAATCAATTCAAATCAGCAAATCAAAATCCCTAAATTAACGCGTCACGGCCGTGATGCTTGTCAACTTGGACATGTTTCTGTCCTGGGATGGCTTCACTTTTTGGTCTGTCATGGCCGTGATCAGTTCTGCTTTGAGCATTTTCTTCCTTTTCAGCTCCACTCGGTCACGGCCATGATGCCTATCACGTCCGGGCTGTGATGGCTTCTGGTTGGCCAATTTTCCTTTATTCTTCAAGCTCCTTTTGATCATGCAAGCTCCAATATGACTGATTCTAAACATTTAATTTTTCAATTCCTGCACAAATACACCACAAAACCACCTTACACGTTCCAAGGCAAAAACTAACAAAAATCAAATTAAATATGCCTAACGTATATGAAAATGTATGCAAAATGTCAAGGAAATATGAGCTGAAATCACACTCATCACTGGCCAAAGAGAACAGTGAGCTGAAGACTGAAAAGTCTGATGAAGCTAAGATATCTAGTGAAACATCACAATCTGAAGAAGTTGGAAAATTTCAACAGAAAGTGGAAGAGCTCACTTCTGATCTTGCCAAATTTGTTAATGGCAGAGACAATCTGACTAAGATGTTTCGCTATCAGAGACACTCCCTTAACAAAGAAGGTATTGGATATGTCCATCAGACACATCATAAAGTATCAACTAAAACTTCTAAAGTGTCTGTTAAGTCAATAATAATTAAATCTATACCTATTTGTAACTTCTGTGAAAAAACTGGACATGTTATATCTAAGTGTATCCATAAGAAGAGAAGGAAGTCTTCACAGACTCCTAGAACTAACAGAAAAGGACCCAAAAAATTATGGGTACCTAAAGACCAAATATTTCTGTTGCAGATATCCTTAATAGGACAAAGAAAACACCACTGCTGGTACTTGGACTGTGGTTGCTCGCGACACATGACAAGAGAAAGGTCTATGTTCCTAGACCTTCAACTTAAGAAAGGAGGACATGTTACCTTTGGAGGCAATCAGAAAGGGAAGGTTTTAGGCATTGGTACCATTGGTGGTAAAACCCCTCTTCCTTCCATATCTAATGTTCTTATGGTTGAAGGATTAAGACACAATTTGCTTAGCATAAGTCAATTATGTGACGATGGCTTTGATGTCTCCTTTAACAAGGATTTATGCATAGTTAAAGACTTCAGTGGCAAAACCCTCTTTTCAGCTAAAAGGCAACAAAATCTGTATAAGATTGAACTGACTGATCTCTCAGATCAAAGTGTAACCTGTCTAATGTCTAAAGAGGATGAAAGATGGTTATGGCATAAGAAACTAGGACATGCTAGTATGAAACTAATTTCTAAACTGAAAAAGGATAACCTTGTGAGAGTATTGCCTGATATTAGTTTTATGAAAGATGTATTGTGTGATGCATGTTAGAGAGATAAACAAATAAAATCAAGTTTCAAATCTAAAAACCAAGTGTCAACCTCTAGACCTCTTCAGTTGTTACACATGGATCTGCTTGGATCAGTTAGCGTTGCTAGCCTGGCTGGAAGAGAATACAGATTTGTCATAGTTGATGACTACTCTAGATTTAAATGGGTACTCTTCTTAACCCACAAGGATGAGTCTTTTAAGGCTTTCTCAGTATTCTGAAAAAGAGTACAAAATGAACAGGGTTTCTGTATCTCTACCATTAGAAGTGACCATGGGGGAGAATTTGAAAATGTCCAGTTTAGACAGTTCTGTGAGGAGAATGAGATCTCTCATATTTTCTCTGCACCTAGAACTCCACAACAAAATGGAGTGGTTGAGAGAAAGAACAGATCTCTGCAAGAGATGGCTAAATCTATGCTCAATGAGAATAATCTCCCTAAGTACTTCTGGGCAGAAGCAGTAAACACTGCATGTTATGTACAAAACAAAATACTTATTAGGTCTTTTCTAAAGAAGACACCTTATGAATTGTGGAAAGGAAAAAGCCCCAACATCTCTTATTTTCATGCATTTGGTTGTGAATGCTTCATTCTAAACACTAAGGATCAACTTGGTAAGTTTGATTCCAGAGTAGATAAAGGTATCTTTGTAGGCTATTCTGAAATGTCTAAAGCCTTTAGAATTTATAATTCCAGAACTTCTGTTATTGAAGAATCTGTTCATGTTAAGTTCAATGATGGTTTAAAGACTGATAAGGAATTATCAGATTTAGAAGATGATCTTGCAGGTCTTGACATAACAAGCCAGAAAGCCAACAACCTAATCTGACCAAGACAGAACCTGTAAATGATCCAGACAGACAAGTGGAACAGACAAGTCAGCAAACAAGTCAGGATCTTCATGATGATCTCAAAAGGGACTAGAAGTTTAAACTCATCATCCTAAGGATCTTATTATTGGAAATCCCTCAGAAGGAGTAAGAACCAGATCCACTTTAAAAGAATCAAGCAATTTGGCCTTTATGTCAGAAATAGAGCCAAAACGCATTGAAGAAGCTCTTGAGGATGAAAGCTGGATTCTTGTTATGTAAGAAGAACTCAACCAGTTCACCAGAAATGATGTCTGGACACTTGTCTCCAAGCTCAAATAAATCTATCATTGGAACAAGATGGGTCTTCAGAAACAAATTGGATGAGGATGGCAAAGTTGTCAGAAATAAGGCAAGGTTAGTAGCTCAAGGCTATAACCAACAAGAAGGTATTGATTATACTAAAACTTTTGCACATTTAGCTAGAATAAAAGCTATTCGCATATTAATGTCATATGCTGCACAACACCAAATCACTCTTTTTCAAATGGATGTAAAAAGTGCTTTTCTAAATGGTATAATTGAAGAAGAAGTTATGTTAAACAACCTATTGGTTTTGAAGATACTGATAAACCAGATCATGTTTTCAAACTTAAAAAGGCATTATATGGTTTGAAAGAAGCACCTAGAGCATGGTATTAGGGGTGGCAAAGCGGGCCGGCCCGCCCCGACCCGTCCCGACCCGCCATGAACCCACCATCAAGCGGGGTGGGGCGGGTTGACCCGCCATTTGGAGAAGGGTTGAGCACCCCAACCCACCTCGTTTTCTGGTGGGTTGGCGGGTTGGCGGGTTGACCCACCAATGAGTGAAATGTAATAAAATGGGGTTGCGGGTTGGCGGGTCTGCGGGTTGACCCGCTAAAAAAGATACAATTAATTTTTTTTGAAAGGAAAAATATACAATTATTTAAAAAAAAATTAAACAAATGCTAGATAAATAAACAATACAATAATAATGTATCTTTAAATCGGTGATATCGCTTTTGCAATATCAAATATTTAATATGAATCATATTAGGATAAAAAATTAGAAAAGCTATTAGTCAAATATAACAAAATCAGAAAAGCTATCAAGACAAAAAAAAAATTTGAAAGGCAAACGGGTTGGCCCCGCCAACCCGCCCCGACCCGCGTTTAACCCATATTTTTGGTGGGTTGGGCGGGGCGGGTTGGTGGGTTAGGGATCTCAACCCAACCCGCCAAAACATGTGGGTTAAACGGGCCAACCCGACGGGTCCAACCCAATTTGCCACCCCTACATGGTATGATAGACTTAGTTCGTTTCTCATGCATAATGGCTTTACTAGAGTACAAGTAGATACTACCTTGTTTAAGAAAAGTTCTAAAGAAAATTTCATTTTGGTTCAAATATATTTTGATGATATTATTTTGGAGCAACTAATGAAAAGCTGTGCAAGGAATTTTCCAAGCTAATGCAAGCAGAATTTGAGATGTGCATGATGGGAGATTAATGTTCTTCCTTGGATTACAAATCAAACAGACAAGCGATGGAATTTACATCCATCAACAAAAGTAAACCGAGGAAATACTCAAGAAATACAAGATGGAAAGTGCTATACTCATGAAAACTCCCATGCAACCCAATGCAAAACTAAGCAAAGATGATGAAGGTAAAAAGGTACACCAAACTGTCTATAGAGGTATTATTGGCTCTCTACTGTACTTAACTTCAAGCAGACCTGACATTCAGTTTAGTGTCTGTATGTGTGCTAGATTCCAATCTGACCCAATAGAATCTCATCTTAAAGCTGTTAAAAGAATATTTAGATATTTGCTTGGGATTACTAATCTTGGTTTGCTGTATCTAAGATCAAAATAATACAGATTAGTGGGATTCTGTGATCATGATTTTGCTGGAGACAGAATAAAAGAAAAAGCACCAGTGGAGGATGTCACTTCATTGGAGCAAGCGTAGTCTCCTGGTCAAGCAAAAGGCAGACAACTATTGCCTTGTTTACTGCTGAGGCAGAATACATCTCAACTGCTAGTTGTTGCTCTAAACTCTTATGGGTAAAACATCAACTTGAGGATTACTCTATTTATGAGCATAATATATCTGTGTGGTGTGATAATTCTAGTGCCATTTGCTTAACTAAAAATCCAATTCAGCATTCTAAGGCTAAACATATTGAAAGCAAACATCACTTTATAAGGGATTATGTTCAGAAAGGTATCTTTGATATTAAGTTTGTTAAAACTGAAAATCAATGGGCTGATATTTTCACTAAACCATTAGCAGAAGAAAGGTTTTATTTTTTAGAGATAATCTAAATATACATTGCATTGTGGAATGACATGTCTGATAATTAACCTGTCTATGCTACCTGTCGTATGTTTTTATCACCCATCTGTGTTACCCGTCTGACCCTGCTGAGTCATAATGCTTGAACTCAATAGATTTTGCTAAAATGGATATTAATTATTTAATACCATTTACTAATATGAAGCTAATCATGTGTACGACAGTTTTAATCTCAAAACCAGGTTTTTATTATGTCTAAAGTGGGCGCTGTAGTTCTCCAAGTAAATCGTGCCGTTTTTAAAATTAAAAATGTTTTATTTCTCTCTCCTGACTTTATGACTATAAAAGACAAAGAGTTAGAAATGTTCAACCTTTACGCTTTCAAATCCCTAAAATCTCTTTGTCTTCGTTTCTTTCTTTGTCAAACCCTTCTAAGTTTCCCAAAACCCTAGAAATCTCTTCTCTCTGAAACGGCACTCTTTAAGCACCTTTCTTCAAAAGAAATTGCTGAGAAGTACAACATGAGACTCTCAGATGTTGAGAAGATCTTGGCTGGCAAGACAGTGGACCTCCAACAAATGAAGAAGTGGGAATGGATGTCAAAAAGGAGTTGGAATACTCCAAGTGGACTTCCTTATTCGACTTAAAGGAGCTGGTTCATCCCAAACTTGTCAGAGACTTCTGGACAAGTGTTGTAGTCCTCACCAGCACTATTGATGGAACCAAGAGCTTTCGTGCTCGAATGATGGATACAACGCTTCTCTTCCCTATTAGTTCTCTGGAACTTGTCACCAGATGCCCAAGGATTGGTTCTGTTTTCAAGCCTGAGTGGGAAGATCAAGTGGGAACAGAGAATGTGAACATTGCTCTGTATGGTGTTCCCAATCCAGACAACCTGAAGCCAGTGAACATGGTAGTGAAGTGCAGATTCATGCACAAGCTGCTACTGGAATGCGTGATGCCAAGGAAAGGGTCAAGGGATAGTGTGACCAAGATGGACAGGTTTGCCCTATACCACTTGATTCACAAGATCAAGGTGGACATCAATGACCTAATCTACATGTACCTTGAATCCCAGATCAAGAGGACTAACATGCAGAAGTTTCCCTATGGAATGCTGCTAACTAGACTATTCAGGAACAAGGTTTTTGTTCCTAGTGATGGAGAGTTCATAGACATGTCCTTTCCCACTGGCAGGAAGAACTTGTCTATGATGAACCTAGAAGGTAATCCTCTGGAAGATGAAGAGGAAGACAAGAAGGAGAAGAAGCCTGCTGCTGAGCAGAAGATGAAAGAGGAACCAGTGGTCTCCATTGATGAGTCAGAGATGCCTATCTCTGAAAGGATCTAGAAGCCTGCTGGAAAAGTGGCCAGACAAGACCAGAGGCCTGCTTTGGAGAAACCATCAGCCTCTACTGAGACTGCTGAGGCAATTGAGCCTCTAAGGTTCAAGTTGTAGACATGGGATGCTGAGGCATCAGAAACTGAGTCTGCACAGCCTAGCAAGAAGAGAAGGCTGGTGAAGACCTTTGCCAAGGTCAGACAAGTGGAGTCTGCACCTAGCAAAGAGAAAACACCTGCTTAGGGGAGCAGACGACAAGTCCCTTGGAGAAACCCAAGGAGAAGAAGACTCTCAATTTGGGACTCATTCCCAGAAAGAGAAGGTCTGGCTACCAAGTGCCTACTGTGGCATTTGCTGAAAGGGTAGAAGTTCCAGCAAAAGCTCAAGCTGTAGAGGTTGAAGTTGCTACTACAACTGCTGAAGACCTGTCTGTTGGGACACAAACAGTTGTCCACCCTGAGGTTGACAATCTGACCCTTCCTCTGCCAAGGAAGAAGCTGAAGTTGTCAGAAAACCAGCTGGTCCTTCCATCCATCCCTTCTGCACAATCTTCCCCCTCTCATCAAGGTATCCTTAACCCCTCTATTTCTTCTCCACCTGCCCTGTCTGTCCAACCCCTCTCTATTGGGTCTCCATTTTCTTCACCTGTCTCCTCTCACCAAACTCAAACATCATCTTAGGATGTTGGGTCTGATATATGTCAGTAGACAATAGTTCATAGGGATTCAACTCCCAAAGAATAAGCTGGCATATCATCATGTCTTTTTGTGTCTGACTTGCAATCTCTTATGACTGCAAGCTTCTCTAACCTTTCTGTCATTCCCTCTCCTCCACCTCATATTCTTAACCCATGTAGGGAGATTTTCTTCTATCCCCCTATTGTCTTGTTCATCAAAACATTGGCAAGGACTCACTATCCTGCCACTGTTGTAATGTTACCTTCTGAGACACCCCGATGTCCCATTAAATAAAAACCTAATTTATCTAAAACATAATCTTAATATTAGCGTTGGACATATATATATAGAAAATCATAAATATTAAAAACTTAAAAGTAAGAACAAAATTAAACATCACATCACACACATAAATATAAATACAAACATACTGTGCTGATAACCTAAAGAGGGTACTCCATCAGTAGGGTCCCAAAAGATACATACTGATACAAAATAATATAAACAACGGAAACTAAAACGTCACAAAAAGACGCACTGGCCATAGACTCTAAACTCAACAGCTAGAGGTCACTGCTCGTCCTCCAGCATCTGGCTCATAAGGAGTCCCATCAAGCCCCTCTGTAGCTGGCTCATCCTCAGGGTCTTCTCAAAATGAGCACATCAAAGAGACATACATATAAAAGAAGTAGGGGATAAGAAACTATCTATCATCATATATGGAAAATGGTACGTAACATATAAACAATAAAGGCACATAGACATGCATCACAGACATATATATATAAGAATTATATACAATCATCCTCGAGATATATTATCATCCTCTACTCTTCGAACTCAAGCAACTTATGCTGACGTGGCGGCCACCACTCCTGCCACACATCCCTTGCCCGCTCAGGGATGTTAGTCAGTCGTCCAAGCGACGCGTCCCAAACACCGGTGCATACTCTCATCCGCGGTGAGAATGCTCATGCAAAGCAATGACACTATAGCTGCACATCTCGCTCCGGTGCACACCTGGTTCTCTCTCGAGGGTGCTCATGCATAGTAATGACACTATAGCTGCACAGCCTAAATCTAAGTTGGGAGGGTCCCGCGAGGACTTCTGACCTCGTGTGTTCCAAACACACGGCTGTGGTCAACAATATGAATCTATATGGGTCTCGCCGACGTATATCGAATCATACCCTAGTGCCTTAACCTCTCATCACTATCTCATAGCATATCTCAAATAACATCACCTCATCAATCTCATCATAATAAAATATTAATTAATTAGGTTAGGCACATCTAAATCATATATCATACACTCCCCAACATGCATCACTTTAAATATCAAATATCACTGCCTAGAAAACAACTAAGCATGTTATGGCAAATATAACATATTATCAGCCAATACATGTTATCAACCATAATCATATTATAATAATAATAAAATAATAAAATAAACATAATTAATCTCAATTAACATATCAATTCAAACAGCACACAGCAAGCAGCTCAAAACAGTAAAATCAAACAACCTCAGATATCATAAAAATTAACCTAAATGCGATAAATCTACAATCTCAATATCATCATTGGTACCATTAAGTGATCCCCAATGTGATATTGATATTGTCAATTACTCGCTCACTAGTAGGGTTTAGGTCGCCCTACGCCAATATTGAATAAAATGTTACTTAGCCATTTCCGACGTTAGATGGCTTCTTTCCCCCAACTGAGATGTCGTAGGCTAGCTTTAGAGTAACGAAACGGACCCACTCCAATCTCCTCAAATCTGTCACATGAGGTTCTCCTACCTTTGGGGCTCCAAAAATTCATCTGAACACATGTTCACGAAGTACACGTTACGTGTAGCTCAAATTTGAAGACGGAATTGAAAATAGATAAACGGATTGAGAGATAACTTCAATACTATCACGGACAACATTTCAGCATAAAAACATAGACTTACCTTAGCCTAACCAAGAAAAGAAAGGTAGGATGATGAAGTAGAAGTCGCGAGGATCACAACGGTATAATCGGTTTTTCAATAGGACGAACGGATTTATCAGAATCAGCTCTGGAATTTTCTCTCTCTATCTTTCTTTTCTCTCCCTCTCTCTAAGTTTCTGCGTTTTCTCCCCTATTCTCTAAGGTTCCACGAAATTCCTCACTTAAAACTATATTTTTTTTCTTTTTTTTTTTCTGGCGCCCAGTGCTTAGCGCCCAGCACAAGCGCTCAGCGCTGGCTAGGTCGTATCGCCTCCGTCCGCCTATCATGGCATGACACGTGTCCAACGTCCAGCGCTCAGCGCTCCATATGCTGCGCTCAGCGATGGTTGCTATCCAGTACTACTGGTTCATACGTTTTATCGCATTCTGAACTCGTTTGAAGTCCGAATGACTTGAAATTTGAAACATAGACTCTTCTATACCTAAGGAACAAGACTAAGCCTTAAAAAAAATACCTAATCTCATCCACAAAAATAAATTTCCTATTGTGCATTCTTATGCATTCTAAACTGTATAATGGAAATTCTAGAACACTTTCTTATTCAATTCAACGCCGGTTAATCTCATACTTTCCATGCAAGTTTTCCAACACCTAAACATGCATATTAGACCTTAAATCAAAGTATTGAACATAGTTATCCAACATATAAATAATGCCTTAAAACACGGATGTTACACCTTCTAGGTCTAGGTATTACTTTTTAATAGTTACAGGTTCAAATTCTTTCTTTGCTTATATTGATTCCTTGTTACCCCTACCTCCATCTGTTCAAGCCAAACAACATCTTCCCCCTCCAATCCAGATTAGAGTCACTCGTCTGTCTCTGTCTGAGAGACTTTCTTGTGTCTTTTCGTCTCTTGATACTGACTTTGTCAGAATCAGACCTCTGTTTAAACTAGCCTTTCTTCCCTTCTTCTACTATAGAACATCTGTTTCCTTTTTGTTGTTGACAAAAGGGGGAGAACGTAAAGTTAAGATGATTAATGATGATTAAGTAAAGTCAAGTAAAATTGAACTTGTCTCTGAGCTGAATTTCTTTTTATTTGACTTTAATGATCTTGTGTATGAAATTAACTCTGATAATGTGTTGTCTTAAAGTACTCCTAAATATGAACTGAACATAACTGCACCTGTCTGCACAACCTTTCTGATTAAGAAAATTTCAACTTGTCTGAATCCTGTTATCTCTTATGTTGATATTTTCTAAGGTTCATTAAATCATCTGAATGTTTGTCATCATCGAAAAGGGGGAGATTATTAAGTCTCTAAAATGTCTGATGTGTATTTCCCTAAGTTTTGATGAAAACTAAACATTTGTTAATGATTTAATTAACCTTCATATTGGTTGCTAACTTGTCTATCGAGTGTGCAGATCACAAAAGCAAGAAGTCACCTTCTCACCTGTCTGCCCACATAGATGACCACCTGTCTGAAGAAGCAAAAGTCAACCTGTTTGCTGACTAGGATATTGACTTTCTGTATTGACGTTTCAACTTGTCTTCTAATAAGTTCTCATACTTGTCTAAGGTCCTTCTTGTATTGACGTTTCACCCTGTTTACTATGCAAGCAAGTCCTTGATTGATGCTCAAATCAACTATACCACCACTGAAAAGGAGCTACTAGTTGTGGTATTTGCCTTTGAGAAGTTTAGTTCCTATCTTGTTGGTACAAAAGTGGTAGTATACATTGACCACTCAGCTATCAAATATCTTATTGACAAGAAGGATGCTAAACCAAGGCTCATAAGGTGGGTGTTGCTACTGCAAGAATTTGATTTAGAGATCAGAGACAAGAAGGAAGTGGAGAACCAAGTAGTAGATCATCTCTCAAGGTTACCAGAGGATGTTGCAGCATCAAGTGGAATAGCTATTGATGAATCTTTCCCGATGAACAACTGTTAGCAAGGCAGGATGCTGCAGCACCATGGTATGCTGATCTGGTGAACTTTTTGGCCAGCGATGTGGTTCCCCCAGAAATGTACTCTCAGCAAAAGAGAATATTCTTTCATCAAGCAAAACAGTATGTCTGGGATGAACCGTACCTCTACAAGATGTGCCCAGATAACTTGACCAGAAGATGTACTACAGATGAAGAGTTTCAGGATATACTGACCCAGTGCCATGCTTCAGCATATGGTGGACACTTTGGTGGCATGAGAACTACTGCCAAGGTGCTCTAATCATGCTTATTCTGGCCTACTTTATTTAAAGATGCACATGAATTTGTAAACCACTGTGATAGGTGCCAAAGGGTAGGAAATCTGTCTAACAAAAATGAAATGCCCCCGAACACTATTTTAGAAATTGAACATTTTGATGTGTGGGGTATTGACTTTATGAGACCATGTCCCCCTTCCTTTGGCAACCTCTATATTCTAGTAGCTGTTGATTATGTGTCTAAATGGGTGGGAGCTGTGGCTACAATAAAAAATGATGCTAGGGTGGTGACAAAGTTTTTTTTTTTTAAAAAATTCTAGATTTGGCACCCCTAGAGCCATCATAAGTGATGAAGGAACCCATTTGTGCAATCAAGTATTTTCGAAACTACTTGCAAAATATGGAGTTAAACACAAAGTAGCCACTGCCTATCATCCCCAGACTAATGGGCAGGCTGAGTTGTCTAACAGGGAAATCAAAAGAATCCTGGAAAAGATGGTTAATCCCATAAGGAAGGACTGATCCACACATTTGGATGAAGCCTTGTGCCCATACAGAACTACATTCAAAACCCCCTGGGAATGTCCCATATAAACTGGTGTATCGGAAGGCTTGCCATTTGCCCCTGGAATTACAACACAAAGCTTTTTGGGCAGTTAAAAAACTGAACTTTGATCTTCAGTCTGCTGGAGCAGCTCGTATGCTGCAGCTTAATGAACTGGAAGAACACAGGCTGTTCTCCTATGAAAATGTTGAACCTTACAAAGAAAAACCAAAGCTTGGCGTGACAAAAGGATCCATCACAGATCATTGCATGAAGGAGAACAAGTCCTGTTGTTTAATTCAAGGCTGAAGCTCTTCCCAAGCAAGCTCAAATCAAGGTGGTCTAGCCCATTCAAAATTATTAAAGTCTATCCACATGGAGCTGTGGATTTGCTAGATACAGAGAGTGGCAGAGAATTCAAGGTTAGTGGACAAAGAATCAAGCACTACTTTGGTGAACCTTTGGACAGAATGAAGGTTACCACCACTCTTGATGCCACTGAATGATGCTACAACATGGTCTAGCTGAGGACCTTATAAACCAAGCGCTCATGGGAGGCAGCCCATCAATAAATTCAATTAGTTTTCAGTTATGCTTGGGCATTAAAGGGCCAGAAGTAAATAATTAGGAAGTAAAGGAGGTAAGAAGTGAGTTCAAGCTGTAACATAAGGAAAGGAACTGGCTTGCTATGGGGCAATGTTACATCATGCTCCCAAAATCTGAGTCCAGTGGATGCCATTTTTGGATAGGGACCAATACCTGAGGCAAGTACAAGGTAGGGGCCAGCGCACGTTTTTTCTGTAGTGGATAAAAGTGAGTTGGACAATTTTTGAAATTTTTTGAAATTGAATTAATGAGTGGGATGTGGAGAGAGAAGATCACGGGTTCCCATAACCAACCAACCAACCGTACTACCCCTCTTTCTCTCTCCCACTTTATTGCCTCATTTCCCACTCCTCACCTCCATTATTAAACAACCCACACCTTCACTAACATATTAAATAGCCCTCTCATCCCTCCACTCACCCACTAAACTCTCTCTTCTGAAACTATCCTTCTTCTTTGCTCACAAACCCTAATCGTTCCAAACCTTTCCTTAACCCTACCCAACCATATCACCATGACCACCAAAAAAGGAGTCCGTGTAAAGCATCGTGCTACCAAGACCCCCACACCCACCTCTACTACAGAGAAAGCCCAACCCTCCTCTTGAACTGATGCGGAGGCTAAGGAGAAAGTTGAGACTGAAACCCTAGGCCGTAACCTATTTCCAGAGAAAGGGTTCAAGTTCAGAAAAGATGTAAACTTGGGGATTCTGCCTGAGGTGGCAGAGATCATTGAGGCCTTGAACTGGAGGATTTTTGCTAAGCATCCAAAGGGATACTGTAGCCAGTTGGTAAGGGAGTTCTATGCCAACATTGGGTCAGAATCCCAGACTTTTGTAATCATCAGGGGTGGGAAGGTCTCCTTCTCTGCTGCAACAATCAATATGCACCTAGGTTGAGGAAGAGGAAGAAGAGGCTGAAGCAGGTGAAGAAGAGGAAGAAAAAGATAATGAAGAAGGAGAGGCTGAAGAAGAAAATGAAGAAGATGATGAAGTACAAGTCACTGGAGAAGCACCCAGCAATGTGCCTTCCACCAAGAATGGGGGTACCAGGGAGAGCTCACGCATCAGAGCACCTCAGGCATGAAACAGAGCCATAGAGGAGCTGCAGCATCCCGCAACAGGATGCATTTTGAGCCTTCCACCTCATTACCAGCACTATGTTTTTATTTTTTTTATTTTCTGCAATTAGTGGTCATTAGGACCTTTTATATCTGACTGTGGGTAAGGCCACTAGGGCCATAGTTGCTTTTAAACTTTGTCTGATGTTTGCCTTGCATGTGCCCCACCCTATTGATTCCATAAGATTAAAGATTAAATGGAAGTAGCCTCTTGCCTTTTTGATGTGTTCAAACAGGACTCTTTGGTTAAAACACTTGCTAAATAACCTAATGCTCTAACTTAACTGCGCAATTTTAACTTTGCTGCATCACTGGTTTAACTAAGAGGACACGTATGCTACAACATTAACAGATAAATGAGAGCTTGAGTGACAAAACTACACTGCACCTATGCTTCATACTCATGCATTTTCTGTAAGACTTGATTTGATCCTGTTTAATCTGAACACATATGGTTGCACACACTTTATGAAAATGAGAAGCTCACAAATGTGCAATGTGAAGCTGCATTTCCCTCTGTAAAAAAAAATTGTTGAAAAATGATAACAAAGAACAATGAAAACCCTAAAAGTATAACAATAATCTGTTCTTTGTTCTCAACAAAAATAATAAAATGTGGGTTTTAGAAAGGAAAGTATGGCTTAAGGACCAAAGGTTTGGATGGTAGGAATACTTGGAATATAGAGCTGACTTGAAAAAGCATCATTTTGCTATACCTTGAACTTAGCTACTTATCCAGAAATTTTCAACCTCACGTGTCCTAAGCCCCCTTACAACCATAAAAGACCTCTTGCTGTGTGTTATTTTGTGTTGTTTTGATTGTGATAGAACCTGATCAAGCTTAAATCAGAGATGTGTGTTTGTGTTAAGAGTGAAATTCTGATGAGAGGGTGAGAAACAGAACCAACTGTTCTGAGTGACTTTGCTACAACATATGTTAATCTGAATTTATATCGGTTTTGTGATAATTGTTGATATGTGCATGATAGGAAGAGTGTTGTATTATGATTGCAAGTGTAGAATTATGTGTCTTAAAAGAATGGAGAATCAGGGTGAGCCATGTATTCCATACAAAGGACAGAATTGTTCTGATGTCATGTTTTCTTGCATTGCTTGAGGACAAGCAATAGTTCAAGTTTGGGGGTGTGATAACTCTTTGTAAGAAGATTTATTCATTACCTTTATACCTTGAATTATTGTTGCCTTCTAAGTTTAAATTTGCATTTATGTGAATATTTTTGCTATTTGGTAAATTTTGGTGCTGAAATATGTGAATGCCAGTTATATGCTCTTATGTGCTTCATTATTATCTCATACTTTTCTACATGCTTAAGCAGAGAGGTGCTGGAGCATGATTGACGCATGAAAAATGGACTTCTTGACTGCTACAGCAAAGCCAAACTTCAGTAGCTCTGCACTAGAAGACAAAAGCTGACATGGACACCTTTTCTCTCTCCTCACATGTGCTGATGCCTCTGATAATGTGGAGCCCACGCGCCTAGGGATCAGCTCTCCTGCGTTTTTGGAAATGGGCCAGGACTCTATTAAATAATGTTATTTGTTGGCCCAAAAGGGATGAAAGAGAGTGGGGTATATAACCAATTAAGGTAACCCTAAAAAGAGGACCTTGGACACATTTATGACATACTCTCTCTTGTATTAACCTAGAGAGCAGTGCCGAGTCATCTTCAACCTCCAGCTGCTGCCCTTTTTGTTTTTCTTCACCATTGTAATGACTTCCTTATCATTTTATCATTTTAATTTTTGTAAGCTCAACATGAGCTAAATTTCTTGAGCTTTAGGTATGTTAATATAATGAATGCTTAGCTATTTTTATGCAATGTTATGTTCTGCATTTTCCTTTATCATGCGTGGAATGTTATTTGGTTAAGATTGATCAACTTAATTGAATATCAGCTTACTTGGTTTGGAAGAATTAAGTAAAGTGGAAAGAGATAAAGGATAGGGATTAAACCATTAATTGGAAAATTAATTGGTGTTGAATAGACTAGGAATGGTTATTCAAGCCCCTAAACTAACTGGAACATGCTTATTAAGAGGATGGTGTAATTAATCTGAATCTAGGAATAGAAGACAGTTAATGAACTTAATCTTTAAGTGTTGGAAAACACATTTTTACTTCCTGGAGTTAAATGCTGGAGCATAGGGAGAGCATAATATAGGCTAAGTAGAAATTTTGTTACTAACCTAACTGGTAGAGCATATAGTCTAAATTGGAATTTTGTTACAGCATTATAATCCTCGTGGGAACGATGCAAACTGTTATGGCATTTCTCACCAAAATTGTTGAAAAACAAAACTTTTAAGTTTTTATTTCCTTTGTTAGCAATGTAATGGTCAATGATGGATAAATCAATAAACTTCTTTTTCTCGAATATCTTTCATCTGTTGTTTTATCTTTTTGCTGATGATAAAGGGGGAGAAGTATGAGTATTATGAATATCACTCTTATCTAAATAAAATCTCTAACTGCACTTTATTGGTAAGACGCTACGATCTTAAGTATAACCTTAACCATGCGTCTGAATACATTATGTTAGTATTAGTTCAGGGGGAGCTTGAATATCTTTATCAGCTTGAATAACTTCATACAATGCTTTGTGCCTTTATCTTATCTCAAGTTCATTAAAATCATAAGATAATATTTGTCATCATCAAAAAGGGGGAGATTGTTAAGACTACATCTTTTGACATCTCTGATTTTTATGAATCCAAACAAAGAATATTTTAAGTGAACCTTGTGAAATCTACTAATGTGTGTATTAAGTGTGCAGATCATAAACCAAGAGTCTCAACAAAGAAACAAAGTTTCAACGATGCGTCTCTGTTACAATGCGTCTAAACAAAGACTCAGCATCTGTTAATTCCGATAATGCGTCCGAGACTGCAAATCAACTTTAAGTCCCTCGCTTCAGCTATATTCAAATACGAAGAATATTCCCTGATATTTTTGAATAAAGAAATTCGATATTAGAAAGCTCAAAGCACCATTCCGCACTTGAAGATTCTTTTTGTTGCAAAAGACAAAGTGAACTTTACTTGGTCGCAGACCCGCTTAGCACAAATAAGGAAAGTTGCGCTGCCCAAGCCTGAAAAGCAACAAACACTGCTCTGAATCAAACTTCACTCTGATAAAGCTATGCCAACCTATATGTTCAACTTGTCTTGAAGCTCACCAACGATCATAAACATTAAATGCAAGACCAGAATGACTTTTTGGCATTTATGAATGAAGAACAAAAGAATATTCAACTGAAGAACTCTCCTCAACGGATTTATCTCTCTTGAGTATAAATAGAAGACTTTGAAGGCTATTGAAGACACACACTTGAACATATTCTCTCAAGCATTCAATACTCTCTTCGCATTCAAAGCTCTCTTTAAGTTCTTCATTGGATACTTCTCTGCTCAAATCATTTGTATTTATTGAGAAGTCTTTATTGTGATCCTACCTACCTTAAATACTTATTCACTCACCAAAGTGTTATTTGGTAGATCTGCAAAGGTGTAATCTGTGAAGCTGCTGCTTCATCAATATCTTATCATTTGTAGAGCTTGAAGAGGCTTGCTGAAAGAATACTTGTTTGAGCTTGAAGATGCTAGGTATGCAAACAATACTTGCTTGATGAGACACCCCGTTGTGGCATTAATTATTTATTACTTTTAATCGCATACTTAACGTTAAAATACATAAAAATTAAAAGCTTAAATATACACATACAGCGTATGAAAATTATATCATCACACTATATATATAAAACATACATACACACCATATGTTTATGCATCAGAGTATTAAAACACTGTCTAGGGTATCCTATCAGTAGGATCCCTTGCAGGTAGATACTTACACAAATTATTATAGTCAGCGGAAAATAAACGTCTTATAAGACTTACTGGCCCTAGACACTAAACTATATTGCTAGAATCCACGGATCTTTCGCCCACATCAGGTTCATACGGAATCCCATCCAGCTCCTCAGCAACTGGGTCCTCCATCGGATCTTCTCATACGATCACATGATAAAAATATATACCAAATACAGAAAATAGGGGATAAGAAACAGTTCTATCATCAAAAGCCGAAAGGAATACATAGCACATAATATAATAATAGTCACAGAAAATCATCACTCATAATCAACCATCATCCTTAATTCACGATATCATCCACTACCCTCAATCTCATGCAACTAAACCTTTATGCTGACATGGCCATCTCTACTCGTGTCACCTTAGTCAGTAGTCCAGAACAGTTCGGTGTCAATAACTCAGTATAGCACCTCTATCTTTCGATAGGATAGCACTTAGTGTAGCACCTCTATCTTTCGATAGGATATATCAGATCAACGCGTCAAGAACAAAGGAGTATTACGGTAGTCTACCTCGACATCAAATCCGTAGGGCACTCACCCGCAATATCTGATATCCATAATAGGATATCCCGACCTCGTGTTTTCCATTTACACGGCTACGAAAAACAATGCATACATTTAAATCTCTCTAACTCGCATCAATAACAACCTAGTGCCTCAAGCTTCCATCACAGCCTCAACTTGCAATCTACGTCACATCTCATCTATAAAATAATACATTTAGGCTAGGCACCTCTAAATCACATTCATTCTCTCACCCACATGAACATCTCCCGAACAACACATATCTTTAATTAAAACCAACTAAGCACTTTATCAAACCAGGCAGATCATGCATAATACAATACTCATAAAATATTCAAACACCAAAATAAAAAGTCACATGCAGTAGAATACCTCAACCAGCGTATCACAAACAATTCAATAACAATAAAGTCAGACATCCTCAATATCATAAGATTAACCTAATGTCGATAACCTACAATCCCCAAATCATCATTGGTATTATAGAAAAGGTTTACAATGCGATTTTGGTCTTGTCGATCACTCGACCACTAGTAGGGTTTAGGTCACCCTACACAATTATTATTATATATTACTACTTATCCATTCCGACGATAGGTTGATTCTTTCCCCCACCTGAACTTATCACCGAACTCCCGAACTTTCCGATCCTCGTTACTCTACTACAGTTAATGGTTAACCTTCAACCAAAACAACATAACACAAATAAATCAAACAAAATCCAACTATGACCAATTCATGCTAGGTTCGGCCAACTATTCAAAATAGGGCTAGGATTATTTTCTCACTTTCATCTTTTGGATTCTAATTACTAGAGTATTAACTAGCATAGATAAATTGCTAGAAGTTAAAAATATGAAACAAAACCTTCTAACCTCTAGGGTTAGGGTTTCGGCCAAGAGAGAAAAATAAGGCTAGGAATTTCTTTTGATTTCAAGCTCTTGGATAATGAAAGTAAATGTATAAGAGAGATGACAACCAGAGTCATAACTCATCAGACATTTTTCTAAATATTTTTGCAAGATTTTTTAAGAAATAGATCTAAGACTTGAAATAGAGCAAAAGTTGATGAAACTTGAAATTAATTGAGGATTAAGAGTATTTAAACCCTAGATAGCTTAGATCCAACCTCATCTAAGTTAAAAATTGAATAAAATCTCCTTTGCTCATTCAAGCATAGGTTCGGCCCTAGTAAGAAAAATAGGAAAGAAAATTATTTTACTTACATGCTCTTAGATTATGAAAATATAAGACATATCAAGATCATAGAAATTGGTTTCACATTAAAATGATTTTTCTATAATTTTCTAGAATTATTTGAAAATCTAGATCTAGAAATGAAGATTTTTGAAAAGTTGATGAAAATGAAGATTTGATGCATGATTAATGAAGCTAAGATGATGGGGAAGAGATTTCCCACCTTGGAATGAAGAAGTTTTCTCAATAAATTGAAGAGGTTTGATGAACTTAGCAAGAACACAAAGGTAGTTATTAGGGTTTTTGTGAAGAGACTTAGAATGTGAAATAGGAAGTTAATGAAATTGTCTAAGTATGTGTGATGGGTTTAGGCTGCGCAAGATGAGGGTGTGAGGGAGTGAAAATGTGTTTTTTAATTGCTACATATAACTATGGTTGAGTTTACTTGACCAAGGTTAAGTTAGAAAATAATATAATAACTTAACTATAGTTAATATATAATCATGGTTAAGTTAAAAATATGTGGTTAAGAATGAAGGAGAGGTGTGGCTGATTTTGGGCCACAAAATAGGAGGAAGAGTTCAATTTGAACATGACTTGTCTTGACCATGGTTAAAATCTAACTAGAATAGGTTAGGTTAAGGTTAAGTGCATTTTGGTCATTTTACCTAAAAAGTCATGATTACTTGCATTAAATGTTCATAAATGCTTGGTGAGTCATGGTGGTGATTCACCCCATGACTCAGCTCCCCCGGTGTCCGGTTTTGTCTCTGCACATCCGTTCTCGACTCCGTCGATTTCTCGATTTAGGTTTTATGCCCGAATAAAAACATAATATTTTGTTTTTGATTCAAAATTTTCAAAATAACCAAACTCATTGGAAATATAATTTAAACCTAAACCGTTTTGTTCACCAGTGAAAATTAGGTTTTCTGATCAGTAAAATCTTACTGTCAGTGAAAACATATACTGTTTTCCGTCCGAACTTTCACCAAAATTTGTATGAATAAACATAATATTTTATTTTTGATCAGAAATTTGGAAAGTAGAATTCCTCACGAACATAATATAAAAATCTACAATTTTTCAGTTTCGGGTCACATTAGGGTTTTTTGCCGGTATAAAATTATACTGTCAGTAAAAACGCAGACCGGTTTCCATATGAGTTTTAAACCCAAATTTTAACCAGAGCTTCCTACCATAGAGTAGGTTCTAGATATGATTTTGTTTTCTCCAAAATTATTTCCTAGGTCTCAGATAAAAATATAAATAAATATATCTTTACCGTTAATCCACCGTATCCAAAAATAGGGCTGTTACACTTGAACCTGCGGAGGCTAGGTGTGAAAACAATACTTGCTTGAGCCTGCGAAGGCTAGGTGTGAAAATAATACCTTCTGTAACCTGATTAGTTATAATGTAATACTTGGTAAAACCAAGGACTTGACGTAGCTCAAGGTTTGGGGTGAACCAATATAAATCTCTTGTCACCTTTCTCTAACTTAATTTTTACAGTTTGCTTTAGATTAATTGTGCTAACAGGGTTGAAAAGTGATAAGTTTTTTATTTCATCAGACGCATCTTTGTGTCTCTCATCTAAAGCTTTGATCTTTTCAAAAAGTTAAGTAAAACACAATTCAACACTCCTTCTCGTGTTTTATATCTGTTCTTTTCAAATGGTTATGGCCTTAGTCCTTTTATCTTTTGGTTTATTTTGAAACACGGCTTGCGTTTCGTGCCTTTCTCTTATATTATATTTGTACCTTCTCTTCTCACCTCACTCCCCTCATATGTAAAACGAGGTTTCTAATTTATTTGTAATGTAATGGTGTTTCTGAGACGATAAACCGAACCTTGTTGGACATGGTTCGGTCTATGATAAGTCATGAAGATCTTCCAAATTCCTTCTTGGGACATGCTCTATTAACAACAGCTTTCACACTTAACCGTGTTCCATCCAAGACGGTAGAAAAGACACCATATGAGATACAGACTGGTAAAAGACCGAGTATGTCTTTTATGAAGATTTGGGGTTGTGAAGCATATGTAAAACGTCAAGTTTCTACCAAGCTTGATCCCAAATATGATAAGTGTTTCTTTGTGCGGTGTCCTAAGGAAACCAAGGGATGCTATTTCTACAATCCTTCCGAAGGAAAAGTGTTTGTCACGCTAACTAGTGTATTCCTAGAAAGGAGTTTCTCTCCAAAGGAACCAGTAGGAGGAATATAGACCTTGGAGAAATTCAAGTGTCACAAAGTAGCAACATACCTATGGAGGAACAAGAGCAGCCTTCATAAGATGTTGTGGAAGAACAGCCTGCTCCAGTAGCACAAGACCAGCATAGGTCTAACAGGATACGTCACCAACCTGAGAGATATGGATTTCTAATGACTCAACAAGGTGATGTATTACTCATGGATCAAGATGAGCCTGTGACTTACCAGGAGGCCATTACTGCCCTGGAATCTGAGAAATGGCTTGAGGCCATGAGATCGGAGATGGAGTCCATGGACACTAGCCAGGTATCGACAATGATGTATGCAATCCTTCGATATGAAATCACTACAATCCCTACATGAGGAGTTGTGTGCTTTAATACCATCAAAACGTTATCTGTAACAGGATGACTATAAAGTCGGTCATTGGGTACACCGCGAGTCATGCAGAGGGATGTGAGTGATCTAGATGAGATTTGTCCCTCCAACATAACAGGATTAATATATGTGGGCCCTTGATAGAGTGAGACTGTAAATTGCATGGCTGTGCTGAAATGAGTCAATATAAGATATTGACCTCATATATTATTAAGTCTACTCGAGTACCAAGGAACATGATATTGGACTATACAAGGGTGACACGTTCTATGCCTAGTGTTTAACATAGATATAAGGACAAATGGATAATAATACACATGAACACCGGTCACGGAAAAGGTTACGTCAAATCACTGACTTTCTCATTACTTGGGTAGCAATGATGTGTTGCTAGACGCCGTTCATTGTTTATAATATTAAATATGATTTAATATTATTGCCAACGCTATGGGAACCTATAGGGTCACACACTTAGAGTAGATTAATCCGAACTAAAAGATATTGGGTTAGACCTAAATTTCTATTGGGCCATGCTCATGAAAGACGAGCCCAAAAGGGCCAGGTTAAACCCTTTTCACATAAGTGGGGTGCCTACCTATATATGATAGTGATAGAATGCTTAGCCACACTACTCCATCTTTGGCCGCATTCTGCATTCAGTTTGTGTGAAAAAGGAAAACATCGTCCCGTCTCTTCTCGCACCTAGCAGTTCTTAGATGTGCACTCCGAGGACGAACACGTGAGATGTGTTTATCTGCTCGTGTGGACTACGTAGAGGCATTGCTGTTCGTGCAGTGCTCGTGATTTGCAGCAACTCAAATCAAAGGTCTGGGCTACAAGAGGTAAAATTTTGAACATGAACCATGACCATTCACAAGGATTCTTGTTGGGAATTATTCGACTGCGTTTTTTTTTTTTTTTTAATGCGCAAATTCCCAACAGGGAAAGGGGAGAGGTTTCTGTCACAATAGGGTTGCCTAAAGTGCCAAAATGAGGGTTAACACTCAAAACCCTCCCAGACTCCTCTGTTTATATAACTTCAGACCTGACCACGACCGTGCTCCCCACTACGCACTGCCGTGCTTAACTCGAGCATGGGGTAGTGCTCGTTAAGCACGGGCAGACAAAAAGAGCGTCAACTACGTGTGTTTCCGACACAGTCGTGCTCCCCTTGAGCACGGCCGTGCTTGTGACTCAGACAGCCACAAGACACGCACTTTAAGCACGGGCATGCTGATACATGAGCACGGTTTTCAACTTAAAAATCCCACTTAACCCCTTTTAAACATTTCTTAGGCATATTGCTAGTAACTACCCATCATACAAACATATATAGCAAACATATAAAGGCGTTTAAAGACTTATATGAAAAATGGGGTGTTGCAAGAAGGAGAAGAACTGCAGTCAAGAAAACTCCATGGGATGATCGGTTTAGGCTTTGTGGTAGACATGGTGAGAACCATTCAAACCCTAGTGACAACGTGAAGCAACCTTAGCAGAGCTCATGACTTTTTAGGGAGTTCCCCTTTAGGAATTCTTCATTTGTATCAAAATTTATTTATTAAATCCAATTTTTTTTTTTTTAAAAAAAGTAAGAATGGAAACATGAAATGAAAGGAAAAAAATGTTATAAGGGAAATCAACAACTGTGATGCCAGCTTCCTGACAAACAAAGACCAAAAAACAAAAAAAAAAAATAGAAGGGAAGTCGGCTTCTCAAATGATAACTTCTTAATGGTGAAAAAAAAAATGTGAAGTTTGGAAAATTATAAGGGAAAGTGTATATTTCAAGAATTTTTTTTTTTTTTAATATTTTTTGCCAATTTCTTTTTGACAAAAAGGGAATATCATGTTTATAATTATTAGTCTTTTATTTCTTAAATTACTAAATTAGTAGTAAACTTAAAATGGATACGAGAATAAAGTAAAATTTACAGTATTAAAATATAAATATTATATATTTTCAAAAAAATATAAATATTATTTAAATATAAAGATATATATATATTTTATCGATTTTTCTAACTTGTGCAACTTTACACATGTTAAGGAATCAAAAATAGGAATGTTATATTCAAAGTTCTGTATTTAATTCTTGAAACTTTAAAAGCTACTCTTTCCAATACAATATTTCTATTTCTTTTATTCCTTAACATGAGCAAGCTGAAATATTTCTCAAATAGAGTTTTTGACTACAATTTATTAACTTCTAAAACAATGATTTTATGTTAGATACCAAATACATGGCATTCAAAATATGTTCAAATTTTTGTTGCAAATCTTGGTCATGATTCTCATGACACCAAATGAAAATAAAATCAAATGACAGTAATGATTTAAGAGCATAAGAAACATCACTATGTACTTAAGAATATGTGAATAAATTCTTTAATATTAAATGCTATCAATCATATTATTTAATGATATGTAATTTTATAAGGCTATTAATATAAATATATAAGAAAAAAATTCACTCACCTAGGGTTGAGGTGGGCCATGGCATGCAAAGGACCCTTGCCTCTGTGAAAGGTTGCGCATGTTAGAAAATTTCATATAATATTACTCCCTCCTTAAAACTTTAAAAACTACTCTTTCCAATACAATATTTCTATTTTTTTTATTCCTTAACATGAGCAAGATAAAATATTTCTCAAATAGAGTTTTTGACTACAATTTATTAACTTCTAAAACAATGATTTTATGTTAGATACCAAATACATGGCATTCAAAATATTTTGAGATTTTTGCTGCAAATCTTGGTCATGATTCTCATGACACCAAATGAAAATAAAATCAAATGACAGTAATGATTTAAGAGCATAAGAAACATCACATGTACTTAAGAATATGTAAATAAATTCTTTAATATTAAATGCTATCAATAATATTATTTAATGATATGTAATTTTATAAGGCTATTAATATATTTATTAATAGCTAAATATATAAGAAAAAAATTCACTCACCTTGGGTTGAGGTGAGCCATGGCATCCAAAGGACCCTTGCCTCTATGAAAGGTTGCGCATGTTAGAAAATTTCATATAATATTACTCCTTCCGGCTCCGGTCCACAATATAAGAAATTAATGGGTCCATTTTTTTGGTTCAAAATATAAGAAACATATAACAATTTTCACACTTATTAAATGCCAATTTTTAATGTTACCCTTCTTAATTATCGTCATTAATTATAGGCCATCATAATATTAATTAAAATTAGAAGGGTGTTTTTGAAAATTTATATGAACATTAATTATAATTAACTCATTTCAATATATTTTCTTAATATGTATATTTATGATTTTGTTTCTCATATCGTGGATCCGAGGGAGTATTAATTTATTATGTACCGTGAAAGTGAGGGGAAACGAAGAAACCCTTGGACACAAGAAGAAGCGCACAAGAGAAACCCATGGATCATTACCGTACCTCAATCACATATTGTCTGTGTCTCCCACAGACGGACCTGCTCCCAAGTATTTGGTACGTATTTATTTACTCCTAATAACTAAGCGTTGGAGAATGTTATCCTAAAGTCTAACCTATAAAGGACCTTCTGTTATGTTGCTTTAGCAGTGTACGGGTGTTTCAGTTGCTTGGCCCCTAGTTTTTTCTTTGTTTTGCAAAAATTATACTCAAAATATTATATTTATGTACGTTATTGTGTCACGTATAAATATGATTTATTATTTTTTTATATTATTTTTTAAGTTAGAGAATAAACATATTGTATATAAATATAAATAGAATATTGTCATATTTTAAATATTTAATTGATAACTTATATTTTTGTGACACTGACCCCTATTTATCAAAAAGTAACGTACTTTGCTAGTTTCCAATATTCACCCTCGTTTACCCTCTCCTCTCCAATTCATAAGTAGGATATCATCATATTATAGCAGAAAATATTAAAATAATCACACACAAAAATTAGAGAAATAATAAGTTGACAATCTAAATCAACAATTGACAATAGTATAAATACCACTAAAGGTAAAAAGAAAAGATATAAACAGTAATATAATAATATAAACATCATAATAATAGATTTATACAAAGTTGTCACAATATAATTGTTTATATTTGGTTGTTAGAATACCATTGCACCAAAAATTATTTTTTAAGCTACTCATCATTAGGCAGTCAGTTTTTTCAGAGCCGAACTCCCTTCTCTGAATTTTTTGTTTTAATTATCAAAAAAATTAATAATTTAAAGATATAATAAATAAAAAAGAGGTGAGATGGGAAGTCTGCAGATGAGATGCCAATGTGAGACGGAAAAAAAATCAAGTTATAAAGGAAGTTGGCAATTGAGATGCCGAATTCCACACATGAAAAAAAAAATGTTAACCAACACTAAGAGTACTGGTTAAAAAAAATTATTTATGTGATAGTGATGTATTTAAAATTTTGAAAAATATTATATTTAATTTTTCAATACAAACATATTTTATTTAATATCGTTTTTAGTCCCTTCAAAATATGTATTATTATATTAATTATTATTTATCTACAAAGTAAAAATTCATAACTGACACTTATGTACTTATTTAATATAAATATAAATTGATAATATATTATGTATTTAATTGATTTAGCATTACAGGCTTTGCTCATCAAAAAAATCTGAGCTCATAAAAAAAAAGCATTACAGGCTTAAAAACAAGTTTATACTTAAGTGAAGATTAAGTTTTATCGACACGACTATATTTTCATGGTAAAAGCTGCTTTTTTGTAGCAATTGTTGTATTTGAATAAACTAATTAAAATATTAATAACTTTTTTTTTAGAGCAAAAAAAATATATTAATAACTATTTCATGAGAAAAGGTTATTTTCAGAGAAACTATCATTTTAAAGCTTATAATTCAAAAATTGTTAAAATATTTTGAAATTAATAACATTCTTCTCTATTAATCTATACAGAACTAACCAACAAAAAAATATTATTAAATTATATAAATATATTAATTTTTTATAATTTACTATGTAAAAATGATTTTATTTTATTTTTATTTTGGTATGGGATGGAATCTAGTGTATCCCTACAACTGGTTGTCGTAGGACTAATCCCTCGAGGATGTAGAGTACCAGTTAAGGGGCAACTCCTCTATCCACAAATACAGCTCTATTTCCATCACCAGGATTCGAATCCTAGACATATGATTAAGGGGCCCAAGCTACTAGCCACTTGAACCACACCTCATTGGTAAAATAATTTTTATTATACACGTCAAAAGAAATAAATTATATTAAAATCACTTTTCAACCATTAATTGATTATTGAAATAATGAATTTTTTGCATCATTTGTGTTAAATGGTAAAGTTTTAATTAAATCCTCCCCTCTTTTGTACTCCCTCCGGTTCACAATATAAGCAAAAATTTTCAAATTTTTCGGTCCAAAATATAAGCAAATTTCAACTACTTCCATCTTATTTAATGAAGTTATTCTCAGAATACTCTTCATTTAATACAAATTTTGTTTTACAATGACTCATTTTATTCTCAACAACACAAGCTTAATAAATAAGAGGAAGGGTAATTTAGGCAACAAACTTATTTTTTTATTCCCAATGATTCTTTTAAATGAGATCAACTAACCATCTTATTATGTGTATTTTATTTAATTTTTGTTTATAATAGAGATCAGAGGGAGTAATTTTTTAAACAATTAATGAATGATCCAAATCATTAATTGGACCTATATCCAGAATCCGAAAATTGAATAACCTTAACGTTGCCCCTGTTAAATGTAAATAAACAAGTTAATGCAGCTTTAATTATCCTATATTGCAAAAAGAAAGGTAATAGAAAGTTATTTCGGACCAATGGACTGCTTCTACCAGATCTCGCGTGCACCCACTTGAGTTCAGCTCCTTCTGCAGGTTTTCACCTCTAGAATAATTTTCATCCTTTATTTTTTCCTCAGATGAAAAAGCTGGTCCAGCTCTCACCCGGTCTCTCTCATAGGTTGTCGTTCAAAGAGGACGAAAGATAATAAATATTAGAGCAGTGGATTTGGACTCCTCTGATTGTCACATCTAAAGGGAAAAGGCCAAGTATGGATGTCTGATCTGCTGAGCATTTTGACTAGATTTTGGACTACAATCTTCACGTCTTATATAAATGAAAAGGTTAGCTCTTCCAAGTTTACTAGATGAGAAATGATTTTTGTATATTTCAAATAGGATACCATATAATATTTCTTTGTTTTTTTTTTTTTTTAGTATTCTTGATATGTGTGTATATAAAAGATGATAAAAAGTAAGTAAGAGATAGAAATAAACATATATGGTATCATATATGATGTCTAAAATTTTGTGTTCAAATAACACAACTCTTACTAGATTTTGAACTTAAGTCTTCCCGTCTTATATAAATGAGAATGCTAGGGCATTTTTGCTTTATTTTTGTTTTTTGTTTTCATTTCGTATTTTCAAAAATAAATATAGAACTATCACATTGTTGTGATTTTATTTCCTATTTCCAAATATTTATATAGGAAATAGTGAAAATAACAAAAAATTATTTCTAGTGTTTCTTATACAAATTTCTAAAAACTGACATCTTGTTTTCATTTTGTTTTCTGTTTTGAGAAATTTGTACAAGAAATACTGAAAAACAACTTTCTTCTGTTTTCACTATTTCCTGTACAAATCTTCGAAAACAGGAAACAGGAAACAAAACAAAAAAACAATGTGGCAGTTTTATAATTATTTCTAAAAACAGTAAATAAAAACAGGAAATTAGAAACAAAGCACAAGCTCTTCCAAGTTTCCCTCCTATCCCCAAATTCAAGGGCAGATATAGAAATATCAAATGTGTAAAAGTGATTTTTTTTAAGCAAGGTGACCATGTGTCTTCATAAATTTATTGATAAAAATACGAAAAATAAAAGTAAACAAAAACATGAGGGATATAAACCAAAACTTATGCAAAATAGACACTAATCATTTTTCTGTTTAAGATTATTCTTCTAATAACAAAATTAATAATAGAAACATTTCAATTATTTCTTTAATAAAACTTTAATTATTATGGTCAAACTCTTTTAATAATGTACTAAAATCAATTAATTAATAGTATAAAATATTTTATACTAAAAATGCATCCAAATCAAGTCTAATATTGTTTAATAGTGACAACACATTTGGTTTATAAAATATTTTATACTAAAAATGCATCCACTTTTACGTTGTTGTTAGTGTGGGTTTATGAACCACTGAATTTAATTAATATATGAGAAAGTTCTTTACATAGAATTTCATATAAGAAGATATAAATTTAACAAATTGGTAAAAAAGGAAAATTGTATCCAAAAACTTGCCAATTATTTAGTTGTGATATTGCAATGTTTCACCACAATCTTTGTTTATGCAAGCATCATTATACATATAGTTGGGATATGCAACAGGTTGAATATGGTGCATGGATGCTCCTTGAACAAGAGTCTTTGGATTCCATGACTTTGAATGTCTTGACAACCTTTAATTGATTGACCAAAGTTTTAAAGAAATTTATGGATATTTTCAATGTCTAACCCATAATTTGCCGAGACTATTCTAGTGAGTCCTCTTGTGGTGAACAAAAAGATGAACCCTACAACAAATAACATGGGTGTTTTGTATTGTATCGAACCCCCCCCCCCCCTAAACCCTAAACCCTAAACCCAAAACTTATGCAAAATAGACACTAATCATTTTTCTGTTTAAGATTATTCTTCTAATAACAAAATTAATAATAGAAACATTTCAATTATTTCTTTAATAAAACTTTAATTATTATGGTCAAACTCTTTTAATAATGTACTAAAATCAATTAATTAATAGTATAAAATATTTTATACTAAAAATGCATCCAAATCAAGTCTAATATTGTTTAATAGTGACAACACATTTGGTTTATAAAATATTTTATACTAAAAATGCATCCACTTTTACGTTGTTGTTAGTGTGGGTTTATGAACCACTGAATTTAATTAATATATGAGAAAGTTCTTTACATAGAATTTCATATAAGAAGATATAAATTTAACAAATTGGTAAAAAAGGAAAATTGTATCCAAAAACTTGCCAATTATTTAGTTGTGATATTGCAATGTTTCACCACAATCTTTGTTTATGCAAGCATCATTATACATATAGTTGGGATATGCAACAGGTTGAATATGGTGCATGGATGCTCCTTGAACAAGAGTCTTTGGATTCCATGACTTTGAATGTCTTGACAACCTTTAATTGATTGACCAAATTTTTAAAGAAATTTATGGATATTTTCAATGTCTAACCCATAATTTGCCGAGACTATTCTAGTGAGTCCTCTTGTGGTGAACAAAAAGATGAACCCTACAACAAATAACATGGGTGTTTTGTATTGTATCGAACCCCCCCCCCCCTAAACCCTAAACCCTAAACCCAAAACTTATGCAAAATAGACACTAATCATTTTTCTGTTTAAGATTATTCTTCTAATAACAAAATTAATAATAGAAACATTTCAATTATTTCTTTAATAAAACTTTAATTATTATGGTCAAACTCTTTTAATAATGTACTAAAATCAATTAATTAATAGTATAAAATATTTTATACTAAAAATGCATCCAAATCAAGTCTAATATTGTTTAATAGTGACAACACATTTGGTTTATAAAATATTTTATACTAAAAATGCATCCACTTTTACGTTGTTGTTAGTGTGGGTTTATGAACCACTGAATTTAATTAATATATGAGAAAGTTCTTTACATAGAATTTCATATAAGAAGATATAAATTTAACAAATTGGTAAAAAAGGAAAATTGTATCCAAAAACTTGCCAATTATTTAGTTGTGATATTGCAATGTTTCACCACAATCTTTGTTTATGCAAGCATCATTATACATATAGTTGGGATATGCAACAGGTTGAATATGGTGCATGGATGCTCCTTGAACAAGAGTCTTTGGATTCCATGACTTTGAATGTCTTGACAACCTTTAATTGATTGACCAAATTTTTAAAGAAATTTATGGATATTTTCAATGTCTAACCCATAATTTGCCGAGACTATTCTAGTGAGTCCTCTTGTGGTGAACAAAAAGATGAACCCTACAACAAATAACATGGGTGTTTTGTATTATATCGAACCCCCCCCCCCCCCCTAAACCCTAAACCCTAAACCCAAAACTTATGCAAAATAGACACTAATCATTTTTCTGTTTAAGATTATTCTTCTAATAACAAAATTAATAATAGAAACATTTCAATTATTTCTTTAATAAAACTTTAATTATTATGGTCAAACTCTTTTAATAATGTACTAAAATCAATTAATTAATAGTATAAAATATTTTATACTAAAAATGCATCCAAATCAAGTCTAATATTGTTTAATAGTGACAACACATTTGGTTTATAAAATATTTTATACTAAAAATGCATCCACTTTTACGTTGTTGTTAGTGTGGGTTTATGAACCACTGAATTTAATTAATATATGAGAAAGTTCTTTACATAGAATTTCATATAAGAAGATATAAATTTAACAAATTGGTAAAAAAGGAAAATTGTATCCAAAAACTTGCCAATTATTTAGTTGTGATATTGCAATGTTTCACCACAATCTTTGTTTATGCAAGCATCATTATACATATAGTTGGGATATGCAACAGGTTGAATATGGTGCATGGATGCTCCTTGAACAAGAGTCTTTGGATTCCATGACTTTGAATGTCTTGACAACCTTTAATTGATTGACCAAATTTTTAAAGAAATTTATGGATATTTTCAATGTCTAACCCATAATTTGCCGAGACTATTCTAGTGAGTCCTCTTGTGGTGAACAAAAAGATGAACCCTACAACAAATAACATGGGTGTTTTGTATTGTATCGAACCCCCCCCCCCCCCCCCCCCCCCCCCCCCCCTAAACCCTAAACCCTAAACCCAAAACTTATGCAAAATAGACACTAATCATTTTTCTGTTTAAGATTATTCTTCTAATAACAAAATTAATAATAGAAACATTTCAATTATTTCTTTAATAAAACTTTAATTATTATGGTCAAACTCTTTTAATAATGTACTAAAATCAATTAATTAATAGTATAAAATATTTTATACTAAAAATGCATCCAAATCAAGTCTAATATTGTTTAATAGTGACAACACATTTGGTTTATAAAATATTTTATACTAAAAATGCATCCACTTTTACGTTGTTGTTAGTGTGGGTTTATGAACCACTGAATTTAATTAATATATGAGAAAGTTCTTTACATAGAATTTCATATAAGAAGATATAAATTTAACAAATTGGTAAAAAAGGAAAATTGTATCCAAAAACTTGCCAATTATTTAGTTGTGATATTGCAATGTTTCACCACAATCTTTGTTTATGCAAGCATCATTATACATATAGTTGGGATATGCAACAGGTTGAATATGGTGCATGGATGCTCCTTGAACAAGAGTCTTTGGATTCCATGACTTTGAATGTCTTGACAACCTTTAATTGATTGACCAAATTTTTAAAGAAATTTATGGATATTTTCAATGTCTAACCCATAATTTGCCGAGACTATTCTAGTGAGTCCTCTTGTGGTGAACAAAAAGATGAACCCTACAACAAATAACATGGGTGTTTTGTATTGTATCGAACCCCCCCCCCCCCTAAACCCTAAACCCTAAACCCAAAACTTATGCAAAATAGACACTAATCATTTTTCTGTTTAAGATTATTCTTCTAATAACAAAATTAATAATAGAAACATTTCAATTATTTCTTTAATAAAACTTTAATTATTATGGTCAAACTCTTTTAATAATGTACTAAAATCAATTAATTAATAGTATAAAATATTTTATACTAAAAATGCATCCAAATCAAGTCTAATATTGTTTAATAGTGACAACACATTTGGTTTATAAAATATTTTATACTAAAAATGCATCCACTTTTACGTTGTTGTTAGTGTGGGTTTATGAACCACTGAATTTAATTAATATATGAGAAAGTTCTTTACATAGAATTTCATATAAGAAGATATAAATTTAACAAATTGGTAAAAAAGGAAAATTGTATCCAAAAACTTGCCAATTATTTAGTTGTGATATTGCAATGTTTCACCACAATCTTTGTTTATGCAAGCATCATTATACATATAGTTGGGATATGCAACAGGTTGAATATGGTGCATGGATGCTCCTTGAACAAGAGTCTTTGGATTCCATGACTTTGAATGTCTTGACAACCTTTAATTGATTGACCAAATTTTTAAAGAAATTTATGGATATTTTCAATGTCTAACCCATAATTTGCCGAGACTATTCTAGTGAGTCCTCTTGTGGTGAACAAAAAGATGAACCCTACAACAAATAACATGGGTGTTTTGTATTGTATCGAACCCCCCCCCCCCCCTAAACCCTAAACCCTAAACCCAAAACTTATGCAAAATAGACACTAATCATTTTTCTGTTTAAGATTATTCTTCTAATAACAAAATTAATAATAGAAACATTTCAATTATTTCTTTAATAAAACTTTAATTATTATGGTCAAACTCTTTTAATAATGTACTAAAATCAATTAATTAATAGTATAAAATATTTTATACTAAAAATGCATCCAAATCAAGTCTAATATTGTTTAATAGTGACAACACATTTGGTTTATAAAATATTTTATACTAAAAATGCATCCACTTTTACGTTGTTGTTAGTGTGGGTTTATGAACCACTGAATTTAATTAATATATGAGAAAGTTCTTTACATAGAATTTCATATAAGAAGATATAAATTTAACAAATTGGTAAAAAAGGAAAATTGTATCCAAAAACTTGCCAATTATTTAGTTGTGATATTGCAATGTTTCACCACAATCTTTGTTTATGCAAGCATCATTATACATATAGTTGGGATATGCAACAGGTTGAATATGGTGCATGGATGCTCCTTGAACAAGAGTCTTTGGATTCCATGACTTTGAATGTCTTGACAACCTTTAATTGATTGACCAAAGTTTTAAAGAAATTTATGGATATTTTCAATGTCTAACCCATAATTTGCCGAGACTATTCTAGTGAGTCCTCTTGTGGTGAACAAAAAGATGAACCCTACAACAAATAACATGGGTGTTTTGTATTGTATCGAACCCCCCCCCCCCCCCCTAAACCCTAAACCCTAAACCCAAAACTTATGCAAAATAGACACTAATCATTTTTCTGTTTAAGATTATTCTTCTAATAACAAAATTAATAATAGAAACATTTCAATTATTTCTTTAATAAAACTTTAATTATTATGGTCAAACTCTTTTAATAATGTACTAAAATCAATTAATTAATAGTATAAAATATTTTATACTAAAAATGCATCCAAATCAAGTCTAATATTGTTTAATAGTGACAACACATTTGGTTTATAAAATATTTTATACTAAAAATGCATCCACTTTTACGTTGTTGTTAGTGTGGGTTTATGAACCACTGAATTTAATTAATATATGAGAAAGTTCTTTACATAGAATTTCATATAAGAAGATATAAATTTAACAAATTGGTAAAAAAGGAAAATTGTATCCAAAAACTTGCCAATTATTTAGTTGTGATATTGCAATGTTTCACCACAATCTTTGTTTATGCAAGCATCATTATACATATAGTTGGGATATGCAACAGGTTGAATATGGTGCATGGATGCTCCTTGAACAAGAGTCTTTGGATTCCATGACTTTGAATGTCTTGACAACCTTTAATTGATTGACCAAATTTTTAAAGAAATTTATGGATATTTTCAATGTCTAACCCATAATTTGCCGAGACTATTCTAGTGAGTCCTCTTGTGGTGAACAAAAAGATGAACCCTACAACAAATAACATGGGTGTTTTGTATTGTATCGAACCCCCCCCCCCCCCCCCCCCCCCCCGCACCCTCGCGCAGACGCTTTCTTACTTCCGAACCCCCCATTCGTGAAGCTTGCTCTTTGCTTGGGCCTATCCTACCTTTCATTCATGTAAACTCTCTGCCCTCTTCCACTGAGACAAAGTCATTCTAACCACATGGTAGTGATCCAACTAAAGATTTTAATTCCGGTGGTACAACTATGTCATGGTACCTGCACTGAAGTAGGCAAGGGAATCAATGTCTAAACCCACGGTAAACACATGATGAGCCCAAACAAGGAATCCATGAACACCTATACTGATCTTGGCATAAACTATGCCTAGATGCTTGAAGACCAATTTTCCTGAAAAATTCAAAACAATATGACTTATGATACTAGTTCCAGACAGAAAGGGAATTTACATCTCTAGATGGCCGAAATTTTGAAACATTGGGTCTCCCCCTCCTACGGGATCAGAAAAGGTTGCATTAAAGTTTCAGTTGGTTAATAACATTGTAATTGCCCTGCCAGTATAAGAAGTAACAATAAAACTAGGAATATTGTTACTAGAACATACCACACAAAGAGAGGCGATCTATGCATAGTTATACCAGGCCCACACACGTTGGAGATAATTGTTATAAAATTTATAAAACCTAAAATGGATGAAACATTAGATAGATGAAGACTAGAAATTGCTAAATCAATTGCTCCTACAGAATGGCTGGTACTACCACTTAAGGATGGGTAGACTGTCCACCCAGTGTCGCTACCCACTTCTACTAAGGTTGAGCTTAATGGGAGCAAGAGACTTGGTGGCAACAACCAGAATGAAATATTTTTTTAATCGTGGAAATGCCATGTCAGGTGAACCTTTCAGAATTGGAACATACCAATTACCAGATCACCATATCATCGCCTTCATAACCATAAAAAAGATCATTAAAAAAGCGTGATCAGTTGCACCTTTCAAAATTGGAACAAACCAATTACCAGATGCACAAATCATCACCTGCATAACTATAAAAAATATCATTAAAAAAGAGCTTGCATCCCACCAAGAATTTTATCGCCGAGTCGTGCTAATTCCATATGAATCAATACCGAGAAGCATGCTCCCATCACTCCAGCATGGCAAAGAAGATGAAATACAGAGTCCCTATATCTTTGTGGTTAGTGGAGAACAAGAAAACATCACTAAGTGCTGTGTTAAAGTGAAGAGAGGCCAAGAAGATAGAAAACCAAGAGGTTATCCTACTCTAAAGAATACGACACCTCGAACTGAGCGAAGAAAGGGTACTTCAATGATAGATCTGTTGAAGATTGCATCTAAAAAATCTCCAACAGAATTACCAAATAAAATCTAATATGGTTAGTCTGAAGACTGAGTTGCCACCTATTGTTGGTAGACTTCAAGTCAAAAGAAGAAACCTTATTGAAACTTCATCTACCTTACGAACAGTTGGAGCTGATTAAAAGTTCCATCCATATTGGAATAGACCGAAGTGCTTCCATGAGTAAATCATGAAAAGGCTTCATTACCCTTTAATTCACAAAGTGATATATAGCATCGTGTCTTACTAGCGCTAGCCTCAGTAGATTGCAATAGTCTACCAGGGAATCCTAAGTCAATAGACTCACCGAAGTGTCTAGACACGAAAAAAGATTTGATGGTATTCTCAGCGGCCTCTATAGACCATGGAGATCTTTCTTCATTTTTTGTTCATAAGGGTATTAGATAAAGAGGAACCATAGAGGAAAGCCTACATCATAGTCAAGAAATGGCTATGGATGTACAAACCAAACGATCTCATGACGCAGATGGTAGGGTAGAAGATTCCTCCATGCTTTCACCTTTACGGCCTCCACGAAGGTCTCACCTTCCAAGTTGGCTCCCATTGTACCCCTTGACACAAGGGTGTTGAGAGAAAACTATGACAGTACCTTAGGATCATGTCTTTAGATAAAGCGAAAATCTCTTTTATTAACTGAGACTGTCTTGGCAAACCGATGGAAAGGGTGACTATCGATTTCAATATCGATCTGTCAATTTGTTTCGCCAGGAAAATAACTTGACAAAGACTAAAGATATATATGAACCCATAAGTCAACCTTATGATCCTTATTCATAATAATTTTGTGATGGAAGGAAGGTATAATTGTTAAGTCTCTAAAATGTCTGCGTGCATTTTTCCTAAGTTTTGATGAAAACTAAACATTGGGTAATGATTTAATTAACCTATTTTGTGGTTGCTAACCTGTCTACTTAGTGTACAGATCAGAAGATTACAAAACTCACCTGTCTGTCTACCTAAGTCTCACCTGTCTGTAGTAACCAAGAAGTCAACCTGTCTGCTGACTAGGATTGTTGGTCATGTGCAAACTAATTTTACAACCTGTCTATACCCTTCAACTTGTCTAAGGTTCTTCGTTAAAGGAACTCGAAGTACAGGAAGCTTTTGCAAGCTGTCCCCTCATGAAGAATACTCTGAGAACTTTCTCACGCTTATCAAGAAACTCAGATGTGCTCTCTCTCAAGCAAACAAGGAAGTCAGAGATAAACTTCCAGTTAAAGAACATTTCCAACATGCTTTATTCCCTAGTACTTTCAGTCATTACACAAAAAGGGAAATGTACTCTGCAAAAGTACAAAAGCACTCTGCACAACTCTGAGTTGGCGTCTACACGATACATAAAGCTATTATCCCTCATGTTAGAGTACAACCAACGTCTTCATTGCATTAATGGCTGCCCAGAACGACTATATTGCATTTAATGAAGCTCTGCCTGAAGCCATAGTTGCAAGGAATGTCTCTAACGGATATTAAATGTTTGAAGGCTATAAATACAGAAGTCATTGAAGATGAACATCATCAGAGTTTTTACAAAGCATTAAAGAGCCATTACTCTGTTCATTTATTCATTCTGTATTCTTCAATCATTTGAAGTTATTACGCAGACTTTCCTAAAGCCTTATATTTAAACCACTCTCTGAGTGTTAGTGAAAGGTCTGTAAGTGTATTTATTACAAACAAAACTCTCAAACAAATCTGAGTGAGCCTGAAGAGGCTAGGTGTGCAAAGAATACTTGTGTTGGAGCCTGAAGAGGCTAGGTGTGCAAACAATACTTGGAGTCTGTAACCTGATCAGTTATAGTGGATAAATCTTGGTGCTGCCAAGGACTGGACGTAGCTCTTTGTGTTGAAGAGTGAACCAGGATAAATCTCCGTGTTAATCTCTCTTCCCTTAATCTCTTTAGTTGTTTAGATTATTTATCATCTGCTTTCTAACTAAGGGGTTAAAACTGCTTTTATCAAGACTGTTTCTGTTTTATACGTGGGTTGTTTTCTACAAAAACTACAACAGACAGGTGACCTGTCTGTGTAACCTTTTACACCCGTCTGTGCTTAGCTTCTGCATGCAAAAGTTTTTAACTTTATTTTAATTTCTGATAAACACAATTCAACCCCCCTTCTCGTGTTTATAGCTGTCTATTTCAGTTGGTATCAGAGCTCAGCCTCTGGGTTGAGCATCTAACAGTGTTGAGGTAAAAGATCCTGAAGAATAGACATGACTGCTGGAGCTAGTGGAAGTAACCAGACCGAAGGAGCCTCCTTAACCAGACCTCCATTCTTCAATGGAGAAAACTACAACTATTGGAAAGATAGATTTCAATGGTTCATTCTATCTACAAACTCAGACCTCTGGGATGTCATCACAGATGGTCCCTTCATCCCTAAAAATGATGACAACACTGACAAACCAAAAGCTCAGTGGACCCCTGCAGAAAAGGCAAAATGGGAGCTGAATCACAAAGCCAGATACAACATCATTTGTGCACTCAGTCCTGATGAGTTTGAGAAGGTCTGTGCCTGTGATTCTGCCAAAGAAATATGGGATACCTTAGCTGTCACACATGAAGGAACCGCCAAGGTCAAAGAATCAAAAATTGCCATACTTGTCAGAAAGTATGAACTATTTCTCATGGAAGAAGGAGAATCTGTTGCTCAAATGATTGGGAGATTTCAAACTATCATCAATGGTCTAAAATCTCTTGGCAAAGTTTACTCCAATGCTGAGAAGGTTGGAAAGATACTTAGGAGTCTACCTAAGCAGTGGAGACCTCTGGTAACTGCTATCTCTCAAGCCAAAGATCTTTCCACTTTAACTATGGATGAACTCCTTGGAACACTTACTGTTCATGAGCAAGAACTTGGAGATGAAATCTCAACAAAGAAGGGCAAGTCAATTGCTTTGAAGGCTGATCAAAAGTCTTCCAAAGCCTCTAAAGCTTTAAAGGCAGACGAGTCATCCAGTGATGCTGACCTGTCTGAATCTGAGGATTCTGAAAGTGATGAAGAACTATCTCTCCTAACTAGAAAGATAAAGCTTCTCCTACAGAAAAAGAAGTTCAGAAGGGATAAGCCATTCAGAAGATTCAACAAGGACAAAAATTTCAAGGATTCCACCTCAACAGACAAAAACTCAATCGTCTATTATGAGTGCAAGAAACCAGGACACATCAAAGCAGAATGTCCTCAACTCAAGAAAGCCCCATTTAAGAAGTTTTTCAAAAAGAAGAAGAAAGGAATGATGGCCACTTGGGAAGATCTAGAGTCAACATCTACTGATGAGGAGACAGAGGAAGAAGCAAATCTCTGTCTAATGGCTAACACTGACTCTGATTCAGATGATGAGGTAAATTCTGATTATGAGGAATTACTTGATGCCTATGAAGAATTGTTGGAGGAATCCAACTGTTTGTCTAAGGCTCTCAAATCTCTCAAGAGAGATCATGTTAAGCTCCTTAGTGAGCATAAACAGAAATCTCTAGAGTGTGAGAAATTTGCCAAAGAGAACAGTGAGCTGAAGACTGAAAAGTCTAATGAAGCTAAGATCTCTAGTGATACATCACAGTCTGAAGAAGTTGAAAAACTTCAACAGAAAGTGGAAGAGCTCACTTCTGATCTTGCCAAATTTGTTAATGGTAGAGATAATCTGACAAAACTGCTTGGCTGTCAGAGGCACTCCCTTAACAAAGAAGGTATAGGATATGTCCATCAGATACATCATAAAGTATCAACTAAGCACTCTAAAGTGTCTGCTACATCTATTTCTATTAAATCCATACCTGTCTGTAACTTCTGTGGAAAGACTGGACATGTTATGTCTAAGTGTCTCCACAAGAAAAGAAGGAAGTCTTCACAGACTCCTAGAACTAACAGAAAAGGACCCAGAAAACTATGGGTACCTAAAGATCAAATAATTTCTGTTGCAGATGTCCTCAACAGCACAAAGAAAACACCACTGCTGGTACCTGGACAGTGGCTGCTCGCGACACATGACAGGAGAAAGGTCTATGTTCCTAGACCTCCAACTTAAGAAAGGAGGACATGTGGCATTTGGTGGAAATCAGAAAGGGAAGGTTATAGGAATTGGTACTATTGGTGGTAAACCTCCTCCTCCCTCTATATCAAACGTTCTTATGGTTAAAGGATTAAAACACAATTTGCTTAGCATAAGTCAATTATGTGACAGTGGATTTGATGTCTCCTTTACCAAAGATTTCTGTATAGTTAAAGATCTTAGTGGCAAAACCCTCTTTTCAGCCAAAAGGCAACAAAATCTGTATAAGATTGAACTGACTGATCTCTCAGATCAAAGTGTAACATGTCTGATGTCTAAAGAGGATGAAAGATGGTTGTGGCATAAGAAACTAGGTCATGCTAGTATGAAATTAATTTCAAAACTAAAAAGAGATAACCTTGTGAGAGGATTGCCTGATATTAGCTTTAAGAAAGATATTTTGTGTGATGCATGTCAGAGAGGTAAACAGATAAAATCAAGTTTCAAATCTAAAAACCAAATATCAACCTCTAGACCTCTTCAGTTGTTGCACATGGATCTGTTTGGACCAGTTAGTGTTGCTAGCTTGGGTGGAAGGAAATATGGATTTGTCATAGTTGATGACTATTCTAGATTCACATGGGTACTCTTCTTAACCCACAAGGATGAGTCTTTTAAGGCTTTCTCAGTATTCTGTAAAAGAGTACAAAATGAGCAGGGTTTCTGCATTTCTACTCTAAGAAGTGACCATGGGGGAGAATTTGAAAATGAGCAGTTTAGTCAGTTCTGTGAGGAGAATGGGATCTCTCACAATTTCTCTGCACCTAGAACTCCTCAACAAAATGGAGTGGTTGAGAGAAAGAACAGATCTCTGCAAGAGATGGCTAGATCTATGCTCAATGAAAATAATCTCCCTAAGTACTTCTGGGCAGAAGCAGTAAACACAGCTTGTTATGTACAAAACAGAATACTCATTAGGCCTTTTCTAAAGAAGACTCCTTATGAACTGTGGAAAGGAAAAAGCCCCAACATCTCTTACTTTCATGCATTTGGTTGTGAATGCTACATATTAAATACCAAGGATCAACTTGGAAAATTCGACTCTAAGACTGACAAAGGTATCTTTTTGGGATACTCTGAAATGTCTAAAGCTTTTAGAATTTACAATTCTAGAACATCTGTTATTGAAGAATCTGTTCATGTCAAATTTAATGATAACTTAAAGACTGATAAGGAATTGTCAGATCTAGAAGATGATCTTGCAGGTCTTGATATAAACAAGTCAGAAGATCAACAACCTGACTTAACCAAACCAGAACCTGAAGCAGAACCAGACAGACCAGTGGAACAGACAAGTCAACAGACACAGACAAGTCAAAGTCCTCTTGAAAGAGACTGGAAATTCAAAACTCATCATCCTAAGGATCTCATCATTGGTCATCCCTCAGAAGGAGTAAGAACCAGATCTACCTTAAGAGAATCAAGCAATGTGGCCTTTTTGTCAGAAATAGAGCCAAAACACATTGAAGAAGCTCTTGATGATGAAAGCTGGATTCTTGCCATGCAAGAAGAACTCAACCAGTTCATCAGAAATGATGTCTGGACACTTGTCTCCAAGCCCAAAAACAAGTCTGTCATAGGAACAAGATGGGTCTTCAGAAACAAGTTAGATGAAGATGGCAAAGTTGTCAGAAATAAGGCAAGGTTAGTAGCTCAAGGCTATAACCAACAAGAAGGTATTGACTATACTGAAACATTTGCACCTGTAGCTAGAATAGAAGCTATTCGCATACTAATGTCATATGCTGCACAACACCAAATCACTCTTTTTCAAATGGATGTGAAAAGTGCTTTTCTCAATGGAATAATTGAAGAAGAAGTTTATGTTAAACAACCCCCTGGTTTTGAAGATACTGATAAACCAGATCATGTTTTTAAACTTAAAAGAGCATTATATGGTTTAAAGCAAGCACCTAGGGCATGGTATGATAGACTAAGCTCTTTTCTCATGCATAACGGCTTTACAAGAGGTCAAGTAGATACTACTCTGTTTAAGAAAAGCTTTGAAGAAAATTTCATTGTAGTCCAAATATATGTTGATGATATTATTTTTGGAGCAACTAATGAAAAGCTGTGCAAGGATTTTTCAAAGATGATGCAAGCAGAATTTGAGATGAGCATGATGGGAGAACTGAAGTTCTTCCTTGGTCTACAAATCAAACAGACAAGTGATGGAATCTACATCCATCAACAAAAGTATATCAAGGAAATGCTCAAGAAATACAAAATGGAAAATGCTAAACTTATGAAAACTCCCATGGAAACCAATGCAAAACTCAGTAAAGATGATGAAGGTAAAAAGGTAGACCAAACTGTCTACAGAGGTATGATTGGATCTTTGCTGTACTTAACTTCAAGCAGACCTGATATTCAGTTTAGTATCTGTATGTGTGCTAGATTTCAATCTGACCCAAGAGAATCTCATCTTAAAGCTGTTAAGAGAATATTTAGATATTTGCTTGGTACTACTAATCTTGGTTTGCTATATTTAAGAACTAATGAATACAGATTAGTGGGATTCTGTGATGCTGACTTTGCTGGAGACAAAATAGAAAGAAAGAGCACCAGTGGAGGATGCCACTTCATTGGAGCAAACTTGGTCTCTTGGTCAAGCAAAAGACAAACAACTATAGCTCTATCTACAGCTGAAGCAGAATATATCTCAGCTGCTAGTTGTTGCTCTCAGCTTTTATGGGTAAAATATCAACTTGAGGATTACTCTATTTTTGAGCATAATATATCTGTATGGTGTGATAACTCTAGTGCTATCTGCTTAACTAAAAATCCAATTCAGCATTCTAAAGCTAAGCATATAGAAATCAAACATCATTTCATTAGAGATTATGTTCAGAAAGGTATTTTTGATATTAAGTTTGTTAAAACTGAAAATCAATGGGCTGATATCTTCACTAAGCCCTTAGCAGAAGAAAGATTTTTATTTATTAGAGATAATTTAAACATGCATTGTATTGTTGATTGACATGTCTGAGTATTTAAAACTGTCTGTGATCACCTGTCTGACTCTGCTGAGTCACTATGCTGAAACCCAACAGTTTTTTTTTTTAAAATGGTTATTATTTATTCATTTATTTAAATACCATTTGTTAATCTGAAGCTAATCATAAACACGGCAGTTTCTACCTCGAAACCATGTTTTCATTATGTCTAAGTGGGCGCTACAGTTCCCCACACAAATCGTGCCATTCTTAATTAAAATTTTTTTTTTCTCTCTCTCCTGCTTTCACTTCTTTAAAAGGCAAATCTTCAGAAAGTTTTAAACTTTATCCTTCTCAAAAGCCCTAAGTCTTTTCGTCTTCGTCTTCCTCTCGTTCAAACCCTTCTCCCTTCCAAAACTTTCACTTTCTCTCTTTTCTGAAAAATGGCATCTTCAAAACGCCTGTCTCCAAAAGAGATTGCTGAGAAATACGAGATGAGATTAACTGATGTAGAGAAGATTCTACCTGGAAAGACTGTTGATCTTCAACAGATGAAGAAATGGGGAATGGATGTCACTGAGGAGTTGGAATACTCTAAGTGGACAGCCTTCTTTGATATCAAGGAGCTGGTTCATCCAAAGCTTGTCAGGGATTTCTGGAGGAATGCTGTGGTCATCACCAATGTGGTTGATGGAACCAAGAGCTTCAAGGCTCAAATGTCAGCTGATGTAACTCTTCTATTCCCTATAAGCTCTCTGGAACTGGCAACCAGATGTCCAAGAATTGGAACTGCCTTCAGACCTGACTGGGAAGATCAGGTGGGAACTGAGAATATCAATATTGCTGTTTATGGTGTTCCCAACCCTGAGAACAAGAAGCCTGTCTGCATGGTCCCCAAGTGCAGGTTCTTGCACAAGCTGCTTCTGGAGTGTGTGATGCCCAGAAGAGGGTCAAGAGACAATGTGACCAAGTTGGACAGATTTGCTCTGTACCACTTGATTCACAAAATCAAGATAGACATCAATGACCTCATCTACATGTATCTTGAGTCTCTGATCAGAAGGACGAATATGCCTACCTACCCTTATGGAATGCTGCTGACAAGGGTTTTTAGGAACAAGATATTTGTTCCAACTGATGTCCACTTTGTGGACATGGCTCTGCCCATAGACAAGAAGGTCCTGTCTATGATGGGGATTGAAGGAATCCCTCTGGAGGATGAGGAAGAAGAGAAGAAGAAGAAGAAGAAGAAGCCTGCTGTTGAGCAGAAACTGAAGCAAATAGCAGAGGAGCCTGCTGATTCCACTGGTGAATCAGAGTATCCTATCTCTGAAAGGATTTGGAAAGCTGCTGGAAAGGTTGCCAGACAGGATCAAAGGCCTGAGGAACCCACAGCTTCTGAAGCATCTGCTGAGACTGTAGAGCCTCTCAGATTCAAGCTGAAGAAACCCTCTCCCAAGAGGAAGACCAGTGAGGCTGAAAAATCAGGTGTGGTTTCTGCACAACCCACCAAGAGAAGAAGACTGGTGAAGACCTTTGCCAAGGACAGACAAGTGAAGTCTGTGCCTAGTAAAGAGGAAGCACCTGCTCAGGGGGAGCAGACTTCTCCACCTGCAGAAGAGCTTAGGGAGATCAAATCTCTTAATCTGGGTTTCATTCCTAGAAAAAGAAGGTCAGGCTACCCTATGCCTGTTATGGCTGCTGCTGAAAGGGAAGCTGTCCCTGCAGAAGAACCTACTGCTGCTACTGCTTCTGCACCCTCCACTGACCTGTCTGCTGGAACACAGACAGTTGGTCATCTTGAAGAAGCTTCTCTGTCTCCTTCAAGGAAGAAAGCAAGGCTTTTTGAAGAACCACTCTTCACCTTTCCTTCTGCACCATCCTCTCCCCTTCATCTAGGTATTCCAGATTCTGTTGTCTCTTCCCCTTCTGCTCTCTGTGTCAACCCCTTATCTGTTGCCTCCCCTCTTCACTCACCTGTCTCCTCTCTCCCCTCTCCACCATCTTTTGATGTCCTGTCTGATGTATGTCAATACACAGTTGTTCACAGGGACTCAACTCCCAGAGAACAATCTGGCATATCATCTAGACTGTTTGTGAGTGATTTGCAATCTCTGATGACTGCAAGTATATCTCACTTATCTGTCATCCCTCCTCCACCACCTCATATTCTGAACCCATGTAGGGAGATCTTCTTTTATCCCCCTATTGTGTTGTTCATTAGAACACTGGAAGGATCTCACTATCCTGCCTCTGTTGTAATGTTACCCTCTAGGTCTAGATTTTTCTTTCTTTTAATCACAGGGTCTAATTCGTTCTTTTCCCACATAGACTCTCTCCTACCTCTACCTCCATCTGTCTTAGCCCAACAACCTCTTCCCCTTCCTATTCCAATAAGAGTCACTCGACTGTCTCTTTGTGAAAGACTCTCTTGTGTCTTTCCCTCTCCTGATTTTGACATAGTCAAAATCACCCCTCTGTTTAAAATAGCTTTTCTTCCTTTATTTTATTTCAGAACCATCCATCAACTTTTCTTTCCCCGTGTCTCCTCACCCTTCTCTGTACCTAAGGTACCCCCAGTTTTAGCCTTACCCTGGTATCCATCTCTGTCTGCTGCTTCAACCAGCTTGTCTGCAGAAGTCTCCTCCTCTCAAATGGTGGATTCAGTGAGCTTCAATCTCCTTAAGACTGAGCTAGAAGAAGTCAGAAGACAATTGGATGCAGAAAGGCATGCTAGGCTGCTGTTAGAACAGAAAGTTGACTCCCTGTATCTTCTTTTTAATCAGCCTAGATGAGTAGTTGTAGGAACTGCCCTGTAATCGAAATGCTTATGATGAATACAACTCTTTTTGCCTTATCTTTTTTTTTGTCTCTTTTTCTCTCCACTGTTATATCTTTACACTTTTTGTTGCTGACAAAAGGGGGAGAAAAATGTTAAGATGTTTAATGAATGAATGTTTAAACAATATATGCTAAGAATGAAGGTTTAAACAATATATGCTAAGTGTTATGATAAGTGTTCGTTCTCTAATATACTCTGATACTATGAACTTAAACCTGCTGCATATTACTCTGATGCTCTTATTTGAAGATGTTTAATGAATGAATGTTTAAACAATATATGCTAAGAATGAAGGTTTAAACAATATATGCTAAGTGTTATGATAAGTGTTCGTTCTCTAATATACTCTGATACTATGAACTTAAACCTGCTGCATATTACTCTGATGCTCTTATTTGAACTCTAATGCATCTGTCTGCACATATAGAAAATATCAACTTGTCTACTGTCTGTACTTCTGTACTCTGATATTTTCAAAGGTTCATTAAATCATCTGAATGTTTGTCATCATCAAAAAGGGGGAGATTGTTAAGTCTCTAAAATGTCTGCGTGCATTTTTCCTAAGTTTTGATGAAAACTAAACATTGGGTAATGATTTAATTAACCTATTTTGTGGTTGCTAACCTGTCTACTTAGTGTACAGATCAGAAGATTACAAAACTCACCTGTCTGTCTACCTAAGTCTCACCTGTCTGTAGTAACCAAGAAGTCAACCTGTCTGCTGACTAGGATTGTTGGTCATGTGCAAACTAATTTTACAACCTGTCTATACCCTTCAACTTGTCTAAGGTTCTTCGTTAAAGGCACTCGAAGTACAGGAAGCTTTTGCAAGCTGTCCCCTCATGAAGAATACTCTGAGAACTTTCTCATGCTTATCAAGAAACTCAGATGTGCTCTCTCTCAAGCAAACAAGGAAGTCAGAGATAAACTTCCAGTTAAAGAACATTTCCAACATGCTTTATTCCCTAGTACTTTCAGTCATTACACAAAAAGGGAAATGTACTCTGCAAAAGTACAAAAGCACTCTGCACAACTCTGAGTTGGCGTCTACACGATACATAAAGCTATTATCCCTCATGTTAGAGTACAACCAACGTCTTCATTGCATTAATGGCTGCCCAGAACGACTATATTGCATTTAATGAAGCTCTGCCTGAAGCCATAGTTGCAAGGAATGTCTCTAACGGATATTAAATGTTTGAAGGCTATAAATACAGAAGTCATTGAAGATGAACATCATCAGAGTTTTTACAAAGCATTAAAGAGCCATTACTCTGTTCATTTATTCATTCTGTATTCTTCAATCATTTGAAGTTATTACGCAGACTTTCCTAAAGCCTTATATTTAAACCACTCTCTGAGTGTTAGTGAAAGGTCTGTAAGTGTATTTATTACAAACAAAACTCTCAAACAAATCTGAGTGAGCCTGAAGAGGCTAGGTGTGCAAAGAATACTTGTGTTGGAGCCTGAAGAGGCTAGGTGTGCAAACAATACTTGGAGTCTGTAACCTGATCAGTTATAGTGGATAAATCTTGGTGCTGCCAAGGACTGGACGTAGCTCTTTGTGTTGAAGAGTGAACCAGGATAAATCTTCGTGTTAATCTCTCTTCCCTTAATCTCTTTAGTTGTTTAGATTATTTATCATCTGCTTTCTAACTAAGGGGTTAAAACTGCTTTTATCAAGACTGTTTCTGTTTTATACGTGTGTTGTTTTCTACAAAAACTACAACAGACAGGTGACCTGTCTGTGTAACCTTTTACACCCGTCTGTGCTTAGCTTCTGCATGCAAAAGTTTTTAACTTTATTTTAATTTCTGATAAACACAATTCAACCCTCCTTCTCGTGTTTATAGCTGTCTATTTCAATAATCTTAGGGTATCTTGACCTCACTTCATTATATAGGGACACTGGCATAGGTAATAAACTGTATGACTGGTGACCTCTGCATGAGCTTTCTTACAGTAAGTAGGTGCTTGTTTAAGATAGAAAGCAGTAAAAAAAAAAGGGCCAGATCACCGGCTTAACTGAATTACCTTTTTTTGCATCGAGGTATGCTTATATACAAAGTTCCTTGGTCAGACTGTCGGTAGCTATAAAGATACCAATAGCCTAAGATTTTAAAAAATCTTGTGCTACTGATGGTCTTAAAAGATAATAGATTGTTAAAGAAATACGTGGAATAATTCATTTTCATGTCTTTCCTTATCAGGTTTGGGTACCCGATGTAGAAGTTAGTCATTAGACTAACCTCCATTAGGATTGTTTCTAGATCACCACCCTCAAATGTCAATACTCAAGCATAATACTTTTGCGAATACAACCGGATTCATTTAAATAACTGGTGTCTCTTACTAAACAAAAAAATTCACCTAAACAATTGAATGTTGCATTAGTCGTGTGGGGGGAATCTATTTAGTCAAACCAAAGAAATAGGACTCAATGTGTCATGGACAGAGGTTAAACAACCAAATGTTGAGATAGAAGACATAGATCTTTCCAGATCTGTATCTTGCCACTGAATGTTTGCCTCATGGATAGTTGGTACCATTTTGAAAGTTCGACCGCAAAGGGCTCATCCCTTACACTAACTAGGTGTAAAACCCCAATCGGTGCCACCACATTTCTTATTATTAGTAAGATAGGTTGTGATGTGATCTAAGGTAGATCAACATAGTTTTAGGATGTTTCTTTGAATTTGATTATTGAAAATTGTAGAACAAACACAATTAGTTCAAGATCAAGAGAACAAGCTTGATTCTCAAATGAGAATTCAAGCAAACCAAAAAGAGTATAATAGAATTCTATGCTACAATTGATACACAAAATTGAAACTAAAAGAATGGAGAAGATGTGAAGATGGGAAAATGGCGCCACATTCAATCCACTATGAGGATTGGATGATAAGCCTTGGGGAAGATTCACCACTAGAGTGTTGGAACTCTAGATAAGAATTAAGGTTCAATTTAAGAACCAATGAAGAGGAGAACTCTCTCAACTCTCTGATCTCAAAATTGAGAAACCTAGCAAGTGATTCATTAATTAGAAAATGAAGTAGAAGTGGTCTTTATATAGGTGTGAGCATGAGCTCATGCACCTCTCTTAGTCCTAATGGGCTTGGAACACTCTTAAGCCCAATTACAACCCTAACTAAGTCAAATCTGTCTAGAATTGGGTACCAATTTTGTAGTCCCGTTTTAGGCATGATAGACGCCGAATCTAGTCTTGAGTCCTGAAATAAGACTTGTATATAATCCTATGATCTTTTCAACTCAAGATACAACCAAAATAGTGAAGCAGGTGTGATTGGGATTTGTTTCAAAGTTGACTTGTCCTTGTCATTGGCCCATTAAGGTTTTTCTTCCTAGGATCACATCATCCCCACCTTCTTGAAGCGATTTCGTCCCCAAATTTTATTCCTACATCAAATACAAGATGCTAGTGTTATTCTTTCACAAAAACCAAAAAGTAAGAAAAAGTTCTTAGGAAGGAAACTCCCTTTATTATTTTTTCCTTTCTCAAACCCAACCGCCCGGGTTTTTGATACTTCTTAATCTCTTGAGGGTTGCTTGTTAGTGTTTGTCCATTAGTGAGAGAAATATTTGTGATGATGTTCAATTTTTGTTCTATTCCTCTCAATGGATGTGAACCATAAGGGTTATGCATTGGATCCAAATCTTTAATTTTCAAAATAGGTTCAATATGCAAATAGGTAAGGTAGAAGTATTAATAGACAAACAAACATCATTAGGATTACACATATTTATGGGTTGCCCTACCAATAAACCTTCATTTACCTCAGTTTTTCTTTTAAGCAAACTCTTTAGTTTTCTCTTAGTTTTTACCTCATCAACATGCACACTTTGAGTACTTACAACATAGTCCAAAAATACCACTTTGGTAGTGCAAAAAGTTTATTTTTCAAGGTTTTCAAAAAGTTTTTCTTTCTTTTGTACTAAGAAAACACATGGCAAATGTTCAAAATGATTTTTTGTTTTTGTGTCTTGCTATATACTAGGATGTCATCAAAATAGACTACTACAAGCCTTTGAATTTCTTTAGTTTCTTGAGGAGTGCTCCTATAGGCCGGCCTATTAGGAAGGGAAGCATTTGAAATCAAACCTATGTGGTGCTCATTCCCCCACATAGGTAACACATCTATAAGTTTATCCAAAAGAAGCTAAAAGGTAGTAAGCAAAGAAAAGGATGGAGTAGAATTTTTACAAAAAAGTTTAGAGTAAAGAAAATACAATGGTTGGTTAGCCAATATTATTTTCTTTACTTCTTTTTCTTTAAAAAAACACGCATTCTTTTTCAACCTTTTCTTTGACCTCATGGTTTGCATCATAAAAATATTGTTCCACTTTTTTCAACACTTGTGCCCATTTCCTTTTTCCTATTTTGTATGGAACATTCTTTTCTTTTTCATTTTGTTCTTTTTTACTCTTGGCTTTTCTCTCAAGCTTTCTTTTTTCTCTCATTTTCTTTTGATCCTCGCTAATCTCATTTGGAGAGAGTGGTACCAGAGTAACTCTTTTATTGTGGTGTATGAAAGTAAACCTGTTGGTATGGTCATCATGGATAACTTTTCTATCAAATTGCCATGGCCTACCCATCAATACATGGCCAGCCTCCATAGGCACCACATCACACAAAACTTTGTCCCTGTAAGAACCAATGGCAAAACTTAACATGACTTGTTGGTTCACCAAAATTTCACCCTCTTCACCTCTTCACCAAGTCATTGCAACTTGTATGGCCTAGAGTGTGCATTGATTTGGAGACCAAGTTTGGTCACCAATCTTTGACTAGCTACATTAATGCAACTTCCACCATCTATGATCAAAGCACATAACTTTCCTTGCACTAGTTACCTAGTGTGAAAGATGTTTTCATGTTGACTGTCATCTTTCTCTTTGACTTGGACTCCAAGGAGTCTTATCACCATTAACAAGTCTCCTTCTAGTGGTCTAATTTCATCTTCTTCAGTTCCATTATAAAACTCATTTGATGAGGCACTAGTTACCTCCATCTCATTATTAGTCCTAGAGATTATTGTTCTTTTATTATGACATTGTGAAGCAATATGACCTCTACCTTGACACTTAAAACATGTAATGTCTCTAGACCTATTGGAAGGAGTAGAGGTAGAAGGTTTTGGGTTAGAATTTGTGGCCTTTGATCCACTTTTACCCATTACTTCCATTGGCTTTGAGGTGTCTCCCTCCTTGAAATTGTTCTTCCAATTTGAGACATTGTTGACATAGTATGGCTTCTTGTAGGACCTCTTCTTCTTCTTCTTCTTCTTCTTCTTCTTCTTCTTCTTCAATTGTGTCTCCACTTTGATAAAATGGTGCACTAAGTCCTCCAACTCCACACAATGATAGAGCTCTACTACATCTTGTATTTCTTGATTGAGTCCACCCAAAAACCTTGACATAGTAGATTCTCTATCTTCTTCAATTTTATCTCTAATCATGATCACCACCAATTCTTTGAATTACTCCTCTACACTCATACTTCCTTGTCTCAAGAAGCTTATGGTGTAGATCCTATTGTATTGAGAGGGAATATATGTTTTCCTTAAGACTCTTTTCATTTCACGCCAAGTAGAAATTGGATCCTCACCATACTTTCTTCTTTCTTTACATAATTGGTCCCACAAAATTAAAGCATAATCACTAAATTCTAAGCTTGCTACCTTAACTTTCTTTTCCTCACTATAATGGTAACAAGAAAAATTTGCTCTAATTTTATTTCTCAATCTAAGTACAATTCTGGATCACTCTTGCCTTAGAAGGTTGGAATCTTGATTTTAACTCCTTTTAGCCAATCCTCTCTATTATCCCTTCTTCCTCTATGATTATCCCTTGGCCATCTTCTAAACCTCATATGCCCCTCATAATTGTTGTTTTCGAATTTGCTTGACTCTCTATGGGAGCTTTCATCTCTTTGTCTTGAGCCTTCTCTATTTTCAATCACTGAATCTTTCAAAAACATGTAGAATATTCCTTATCAATCTATCAAGTTTTCTATTCAAACTTCTTGTTCTTAGTGATGGAGGTGGAGAGTCCTCATGACCATTGTCATGTGGTGGATCCATATTGTAAAATACAAGTCAAGAATTTACAATACAAATTACACCAAATGAAAGAAAATTAAACCGCAAATCCGCCAATATGGAACAAAGAAATTATTACAAACCAACAGGAAACAATTTACACGTAAAGATTGATGAATATAAGTAAAATGAAAAAAAAAATAAGGCCCTTTCCACTCTCTAAGTGTTTCCCTCAAAAATGAATGCTCGTGTATGTCACTCCAAGACTTTTAAGCAAATGTATCTCTCTTGTCTTTTTCCACTTGAGAACTCCTCCTGCAAGGGTATTCAAATTGAAACGAGACTCAAGAGATGTTAGTCCCAAACAATAGTGACAAAACAACTCCAAAACAATCACCCAAAGAGGCAAATAAAATTGAAAACGACTAATAAAACTCAAGTAATTTAAAAGACAAACTAAAAAGTTTACAAAAGAAAGAAATTACTATTCAAATTGATTTCAAGGAAGACAAAGCGGAAGTGGATTTTATTAAGGTTTCAATTCAAAATTTCAAATAAATTTTGAAGAGCAACCTAGGACCAAATGTGATTATTATGCTAACTAATGATTGAGCACTTGTTAGGTGCATCAACCAAGCCTAAGCCATAATCACAAAAGAGAACTCCAAGTGAAGTCAACAAGTGTGTAGTGCAACAATAATCATCCAAATCAAACTCAATTACAATACAATCATAGCAATGTAGTGGCAAGTCTTTTTCTGAATTCTGGAATATTTTGAAATTTGCACATTGTCCCAAAACTTTTGATATTTATGATTTTGGCCCCTTTTTTTACAGTGAATCTTTTTTTTAACTTGCAGCCACTGACTTTTACTAATTACACAATCACCAACACAATATCACAATTGCAAAATTAATATCAATAAGCCTTCAATATGAACAATGATGAATTATGGTGTACAACTTGGAAATTTAATCCACTAGTGCAATAAATGCTTTTTACGTCAGTCAAAATTGATTTTACACGTCAGAATAATGTCTGACGTAAATACAGCTGACGTTAATAGTTAACATTTTAACGTCAGCTGTTTAACTGACATTAAAAGTAAACTAATTAACATCAGTTGTTTAATAAAACTGACGTTAATAGTGTAACATTAAGTTGTATTAATAAACTGACGTTAATAGTTTTATTTTTAACGTCAGTTTTATTAAAAAATTGACGTTAATAGAGTATCTTTTTTTAAAAAAAAATACTATTAACGTCAGTTGTTTCAAACAACTGACGTTAAGAGATTTTTTTTTTATTAAAAAATTCGGTTTTAAAATAACACTACCCCCAGTTGTCCCTGCATTCAGTAAACATCCCAGCAACACAGAATATTGTTACAGAATTGCAAACACTCAACTTTGGCAAAAATAGGGTCTCATAAAGTGTACCCTTAAATTTCAATATTACTAAAAGAAAAGAAATATACAAAGGAACAATGGGGGGACTTAAAACCAAAACCCATGTATAGGAAAAATATAACTATCTACAAGTATATATATATAAATTTTAGCCTCTAATGTCTAAAAACATAACTATAAATCTAAGTATATATAAATGTTAGTGTCTAAAAAGTCTAAAAACAAAAATACTCATCTAAGTATTTAGGAGATATTTTCTCAATTCTTTTTTCAACAGCATACTTGAAGAAGAATTCTGCCAAGCACATCCTCAAGTGGCTAAACTCATCTTTATGAAGAGGCGATTGGTCGTTAAATGCCTACACACGTTCAAATAATAACAATAACATTAACGAAAGTCATCACCAAAACTATAATATATAATTTAATAAGTTGTTTAAATATTACCTTCTTCCATCCCCCCGTATGGGCAAAAAAATGTTAAATTAGAGGGTTATAACATTATAAACTTACGTTAAAAAAAAGGACTAAAGATAGTATATAACACATCAACTTACACTAACATCAGGCGTAGGAGCCATCGTGTCCTGTGTAGGCCCCACAGTGTCCTCCCGTGCATGTGGGTGATCCGACTGATCCATATGTATGCCTGTTCAGAAACAATATATATTAAACTGTATAAATAAATACAGATGGATAAATAAAAATAAATCTATACTAAACTGGATAAATAAAACTCACACTATAACCAAGTTTAAACTTCCTATATCAATATCCCTTCGTGATGATCATCACGAGTGGCATGTACATCGTCCACCTGTGTTTCCTCAATTATAGTAGGCACGTTTGTTGAAAAAGAAGGAGTCTCAGGAATATCAAGATTTGAATCTTGATTTTCATCACTACCATTATACATGCTTTTTCCTTGGAGAACCACAGACAGCCTTTTGTTAGAAGGATCAGTGATGTAGAACACTTGTTTTGCTTGGGAAGCCATTATGAAAGGTTCATTTATATGACCTAACTTGTTAAGGTCTACCAATGTGAACCCCCATTCATCGGTTTGTACACCACCTTTACTATCAACCCATTTACATTTAAAAACCGGCACCGTAAGCTTAGTGTAATCGAGCACCCAAATCTCTTCAATATATCCAAAGTAAGGTGTCGGTGCTTTAACGGGTTTTGTGTCCTTTGCACTAGAGAAGTACATTGCTTCGGCCACGATCATAACCCCACTATTTTGCATGGTACTCTTGTTATCTTGTTCCTTTATATAAAAGGAAAAGTTATTGATGTCGTATCCGCTCCAACATATGACGTTGAAGCTAGGCCCACGTGCTAGCCATCTTACGTCATCAGAAGCAGTACTACCATCCTTAAGCATTTCTTCCTTGAACCATTGTAAGAAAGTCTTGTTATGCTTGTTCAACAACTACCTTTCGCTCATTCGAGGGTTTTCTTGGTTGACTTTTCTTTTATGTTCAAATAAGTAAGGTTGAACAGAATCGATGTTGTTCAATACATACAAATGTGCTTGAAGCACTTCCTCCCGACCCTTGCTATTAATTCTGAAACCATGTGTACCCTTACCTTGACATCTTATCTCATCATGCCGAGGCTTAGGAACCCCTATAGGATCCGTGTTATGAAGGTAGTCCGAACAAAACTCAATAGCTTCTTCTGCAACATACCTTTGAATAATAGATGCTTCCGGATGATGTGGATTCTTCACATACCCTTTCAAGATCTTCATGTAGCACTCAACTGGGTACATCCACCTCAGAAAAATAGGCCCACATAATCTAATCTCCCTCACCAAATGAACAATTAAGTGAACCATGATGTCGAAAAAGGAAGGAGGTAAATACATCTCCAACTTCCAAGTCATCCAACATATGGGGGTCAACGACTTTGCTACATATAGAATTGAAGAATGAGCACAACCGAGTAATGGCATGTCTCACATTTTTTGGAGCAATACCACGAATAGCAACGGGCAGAAGTTGTTGCATCAAGATGTGGCAATCATGAGACTTTAAGCCAACCAATTTAAGATCACTAGAGACAAGCCTCTTCATATTTGAAGAGTAACCATGTGGAAGCTTGATGCCCTGAAGACACCCACAGAAACTTTGTATCTCTTTTTTTGACCAAGTATGACATGCTGGCGGCAAATAAGTCCGCTTACCATCCTCAACAACTGGAGCTAACTGCTCTCGTATACCCATAGTAACGAGGCCGAGACGAGCATTCACACCATCCTTTGTCTTGCCCTGAATGTTGAGAAGCGTCCCGATCACACTATCACACACATTTTTCTCCACATGCATCACATCAATGCAGTGTCTGACATCAAGCTTGCGCCAGTATGGAAGATCAAAGAATATCGACCTCTTCTTCCATATGTTTTTTCTCAGCAGTTTTACCCTTCTTTTTGGACTTGCCGAATATAACATTGATTCCCTTTACTCTCTGATAAACCTGCTTTCCATTTAAGGCCGTCGGAGCATCTTCAGTCTCTTGGCATCCATTAAAAGCTTTTTTCATCTTACGATATGGGTGATCACGTCTAAGAAATCTTCGATGCCCAAGGTAAATCGTCTTCTTTCCATGATGCAACTGAGTGTAGCATGTGCCTTCTTCACATATAGGGCATGCTTTATGCCCCTTGACACTGTACCAGGACAAGTTACCGTATGCTGGAAAGTCGTTGATGGTGCAAAATAACATGGCACGAAGCTTGAAAGTCTCTTGAGAATACCCATCAACTACATCAACACCTTCCACCCATAGCGTTTTCAAGTCTTCAATCAAGGGACTTAGATAAACATCTAAGTCATTTCCCGGTTGCTTTGGGCCCGAAATCATCATAGACAACATCATGTATTTGCGCTTCATGCACAACCAAGGGGGCAGGTTGTAAATTATCAACAGAACAGGCCATGAACTATGAATACTACTCATGTTACCATATGGATTCATTCCATCCGTAGCAAGTCCAAGCCTTAGGTTTCTTGGCTCATCGGCGAAATCCGGAAACATAGTATCAATATTCTTCCGTTGCACAGAATCAGTAGGATGACGAACCTTTCCATCACGTTTCCTCTCATCATTATGCCATCTAAGATTCTTCGCATCTTTCACATTGGCAAACAATCGCTTGAACCTTGGAATTATTGGAAGATACCACAACACCTTCGCAGGAGGACCCTTTTTTCTCGCATCACAAATCGAATCATCAAGATCATCACCATCATCACCACCCTTCACTTTGTATCGTGATAACTCACACTTGGGGCAATCGTGATTGTCTTCATGAACACCTGTGTACAATATGCAATCATTGGGGCATGCGTGTATCTTCTTATACTGCATACCCATCGGACACAATACTTTCTTGGCCTCATAGTTACGGTCAGGCAATGTGTTGTCCTTCGGAAGCAAGTCTTTCAACACTTCAAGCAATTCAGTGAAGCTTTTATCGCTCCAACCATTTCTCGCCTTCACACAAACCAATTTTAGCACCGCCGACAACCGTGTATGAGTAGTACACCCTGGACACAAAGGCTTATCTGCATCACCGCACAACCTATCATACACATGTTCTTGATGAAAAGATTCTTGTCCAATATCACGGATCATGTCCTCTACTCGATCATCCTCCATATCTACGTCAACGTCCTCACTTTGGGAGACACTTGCCTTAGTACTCAACAACACATCACCATGCCATATCCATCTTGTATAACTCAAGCAAATCCCTTCACAAATCAAATGAGTACGTATATCCTTCACTGTATATTTCCTCGTATTCAAACACTTGACACAAGGACAACAGAACATTCCATTACTATTAGGAACATTACTTTGAGCAAATTCTATAAACTCTCCCACTCCCTTCAAATACTCAGCACTTGTGCGCTTACAAACCATCCAACTACGGTCCATAGCTAGATAGGTTCTGTAGATATACAAATATATATCCAATATAAGCACAATACGGGAGATTGAAAACTAGTTTTTTGAAAAATGACAAATGAGAGCATGATACAAGCTAGGTGGTTTATTTTCACAGTAATCTCACATCATTCTTCTCATCAAGCAGGCAACAACACATATTAGTACTATAACCACTCAGTCATATGAATCAATCCAGAGAGCATGATACAAGCTAGGTGGTCAAATATTATCTCAAATTTACACCATTTTCAGGTTTCTTAACACGAAAAAGAAAGCAGCAGATTAAGATAAATTATCAAAACAGAATTCCAATGAGCAATTGTTGATGCCACATGCTACAAGCAACTCTAAATTTCTTCCCATTTTGAAATAGGTCATGATAGCAGAAGAAAAATAAGAGAAAACACAAAGTCCTCGACCAGAAATAGAGACATTCCAAACAACTCAAACTCTGAGTTTCAACTACAGAGACTACAGTTTCAACATATACTCAAAACCCAAAAAAAAAAAAATTTAGTGCCCTAAAGAACTAACCAGGAATAGGTGCTCGCGTGGTGGTGGGGAGGGGAGCTCGAGTGGTGGCCAACGTTTGATGTGTTGCTGAGAGTCAGAGGGACAAGGAGAGTTAGTGCGCGCAATGTTCACAAGGTAGAGAGTGAGCGGGAAAGACTGAGTTAGGGTTAAGAGAAAGAGAGAGAAAGAGTAGTGTACCTCACGGTGGTTGTGGAGAAGCCCTCGCAGTGGTGGCGGTGGAGAGTAGCTCGCGATTAGGGCAGAGTGAGAGTGAGAGCGAGAGTGATGAAAAGAGAAGAACAAAGACAGAGCTTAGTCAAGAAGGCATACAGAGTGCGCGGGTGTAAACGTTATAACCAAAATAAAACAATATTTTACGTCAGTTGTTATAAAGAACTGACGTTAATTGAAATTTTAACGTCAGTTATGTACAACTGATGTTAAAAATATATTTTATTATTTTAAAAATAGTTTTAACTTCAGTTATTTAAGACAACTGACGTTAAAGGTTTATCAGTTTCTGCAAAAACATTTATACCTTTGACTACTGTGCTACCTTCCCATGCGCCTTGTAACTTAATCCTCTTAATGGACATTAAGTTTATAGACTCAGTTTTGAAGAAAATCAGGCAGTCTCTTCTTCATATAAAGTACCATTCTTCCTCTATAATACACACAGTTCTTCCCCTATATTTCGTTTTCTATTTCTTCACAATATGGCTCTGCCATATTTGAGATTTTTATTATTTCTTCCTATACCTAGACTCAAAGGTTTCTGTCTTAATGGTCAAACAACTTCTGAGGTTGAGTAAATCACATAACATGGATGCTAAGGTTGAGTAAATCACATAATGTGATTCCCTCACTTTATTTCAAACAACTTCTGAGGTTGAGTAAATCACATGATGTGAGTTGCTCACCTCAGCTTTGGCAGCCAGTGACTGATCCAGGACCATTGCTGAAACAGATCGAGTGCACCCTTGTTAGCCTCTGATTTCGCAGCATGCAAGTGATTGTGGCCTCAGATGGAGCATCAAGGACTTCAACTGAGGAGTACGAAGGGGATCCAGATCATGCAACCATTGGAGTTTCTGAGGACAAGACTGAGAAGAAACTGACGTTGAATCAGAAACTTTTTTATATTTTAGGGCTATGTTGCAGAAATTTTTTATCTTTTAATCATGTAATTGTAACTTATGAATCACTTTAATGAGATACGATTTGATTATATATATAACTTGTTTTATATTAAGTGTTTATTTATTTTAATTTGCACATGAATTTGTTTATTAATTCAAGCTAATTAAGATTAGAAATAAAAAGCACTATATATGGAGTTATCTGCATTAAGAGTGACAACGAGGGAGATGACAACGGAAGAAAGATAGGAATGAGTTTCAGAGAGGAATAGGATTATTTACGTCAGTTTTTTATTTAACTGAAGTAAAAATCACAATTTAACGTCAGTTTTATAAATAACTGACGTTAAAGTGTTAATCATTCTTGCATATCACTTTTAACGTCAGTTCAATAAACAACTGATGTAAATAGTGATTTTTATTTACAAAAATGCCACCACCTCCTTTTTACGTCAAACATATGGTTAACTGACGTAAATCGTTCCCATATATTACATAATTTCCACTAGTGATCAACAATTCAAAATGAGGTAATATTCCAATACTTCAAATCCACTATTTGAATTTCATATTCCAATACTTCAATGAGGTAATATTTTCAAGTGGTTGAAAAATACTTCAAATCTACTATTTGAATTTCATCAAGATCTATTAGGCTCTAAAATTTAGAAAACTTGAAGAACAACTTACTTTGTGAATTCTGAAATAGAATCAAGTTTTGATCAAATTCACAATGCAAGATGTATAGATCAATGCTTGATTTTCACAAAATGCACACCAAATTCACATGAAACACATGAACTAGGATCATTGAGGATCAATTAGCTATGAGATTCAATCAATGTCCAGGCCCTTCAAATGTAACAGATCAGAACCTTTGGAAGGAAATTTGGCATTGCTCATGTACCTTCAAAAATCAGAAACTTCATGTGGAGAGTGGCCAAAAATATCCTTCCAACCTGCTTTAATCTGAGCAAAAAAAGAGTGGAGATAGAGATATTATGCCCTCTGCGTCATCTTGATATGGAAAGACTGGATCATATCCTCATGACGTGTCAGATGGGCAGGTTAGTATGGTTTTCTACCCAACTTGGGATTCATGTCCCTTAGCACTCTGACCTGAACAAATGGATGCTTGAGTGGCTCACTTGTAACACCCTTCTACCCAGCATGTTATGAGGCAATTAATATAAAAACAATTAAAAAAAAAACATGCATTTACTGAACAATTTTAAAAAAAATTTGTCCATTGGTAGAAAAGTCCCACATGAACCAGTTCATAATCGCGGAAAATATAAATCAGGTTTAAAACAAATAAAACATAATCAATAAAAAACCCAACCCCAATGTCACAACTCAGAGCTGGTATAAAAGTTTCGGAAACATATCCTCAGAATATAATTGAAAATAAACTAACTAATCATAAGACAAGCCCTGACTATGAGTGGTGGCTCCTCAGAGTCACTCCTCTCCGGGCTGCTCGTCATCCTCTGCAAAATGCTGATCAGGCCAAACACAAAAAAATAACGGGGAGTAAGATTCATGTAAACATATATAGCATGGGAATAGTAAGTAAGGTAAACATACAACATAAGCATACGTCAACATCCAACAATATCATATCAAACAAGTATGCTATGCTGTGCAATGCATCAACTACTCCGCTACTCCATCTATGCATGTGGATCCAAACTAACTCAGGATGAACGACTTTGGAGTTACATATCCGTATTGGCCATAGAAGCACTAACACCGGCAGTTCACCAAACCTTGGGTGAACCCCATGGATAGCCAACGCATCAAACCGTGGATGCCTCATCACGGGGGGCCTCGGTCACCAAACCATCGGGTGACCTACCGTGGAAGGCCAGATTACCGTACTCTTGGGCGATCTCCCCTATGTCGAACCTCCCCCATCAACAAACTTCAATGCTATATGCAAATTGCACAATAACAAACAATCTCAACCACCTCCTTGCTTGGGCCATGAAGCTCCCAAGACTTCAACATCAACCTCAACGTAACCTTAGCCCCAAACCACAGGGTCAAGGCTCCCTTGGCCAATAAGCACCAAGGTTCAACTCAACATGCTTGGGTCAAATAAGCACCCAAGACTTCAGCTTATCAACGTGCAGTAACCCATCGGATATCGACTTAACATCTTATTATCTTGGTCATCTTAGATAATTATTAATCAGGTTGTCTAATCTTCCTCTTTGATTAGCTATCTCAACTTATCATCATTGGGGAATGGGGTTTAAAACCCCTTAAGTCCTTTAATTTTGTTTCTGTCCAAGAGGGGTGAGCACGGTCGTGCTTGAACCCTAGCACGGTCGTGCTTGGACACGTGAGGGCGTGCTGCCCTTTTAAGTGAAGCACAGTCGTGCTTCATGTTCAGCACGATCGTGCTCAGCAACACGGTCGTGCTTTTTGACCCACACGGCCGTGCTAAACAGCGCGGCCATTTTTCAGAATTCAACGAGGAGCATGGTCGTGCTCCCTGTTCGGCACGGTCGTGCTCATCGCGCGACAGTGCTGTTCTAGGCAGAATTCAAGTCAGTTTCTTACAAAAATATTTAGGATCGATTATCCCTTAAATTTATCATGTTTTCGAACCTATTTTTATCAGTTACAAACTCAACTTATAACCTCAAAACAACAAACCATCACCTCAACCAAACATCCAACATTATCACCATAATATCATGCTCATATCAACCACAACAACATAAACATAAACATGTTATGAACATAACATATAAAACGTCAATTAACATCAAAACATATTATCACCACAGTCAGACAATTATCATAATAAATCATACAACGACTCAGGGGTCATGGGGAACCCCTCTACCTTACACTAACCCCACTGCCTAATGGTTACAATTCCTTCTCCCCATACCTCGATTGAAGGTAGCTCCAACGATTGCCAAACGACACACTGGTTCCTTCTCTTCGAGCGTCTCACAACTCCAAGCCTTGGAACAACATAAACACAATTATCAGTTTCCGATTCTAACCAAGAAAAGGAAACACAAAAGGAAAGACTTTTACCTCTATATATGTCAAGCACAAAAGAAACAAGACTTCCCAAGGGTCTCTGATACTCAAGAAACTGAATGAATCCGTCGGAAAATGGGGAAGAGGTACTCCCAGCCTCAATAGAGGCTGCTGCCACTGAAAAAGTATGGTTTCACGTTAACCCTTGGTTCCTGTGCCAAACATATATAGCTCGGACTTGAGCACGGTCGTGCTCACCCTTGAGCACGGTCGTTCTCAACTTAGCATCACCGAGTTGCGATCAGCGCATTTAGCACGGGCGTGCTCACTATTGAGCACGGTCGTGCTCAACTTAAAATCAGAAACACGCTTCTGACTTTAAGCACGGGCGTGCTGGCTAATAAGCACGGGCGTGCTCATCTACCAGAAAGGGACTTTAAGCCAAAATCCCACTTAGCCCCTAACCAATTATTTAAACTCAATAAAACCATCTTTATAAAAACACTTACGAAAAACGGGGTGTTACATCACTTGCAAGGACTCCTATGTTGTTCCAATTTTCAGCACCACTCTCTGGTAGTTGTGGTATGCTAGAAATAATGTGTTGTGTTCAACAAGAAGGCTTTCAATCCCATCACAGTGGCAGCTACAACCATGGATTTTGTCCAAGAATATAATCAAGCAAACCCAAAGTTGATTTCTCGGGCCTTAAATCCAACCCAATCTAGTTGGAGACCCCCTGTTGAGAGTTGGACAAAGATTGATATGGATGTTGGGTGCTTTAAGGATGGGTATGTTGATTAGGAACCACATGAGAGAGGTGTTGTTCGCTGCAACCAAAAAGGAGAACCTGAATGTGGAGCCGACCCTTGCAGAAGCTCTTGGTGTGAGGTGCAGTCTTAATCTAGCAAAGGAACAACAACTTAATAAGGCTTTGTTGCAAAATTTCCAAAATTGTGCGGTTTGCCATGTTAAAAGGAAGGCAAATGGTGCAGCCCATGAGTTGGTTAGAATAGCTAAGACTATAGGATCAAGAACATGGCTGGGGAATGCCCCAAGCCAAATTCTTCATGATTTATGTACTGATGCTGTGGTTTTCATCTAAATTTCCTTTCCAGTCAAGAAAAAAGTTAACTATGTGATCACATGCAAATGACGCCTAAGTCAATATTTGGAGGGAAAAAAATTTCAAAAATTCAAGCATGATCAACATTTCAACAATTCAAATTCTAGATCTAGGATCAACATTTGAAGACAATTTGAATTCCAACTTTTAAATTTCAATATGAAAGTGGCGCCTAATTCAAATATTTTGTAGAAGATTTTGGTGCCGAAATTCAAATGATCATAGAGTTCAAATATGATCCTAATTTTCAACAATTCAAGTTCAAAGAACTAGCTCATGATACCACATGACCTGAAGGTAGCTCAACATAAATTAGGATATTTCTTTGAATTTGTTTATTGAAAATTGTAGAACAAACATAATATGATGAAGATCAAGATCAAGAGCACAAACTTGATTCTCAAGTGAGAATTCAAGCAAACCTAAAAGAGTAGAAGATAATTCTATCTACAATTGATACACGAAATTGAAACTACAAGAATAGAGAAGATGGGAGAATGATGCCACATTCAATCCACTATAAGGATTGGATGATAAGCCTTGGGGAAGATTCACCACTAGAGTGTTAGAACTCTAGATAAGAATCAAGGTTCAATTCAAGAACCTCTCAAGAGGAGAACTCTCTCAATTCTCTCTAATCTCAAAATTGTGAAACTTAGCAAATGATTCATTAATTGGAAAATGAAGTACAAGTGATCTTTATATAGTTGTGAGCATGAGCTCATGTACCTTTCTTAATCCTTATGGGCTTGGAACACTCTTAAGCCCAACTACATGCCTAACTTAGTCAAATTTGTCCAGAATTGTGTTCTAAACTTGTAGTCCAATTTTAGGCAAGATAGGCACCGAATCTAGCCTTGAGTCCTAAAATAAGACTAGTAGATAATGCTCTGACATTTCCAAAGCATTAAAGATCAGTTCAATAGGACTTCTAAAACTAAAGATACTGTCAAGATAGTGAAGTATGTTTGATTGGGATTCTAATGACAACCAAATGGAAGGTTGCCTTGGAATGATCTTTTTGGTTGAATTTAAAAACAAGTAATTTGTGTCATGTTTAAGTTCAAATCAAAGGATGAAGAAAATATAAAAATGGAAGAAGAAAGAAATGGAGGTGGCGCCACAAACAAGGTGTTTGATAAGCCAAATGATGTTCGCCACAAGAATCTTGGATTCTTGATAAGAACTTAGCTTGGTTCAACCAAGAACCTAGGAGAACAATATTCTCACAAAAATGGATTTGATCCAAAATAAACATCCAAGTTATCTTACTCATATGTTAGGGCGACATATACATAGAGTTGGGCAGCCAAATTTTGGTTGCCAAAAACAAACCATAACCCCTACATAATTAGCCTAATCATGACTCACTAAAACAACACTTAACTAGCCACCAACTAATTATTACCTTCTCTCTATAATTATGTAGCAGCTACACTTATTTCTCATATTAAAAGTGTAACTCCTACACAATTAACAAAACAATAAAAAGCTAATAACTTATAAGAGTTACTATTGGCATGCAAACCAAAGATTCCTCCCCCTAAGCTACTAAAATACTCGCGTAAAACAAGGGGTTAAGTGGACTTGACCCATTTGCAACACTTAGCAATTTGGATCCACCCATTACACTTATTGAAGTTAAAATAAAAAGACTTGAAATGGACTTGCATGCCCCTCTTCATGGATCCTTTAGTTGGATAATGTAAGTTAATAATTTGGGCTTCATTCCATCCATTCTTGTATTTGGGCTTGCTTTCATGATAAGAACCATAGTTTGAATTAACACTTGTTGGGTTTTCTTGGTTGTAACATTTGTCATTGGCCCACCAAGTCCTTGGCTAGCTTCTTGTACCATACTCCAAATTGGGCTCATATCATCCCCTCCTTCTTTGAGTGAATTCGACCTCGAATTGAAGTCTTCATCGCCAAAACTCGTCATTTCTGGTGCATCTAGAGTGTTCTTCATAACCACATTGCCATAAGTGCTTCCTTTGGAATGAAATTACCAAATTTCTGCAAAAAAATTACAACACCACTAGACAAAGAAAGATCGTTAGAAGTGATGAGTGTGATTTCACCTCATATTTCCTTGTCATTTTGCAAGCATTTTCATATAGTTTAGGCATATTTAATTTGATTTTTGTTAGTTTTTACCTTGGAACGGGTAAGGTGGTTCTGTGGTGTTTGTGTGCAGGAATTCATGATTAAAATAATCAAATCCAGTTGAATCGGAGTTTGTATGAAGATGGAGCTTGAAAAGCAAGGAAAATGAGAAAAGCAGAGGCCATCACGGCCTGGGTGTGACAACCATCACGGCCGTGATCGCGTGGGACTGAAGAAAAAAGAAGAAAGTGCAAGTCAGAAGCTGTCACGGCCTGGCCGTGACAGCCATCATGGCCGTGACACACATCACGGCCTGGCCGTGACACACATCACGGCCTGGCCGTGACAGACCATCAGCACAAGAATTCACAAAGCAGAAGTTGTCATGGCCTGGCCCTGACAGCCGTCACGGCCGTGACGCGTAAAATCTGGGATTTTGGGATTTGTTTTTGATCTGATTTGTAATTGATTTAATCCCAAGTTAACCTACACTATAAATAGGGGAATTAGGCTCGAAAATAGGGACCTCTTGGCTGCTACCTTAGGCTTAATTTGAGGATTTCTCTTCTCAATTTCTTCTCTTCTCTTAGGATTTTAATGTTTTTGTTATTCAACGTTGCTATGAACATGGCAATGTGTGAGTAGTCATTTTATTTCTAGGAATTGGGGCTATGCCCAAGACTCGTTTTATGTGATGAATTGACGATTTACTTCTTGTTAATTTCAATTTGCTTTCGATTTAGTTCCTATTGCATGAATTACTTGTAAATTTGGTGCACACTTATTTGCATGTCTTAGATACTCTAAGGATGAACCTAGCGGTGAACTTAGGTATTGGATCTATAGGAATTGAACTTAGGACTTAAATCACGAGAGTTAAAAGCGGTCCTTCGAGGGTTCATTGAATTGTCACAAATCTTAATGGGTTCAATTTAAATACAATTACCACGAGAGTAGGGGTTGGTTTAATTGGGCACGGTTCTTGTATCTCGAGAGGGAACATTAACTTTATTAGGATAAATTCACCTTCAAAGCAATTTTGATAATTAACAAGAGGAGTAGTCAATTTAGTAGCATAAGCAGTCTTGTTGGTAACCCAATTCCTGGAAATATCTTTTAATTTGAAAAACACCAGATTAGATTTGATTGCGATTTTTAACTGATTTCGTTTTAGATATTTGATTTGTTAGTTAATCTTTATTTTAAAAACCAAATCTTTTCCAAATCTTTTTATATATAGTTTAGTTAAATTGATTTAATAATTAATTGTTATTTAAGATCACGGTCTCTGTGGGTTCGATCTTTTTATTACTTGACGACGAAGCCTTACAGTTGCGGATTCACGCTATCAAGTTTTTGGCACCGTTGCCGGGGATTGTGCTTTCTTGAATTTCAATTTAATTTTTAAATTGATTTTTCTGAACATTTTTTTTATTATTTAAAAAAAAAATTCCTTTTTCTAGTGTATCTATCTCTCTCTTTGCAGGTATTTTGTCTCTTATATGCGAAGATCCCAAAGTCTTGGAACTCTTATTGAAGTTGATCCCGAGATCGAAAGGACTTTTCATAGACGTAGGAGACTACAAAGACAAAGAGTGAGAGAAAGGTTGATCCCCATCCCACTCATGGCCGATCAACCGGATACTAAACCACTAAAGGACTACGCAGCCCCAAATGCTAGGGGTTTGCGAACTGGGATTGCTAGGCCAGAAATTGAGGCGGATAACTACACTATACCGCCCCAGTTAATTGGCATGATTAGGCAACATCAGTTTGGAGGATTACCCTCGGAAGACCCGACTGATCATGTGGAGACATTCTTGGAGTTCACCGATGCAATAAGAATTCGAGGTGCACTGGTTGATGCTATTCGCTTGAGGTTATTCCCCTCCTCTCTGACTGGAAGAGCAAGAGCTTGGTTGAAATCAGTGCCTGCTAATACTTTGTCCACTTGGGACCAATTGGAGTAGGCGTTCTTGGAAAAATTCTTCCCACCATCCAAGACCGCTTACCTACGAACTCAGATCACCGGCTTCTTCCAAAAGGACGGAGAATGCTTATCCGAAGCTTGGGATCGTTACAAGGGATTGCTAGAGTCTTGCCCACATCATGGGCTTGAGAAGTGGCTTTTAGTGCATACCTTCTACAATGGATTGGACTATTCTTCGAAGGTGTCACTTGACTCCGCAGCTGGTGGAGCATTGATGAATAGACCATTGGCTCAAGCATTTGAGATCATTGAGAACATTGCCACCAACTATCATCAATGGGGTTCAGAAAGAGGTAATAACCCGAAAAAGCTTTCGGGAGGTAAGTTTGAAATGAATAGTAATGATTTAATATTGTCTAAATTTGACTTATTGAGTAAGCGCTTTGATAGACTTGAAAAGGCTAATGTGAGTTCAATAGGTGCTACTAATGTTGCTTGTGAGATTTGTGGAGTGCAGGGACATGACTTCGTGGAATGCCCACATGGAAGTGCTCATGAATCAGGCGCTTCGGGGGAACAAGTGAATTCATGTCACAACTTTTATGACACGAACCCGAAGTTGCCAAACTATGTTCCCCCAAATTCATACAACCAAGGAAGGAAGAATAACTCTTATCTCTTATACGGGAACTACAACAACACGTTGAACCATGAATTCCAAGAAGGCCAAGGTAATAGGAAACCCGCATTGGGGTATCCTCAGGTACAAAAGTCTAAACTTGAGTCTCTTATGGAAAATTTTGTTGAAACTCAAACAAAGCAAAATGAAGAGTTTAGGCAACATGGTAGGGCTATGGGCGAAGCCATTAAGGAACTAGCTTCTAAGTTAGACAACTTAGCTATTCATAATAAGATGCTAGAGACACAAATTGCCCAACAAGCTAGCACATCTTCTAGGACTAAGGGAACGTTTACAGGACAACCCGAAGTTAATCCCAGTGAGCACTGTAATTCTATATACTTGAAGGAAGATAAACTTGGGGTAGTTGAAAAGGATGTGGAATGTGAGGTGGACATGAGTGAACAAGAAGAGATTAAACCAAAGTATATCCCTCCACCACCTTACCAACCCCCAATACCTTTCCCACAAAGGCTAGTCAGGAAAAAGCAAGTAGAAAAAGAGACTAAGACCTTAGTTGAGGAGCGTGATGAAATGATAAAAACTAATATGCCTCCTAAATTAAAAGATCCAGGAAGTTTCTCTATTGCTTGTTCGATTGGAGAAGTTAAAATAGATCATGCCTTATGTGATTTAGGGGCTAGTGCGAGTTTGATGCCACTTGCCATCTTTGAGAGGTTAGGAACCAAGAAATTGAGTCCATCCAAGTTCTCTTTACAATTTGCGGATGGCTCAACTAAAACCCCTCTAGGCATACTAGGGAATGTCCCCATAAAGGTAGGGAAACTTTTCATTCCTACTGATTTCATGATGTTGGATATGAACGGGAATTCTAAATTCCCTATCATTCTTGGAAGGCCATTCTTGGCCACAGCTGGAGCTATAATAGATGTTAAAAAAGGCAAGCTCTCTTTGAATGTAGAGGAAGGTAGGGTGGATTTTGATTTGACTAACTCATATAATAACCCTTCTTTTGAGAATCATGTGTGCAGGATTGAGATAATGCCTCCTGAGGTGAAAGAAGAGCTTAACATGGAAGCAACTCTCAAACTTTGCATGACAAATGATGCACCGAATAAAGATGAAATTGGAGTTTCGCAACATGCGGAGTTAAAACTTCCACCGGGAGGAAGTAAGGCCATGAAACTCAGAGTGAAAAGAGCAAAGCGAAAGCGCATATGGCCATATGAACACTATAGGCTCATTGATGGACTTCCTTGGAAGAGAGGTGTTCTTGCACTTCAAAGCCCACCTGATCCCAGTTGATTGAAGGGACTATGGTCAAGCTTAAGACCGTAAATAAGCGCTTCTTGGGAGGCAACCCAAGCTTTCTTTCCCTTGTTTTTTTTTTTTTGTTTTTGATTTTTGTTTTCAATAATTTGAGAAGATTAGAGGAGAAAGATCCAAATTAATGGTTTTGCCAAGTGTGTTTACAGGTTGGAAAAGCACCAAAAAAAAAAAAAAAAACCTCACTCTCTGGTCAATTCACGCAGCACCCAGCACCACCTAGGTAAGTTGTTCCAATTTTCTCCTCTCTCTGACTTAATTATTTACATTGGGGACAATGTAAGTTTTTAAGCTTGGGGTAGGGGTATTTTTGTTGCTTTTTGTTGCATTTTGCATATTACATGTTGCATTCATTTAGGTGTAGTTTTACATAATCACATCATTAGATTGCCCCTTGTTTTGAAATTGCATCCAATTGTGAGAACTTTGTGCCAAATGATTTGAGACAGTGAATTTTTGAACCCAATTTTTGTATTCTTGTGATAGGCTAAAATTAAAAATTCAAGAGATGATCTTTTGATAGTTGTTAATTAGCATTTGGTTCCTTGGATTGTGTATTTTTCATTGATTTCAAACTACTAAATGTGAGATTTTTTGAGCCTAAAAGGGGTATTCTCTAAATTTACCCCATTCCTTGTGATTGAGTGTTTTATTCCTCTTGGATTGTATTATCTAGAACTTGATTTGAAACTGTTTTGAAACTTAGAAATTTTTGAAAACATATTTGAAAATGATTGAGGCATTAGGTATTTTTCTGGCCTTCTGAGCTTTGATTAATTAAATACTACCCCTTAGTTGCCCAATTTTGAACTTTTAAAAAAAAAATGCTTTTCTTGGTACCTTGATTGTTTTTCATGAATTATGCATGGTATGACACCTTTTAAAGTATTGGAAAAATGGCAAAATGGTAGTTGAAAAATTTGTGGGATGGAAAGAAAGAAAAAATAAATAAATGTTTCTCTTGAATTGCAAATCTCCCCTTCTCCAAATTGATGAATGTTAAAAAAAAAAAGAAGAAGAAGAAGGGGATGAGAAAAAGAAAGTGAGAAATTAAATGAAAAAAAGAGAAAAGAAAGGTGGAAAAGTGAAATATAAAGCCCAAAAGAGGTATTTTAGAAGGTTGTCATGCTTTGCATTGTTTTATATTTTGTTAGCCTTCTTGAATATCCCCTTTCTTGGTTTCCCCACCTAACGATTAATCCCATGGCCCCATTACAACCAAAATAAAAGACCTCTTGATTCTTATGTGTTTTCATTAATAAAGTAGAGATTTTAGTTAATAGTCAAGCTTATGGTAGGGTACTTTCCTTGAGGAAATTGAGTGAATTGTCATATACCCTTAAAACACTTGAGTGAGGTGAGAAGAGTGCCCGAAGTAGTGAGAGATATGAATTTAGGGAACCTAAGCTTCTAATTGGACTTGAAATTGATTGTCTCTTGGTTTCTTATTGGATATACCTGTTACTTGGATTTATTACTCGGGTTCTAGGTTCACTGTCCATGCTCTAACTGTTTATCTTGTCTAGCCTTAGTTATTGCTTGAGGACAAGCAAAATCTTAAGCTTGGGGTAGTTTGATGAGTGTGATTTCACCTCATATTTCCTTGTCATTTTGCATGCATTTTAATATAGTTTAGGCATATTTAATTTAATTTTTGTTAGTTTTTACCTTGGAACGGGTAAGGTGGTTCTGTGGTGTTTGTGTGCAGGAATTCATGATTAAAATAATCAAATCTAGTTGAATCGGAGTTTGTATGAAGATGGAGCTTGAAAAGCAAGGAAAATGAGCAAAGCAGAGACCATCACGGCCGTGATCGCGTGGGACTGAAGAAAAAAGAAGAAAGTGCAAGTCAGAAGCTGTCACGGCCTGGCCAGGCCGTGACAGCCATCATGGCCGTGACACACATCACGGCCTGGCCGTGACAGCCATCATGGCCATGACAGACCATCAGCACAAGAATTCACAAAGCAGAAGCTGTCATGGCCTGGCCCTTACAGCCGTCACGGCCGTGACGCGTAAAATCTGGGATTTTGGGATTTGTTTTTGATCTGATTTGTAATTGATTTAATCCCAAGTTAACCTACACTATAAATAGGGGAATTAGGCTCGAAAATAGGGACCTCTTGACTGCTACCTTAGGCTTAATTTTAGGATTTCTCTTCTTCTCAATTTCTTCTCTTCTCTTAGGATTTTAATGTTTTTGTTATTCAACGTTGCTATGAACATGGCAATGTGTGAGTAGTCATTTTATTTCTAGGAATTGGGGCTATGCCCAAGACTCGTTTTATGTGATGAATTGACGATTTACTTCTTGTTAATTTCAATTTGCTTTCGATTTAGTTCCTATTGCATGAATTACTTGTAAATTTGGTGCGCACTTATTTGCATGTCTTAGATACTCTAAGGATGAACCTAGCGGTGAACTTAGGTATTGGATCTATAGGAATTGAACTTAGGACTTAAATCACGAGAGTTAGAAGCGGTCCTTCGAGGGTTCATTGAATTGTCACGAATCTTAATGGGTTCAATTTAAATACAATTACCACGAGAGTAGGGGTTGGTTTAATTGGGCACGGTTCTTGTATCTCGAGAGGGAACATTAACTTTATTAGGATAAATTCACCTTCAAAGCAATTTTGATAATTAACAAGAGGAGTAGTCAATTTAGTAGCATAAGCAGTCTTGTTGGTAACCCAATTCCTGGAAATATCTTTTAATTTGAAAAACACCAGATTAGATTTGATTGCGATTTTTAACTGATTTCATTTTAGATATTTGATTTGTTAGTTAATCTTTATTTTAAAAACCAAATCTTTTCCAAATCTTTTTATATATAGTTTAGTTAAATTGATTTAATAATTAATTGTTATTTAAGATCACGGTCTCTGTGGGTTCAATCTTTTTATTACTTGACGACGAAGCCGTACACTTGCAGATTCACGCTATCAAGAAGCATCAGTAATTAAATAAAAATTGTTGCAATAGAAAATAAATTGGGGCTGCCTTGAAATCAAAGCCTCTTTCTCTTCACTTTTTGTTGCCAAACAACTCTCTTTTTTCTTACTACTTTTCACAAGATTTTCTTCATTATTTTTCTCTTGATCACCCTTTTTTTCAATTTTTTTCGCACTCTCTTTTTCAATCTTTTTCTCAATCTCTCTTTCTTTTCTCTCTTGCTCTCTCTTTTCTTTCATTTTGATTTGATCCTCACGAACTTCTTTTGGAGACAAAGGATTAAGGATAACTTTTCGGTTTTGATGTAAGAAAAAAAACTTATTTGAGAACCCATCATGGGTGGCCTTCCTATCATATTGCCAAGGCCTCCCTAACAACATGTGGCTTGCCTCCATAGGCACCACATCACAAAGTACACAATCTTGATATTTTCCAATTGAGAAAGGAATCTCAACTTGCTTATTCACCACCATTTCTCCAACCTCACTAAGCCATTGAAGCCTATATGGTTGTGGATGTGCCTTAGTCACAAGATTTAATTTTGAGACCAATCTAGAACTAACAACATTTAGACAACTACCACCATCAATGATTAAAGAACAAACCTTCCTTTGAATTAGGCATCTAGTACGGAAGATGCTTCCTCTTGCTCTTTGGTTTGGCTTCCCAAAAGTCTTCTTACCATGAACAAGTCTCCTTCCAGAATTTCTTCTCCTTTTTCACTCTCCTCCTCACTTGAAGCCTCGGATTGTGAGAACACTTCTCCATTCCTTGTCACCATGGTCCTCTTTGTTGGGCATTGGGATGCAATGTGTCCATAGCCTAGGCATTTGAAGCACTTCACATCACGGCCCCTAGAATTTGTTTCCAATGGCTTTTTCCCTTGAGATGTAGACACAACCTCCTTAGAAGATGAATTGCCCTCCTTCTTTGAGTCTTCCTTCCAACTTGAAGATGAAAACTTAGAAGGAGAACGAAATTTGGACTTTCTCCTCTTGAGTTGTTGTTCCACTTTGATAGCTTGTTAGACCAAATCTTCTAGCTCCACATAGTGTTGTAATTCCACTACATCTTGAATATCTTGATTCAATCCATATAAGAACCGTGCCATGGTAGCCTCCCTATCTAGCTTCTTGATAGTTTGACCTAAGTAAGGCCAATTCTATCTCCTTGAAATACTCATCAACACTTTTAGAACCTTGTCTCAACCTTTGCAATTTGTTGTGTAAGTCCCTATGGTAGTGATTTGGGACAAATCTCTTTCTCATGACAAGCTTCATCTCTTCCCAATTATCAATAGGCTCCTCTCCAACTCTTCTCTCTTTTTCTAATTGGTCCCACCACACAAGGGCATATTCTTTGAATTCAAGGGCTACCACCTTTACCTTCTTTCTTTCATTGTAAGAATTACAATCAAAGACTTGTTCTATTTTTAACTCCCACTCCAAGTAAGCCTCCGGATCATTTTTCCCAATAAAGGTGGAAACTTTGATCTTGACCCCTTCAAGTCTTTCTACACGCCTCCTTCCTCTTCTACCTCCTCTAGGTCTTCCTCTTTCACTTTCATAGCCACTTGAATCTTCATGGTTTTTAAGGTTGGCAAGTTGTCTATCATAATTTACTTGCATTTGCTCCATTTGTCTTTGAAGAGCTTGGACTTGATTGGCCATCCTAGCTTGAAGAGTGGCTGATCTTGGAGATAATGGTAGACTATCCTCATTGTTGGCCATGGTTTGAGTAGAAGGATTTATGTGTTTCCTCACTGCACTCCCTCACTAATTCACACAATGGAATTGTTTTCACTCTTTTGGCTTTTTCCACACAAAATATATTTTGGACACTCTTGCCTTTTTCCTCTCAAATGTTCTCCATGAGTTCTTAGAGGAATCAAACACGAAAACACAAAAATACCAAAATTCAAGTAGCAAAATCACAAAACTTATCAAACAAAGAAAACAAAAAAAGGAAAGGCTAGAAAGGAAAAGCTTGGAAAACAATGAAATAAAGGAAGAAGGGAAATATTTTCAATAACACAAGTTGCTCAAATACAACTTTTTTTTTCCTCCAAATTGTGTCACGGTTGTGATGGGTATCACGGCTTGCCCGTGATCACTTCTGGAATCACAATTTTTTTGTCACGGTCGTGATGAGTATCACGGCTGGCCCGTGATCGCTTCTGACTTCACTAAAAAATCCCACTTGAAAATTTGTCTAGAGCAAGAACACAATTTCAAAATTTCCCTTCAAAACAGAATATATATATTTATTTTATTATTTTTGATTCTGGGTTTTGGAAGAAAAGAAGAAAGATGAAGAACACAAACACAAAAATTCAACCAAAGCCTAAGCTTTGATACCACTTGATGACAACCAAATGGAAGGTTGCCTTGGAATGATCTTTTTGGTTGAATTTAAAAACAAGTAATTTGTGTCATGTTTAAGTTCAAATCAAAGGATGAAGAAAATATAAAAATGGAAGAAGAAAGAGATGGAGGTGGTGCCACAAACAAGGTGTTTGATAAGCCAAATGATGTTCGCCACAAGAATCTTGGATTCTTGATAAGAACTTAGCTTGGTTCAACTAAGAACCTAGGAGAACAATATTCTCACAAAAATGGATTTGATCCAAAATAAACATCCAAGTTATCTTACTCATATGTTAGGGCGACATATACATAGAGTTGGGTAGCCAACTTTTGGTTGCCAAAAACAAACCATAACCCCTACATAATTATCCTAATCATGACTCACTAAAACAACACTTAAATAGCCACCAACTAATTATTACCCTCTCTCTATAATTATGTAGCAGCCATACTTATTTCTCATATTAAAAGTGTAACTCCTGTACAATTAACAAAGCAATAAAAAGCTAATAACTTATAGGAGTTACTATTGGCATGCAAACCAAAGATTCCTCCCCCTAAGCTACTAAAATACTCGTGTAAAACAAGGGGTTAAGTGGACTTGACCCATTTGCAACACTTAGCAATTTGGATCCACCCATTACACTTATTGAATTTAAAATAAAAACACTTGAAATGGACTTGCACGCCCCTCTTCATGGATCCTTTAGTTGGATAATGTAAGTTAATAATTTGACCTTCATTCCATCCATTCTTGTATTTGGGTTTGCTTTCATGATAAGAATCATAGTTTGAATTAACACTTGTTAGGCTTTCGTAGTTGTAAACATTTGTCATTGGCCCACCAAGTCCTTGGCTAGCTTCTTGAACCATACTCCAAATTGGGCTCATATCAGATTCATTTCAAAGTTGACTTGCCCTTGTCATTGAATCATTAAGGTTTTGCTTCCTATGATCACATCAGGTTGCCTCTTTCCCCTTTCTCTAAGAAGGTAAGAATCCCTCACCAAGTTAGTCAAGATCGAGTTTTCTCTCGTGGAATCGTACGATATTAAAATTTTCTATAGCATTGCGATCACGATCTCGCCCAAAATTCGCATAGATGAGCTCGTGGTGGGATCACCGAGCAAGATGTGACACCCTTCTACCCCGTATGTTATAAGGCATTTAAATATAAAACAATTAAAAAGAAAAACATGCATTTTACTGAATTAAATAAAACAGCTGTCCATGGGTAGAAAAGTCCCACATGAACCCGTTTACAATGCGGAAAATAAAATAAGTTCAAACAAATAAAATAAACATAACCAAATAAACAACCCAACCCCGATGTCACAATTCAGAGCTGGTATAACCGTTCCAGAAACAATCTACGAATACAACTGGAAACAAACTATCTAAACTCAAAGACAACCCTACAATGAGTGGCGGATCCTCAGAGTCACTCCTCTCCGGGCTGGTCGTCATCCTCTGCAAATGCCAATCAGGCCAAACACAAACGATAATAGGGAGTAAGATTCATGTAAACACATATAGCATGGGAATAGTAAGCAAGGTAAACATACAACATAGGCATACATCAACATCCAACAGTACTATATCAACCATGTATGTTATGCTATGCAATGCATCAACTACTCCGCTACTCCAACTATGCATGTGGATCCAAACTAACTCAGGATGAACGACTTTAGAGTTACATATCCGTATTGGCCATAAAAGCACCAACACCGGCAGTTCACCAAACCTTGGGTGAACCCCATGGATAGCCAACGCATCAAACCGTGGATGCCTCATCACGGGGGGCCTCGGTCACCAAACCTTGGGTGACCTACCGTGGATGGCCAGATCACCGTACTCCCGGGCGATCTCCCCTTTGTCGAACCTCCCCTATCAACAACTCCAATGCTCTATGCAAATGGTACAACAACAAACAATCTCAACCACCTCCTTGCTTGGGCCATGAAGCTCCCAAGACTTCAACATCAACGTTTAACGTAACCTTAGACCCAAACCGTGGGGTCAAGGCTCCCTTGGCCAATAAGCACCAAGGTTCAACTCAACGTGCTTAGGTCAATAAGCACCCAAGGCTTTCAACTTATCAACATGCGGTAACCCAACAGATACCGACTTGCCATCTTGTTATCTTAATTATCTTACATAATTAATAACCGGGTTGTCTAATCTTTTTCTTTGATTAGTTATCTCAACTTATCATCATAGGGGAATGGTGTTTAAAACCCCTTAAGTCCTTTAATTGTATTACTGTCCAGGAGGGGTCAGCACGGTCGTGCTTAGACCCTAGCATGGTCGTGCTTGGACACGTGAGGGTGTGCTGCCATTTTAAGTGAAGCACGGTCGTGCTTCACGGTCGTGCTCAATGGCACGGTCGTGCTGTTTGACCTGTACGGCCGTGCTAAACAGCGCGGCCATTTTCCAGAATTCAAATGGGAGCACGGTCGTGCTCCCTGTTCAGCATGGTCGTGCTCATCGCACGACACTGCTGTTCTTGGCATGAACAGTAACCGATTTCTAATCCATTAATTTAGGGATTAAACCCCTAACACTTAGCACGTTTTTAAACATATTGACCAATTAAAATAATTCATCAACCTCAACCTTCTCATAACAGCAATATCATCAATCAACCAATGCCATGTCAATAACAACAATTAACATTCCATCATTCTCATTAAATAAATATCAAGAACATAAACACATATTCATGATATACAACATAGTCATCAACATACAATTACATACAACAAACCGGGGTCATGGGGACCCCTTTACCTTACTCTGCCCCCACTGTCTAATGAGTACAATCCCTTCTCCCCATACCTGGATTGAAGGTCGCTCCAACGTAAGCTCCTAACTCAATTGGTCACGGTTCCTAAAGCGGCTCAACTCAACAAAACCTTAGCCAAACCGAAACACAGATCCATTAGTTTCCTATTCAAACCATTATGAAAAGGAAATACAAAGGAAGGAAACGTTACCTCTAGACTACCACAGACCAAACTGGCTTCCCAAACGGCTTCCAAAACTCCACTATAACAATGGAAGAAGAGGAAATAGGGAATGAGATAGCTCTGGCCGAAACTAGTGACGGCTGCCAACAAAAGTAGGGTTTTCACGTCACCCTCAATTTTTGTGCCAACTTTATAAAGGCTGCACCTGAGCACGGTCATGCTCAACTTAGCGTCACCGAGACGCGGTCAGCGCATTGAGCACGGGCGTGCTCACTATTGAGCACGGGCGTGCTCACTATTGAGCACGGTCGTGCTCAACTTAAAATCAGAAACATGCTTCTGACTTCAAGTATGGGCGTGCTGGTTGATGAGCACAGGCGTGCTCATGTACCAGAAAGGGACTTTTAAGCAAAATCCCACTTAGCCCTTGACCAACACTTTTAAAATAATAAAACTAGCTTTATAAAAACATTTTATGAAAAGCAGGGTGTTACAATTCCACCCCCCTTATAAAAATTTAGTCCTCGAAATTTCTATGTACCTCAAACGAAAAGATGCTGATACGCCTCTATCATCTGACTCTCGAGCTCCCAGGTAGCGCTTTCCTCAGTTGCCCCGCTCCAAACTACTTTAACCAAGAGAATCTCCTTGTCTCTTAGCTGCTTTACCCTCCTATCCTCGACTCGAAGGGGTAACACCTCAAAAATCAAGTTCTCTTTTAAATGTATTGTATCGGGGACTATCACGTGACTAGGGTCATAAATGTACTTCCTAAGTTGAGACACATGAAACACATTGTGGAAATTTGACAAGAACGGTGGCAAGGCTATTTGGTAGGCGACTTCGCCGACTCTTTTGAGGATTTGGTAAGGACCAATGAACCTCGGAGTAAGTTTCCTCGCCTTCATCACACTACCAACCCCAGTCGTCGGGGTAACTCTCAAGAATACATGATCTCATTCCTGGAATTCGAGCGCCTTCCTCCTTTTATCATGGTAGCTCTTCTGCCTACTCTGTGCAACTCTAATCTTTTCCTGAACCAATCTAATCTTTTCGGTTGTTTCCTAGACTACCTCTGGCCCTAGCACCACACTATCACTAGGTTCACTCCAACACAAGGGTGTCCTACATCTCCTCCCATACAGAGCCTCATAAGGCGCCATCCCAATGCTGGAATGGAAGCTGTTGTTGTAGGTGAACTCTATCAGGGGCAAAAACTTGTCCCATATTCCTGACTGTTCTAACACACAAGCCCTCAACAAGTCCTCTAAGGACTGGATGGTCCGCTTAGACTGCCCATCAGTCTGTGGGTGGTAAGCTGAACTAAGCCTAAGCTTTGTCCCTAATGCCTCTTACAAACTATTCCAAAACCTAGAGGTAAACCTCGGGTCTCTATCTGAAACTATGCTAGAGGGTACAACTTGAAGCCTAACTATCTCATTGATGTACAGCTTAGCTAACTTCTCCAATGGATACTCCATGTTCATCGGAATGAAATGGGTAGACTTAGTCAGTCTATCCACAACAACCCAAATCGCCTCGAAACCAGCTGGAGTCCTAGGGAGTCCAGATACAAAATCCATGGAGATGCTATCCCATTTCCATTCTGGGATACTCAAAGGTTGCAACTTACCCGAAGTCCTTTGATGCTCGATCTTAGCCTTCTAATAAACTAGGCACACATACACAAACTCAGCTACATCCTTTTTCATCCTAGGCCACCAAAACATTCTCTTAAGATCCTGATACATCTTAGTGGCACCTGGGTGCACACTCAATCCACTCCTATGACCTTCTTCTAAGATCAGCTTCCTAAGCTCAGGAACATCAGGCACACAAACTCTATCCTTGAACCTCAAGATACCATCACTGCCATCCTTAAAGCTTAGGTCTCTACCCTGAGCGAGCAACTCTCGCTGGTCCAAGAGAAACTTATCTAACTTCTGGCCCTCTCTAATCTGATCCATCAGACTGTTGGTAACCTTCAAGGTTCCAAGCCTAATACTCTTAGGGGTAAACTCATAAGCTAGACTAAGGTCTCTAAACTCCTCAATCAGATCTATCTCCCTAACCATCAAAGCGGAGACATGCAGGGTTTTCCTACTCAAGGCATCGGCCACCACATTATAATCCTTTAAGAACTCCATCCACCTACGCTACCTCATGTTCAATTCCTTTTGATCAAAGAGATACTTCAGACTCTTATGATCACTAAAAACCTCAAACCTTGCTCCATACAGGTAATGCCTCCAGATCTTTAAGGCAAATACCACAGCTCCTAGCTCTACGTCATGGGTTGGGTAGTTCTTCTCATGAGTTTTCAACTGCCTAGAAGCGTAAGCAACTACCTTACCATTCTGCATCAGCACACTACCTAACCCTTGTTTAGAAGCATCACAGTAAACTACGAAGGTTTCACTAGGATCTGGCAAAACTAACACTGGTACTGATGTTAACCTATTCTTAAGGGTTTGGAAACTCTCTTTACACTTAGAGTCCCACACAAACAACTCTCCCTTTTTGGTGAGACGGGTTAAGGGTAAGGCTATCTTAGAGAAACCTTCTATGAACCGCCTATAGTACCCGGCTAACCCCAAGAAACTCCTAATCTCGGTTACAGACTTTGGCGCTTCCCACTGGAGCACCGTCTCTACCTTAGCTGGATCCACCGCTATGCCACCCTTAGAGATGACATTTCCTAAGAAGCTCACTTCCTCTAACCAGAATTCACACTTAGACAACTTAGCATACAACTGCTTCTCCTTAAGGGTCTGCAAGACAACCCTCAAGTGTTCCCGATGTTCCTCCTTACTCTTGGAGTACACTAAGATATCATCTATGAACACCACCACAAACTTATCCAAGTAAGGGTGAAAGGTCTTGTTCATGTAGTCCATGAAGACCGCAGGAGCATTGGTCACACCGAAGGGCATAACCAAGTACTCATAGTGACCATATCGCGTCCTAAACGTTGTCTTCGGGATGTCCTCAGACTTAACCCGAATTTGATGGTACCCTGACCTCAAATCTATCTTTGAAAAGACACAAGCGCCCATCAACCGGTCCATAAGGTCATCAATCCTAGGGAAGGGATACGGATTCTTTATGGTCACTTTGTTGAGCTGCCGAAAGTTGACAGACAACCTCATACTACCATCCTTCTTCTTCACCAACAACACAGGTGCTCCCCACGGAGACACACTTGGCCTAATGAACTGCTTCTTCATCAGGTCCTCCAACTGTTCCTTCAACTTAGCTAGCTCTAGAGGAGACATTCTATAGGGTGCTATGGAGATTGGCCCGGTGCCAGGCACTAAGTCTAAACTCAACATATCTCTCTCTGGGGGTAAGTTATAAACATCCCCCAGAAACATTTCAGGAAATTCTCGCACAACAGGCAAGCTGGCGACATCAGGAGGGTTGCTTTCTACTTCCAGGGAAGCTAACATCATGTATACTTGGGCTTCGTCTTTCATCGAAGCTTGAACTTGGCTGGCAGAGAGAAGGTCCGGATTCTTAGACTCCTTTGGAGTTCCAAAAATCAAGGTTTTGTCAAAACAGTTCAGGAGGTCATGGTTGGAAGATAACCAGTCCATACCCAGAATAATATCTAGGTCTTTCAAAGGCAAGCATACAAGATCAGCAATGAATGTTTTATCATTTATAACAATATGATAATTCTTGCATGCATAAGAAGTAGAAACAGGTTTATTTGTAGGTGTAGAAACCAACAAATCATACTCAAGGAAAGTAATAAGCAATTCAAGACTCTTGACCCTATCATGCAATCTAAACGAATGAGTAGCACCCGAATCATACAACACAGTTAATTGAGTTCCATCAATAAAACATGTACCTTGAATCAAGTCATCAGACTCGGAAGCTTCAGCTCCACTAAGAGTAAAGACTCTTCCAATGGTCTTCAGTCGGTTTGCCTGAGACTTCTGATTCTTGCTAGCGCTGGGAGGCTCAGCCTTGGCTCCTTCACACTCTCGGCTGATGTGTCCTGGCTTGCCACATCTGAAACAGATAACCTGCGTCTCCTTGCACTGAAACGAGTAATGATCTGTAGCACCACACTTGCCGCACCTCATGAGCCTAGAGACATTAGAGAACCCGCCTCTAAACCCATCCTGCTGAAACTGTGGCTTCTTGCCACTCTGTTTGAAATCTCTGCCTGTCGGAGCATACCTCTGCTTACCCTTATCTCTCTGATCTGTCCTCCTACCACTCCGACTGTCCGAACCCTTGGAACTAGCAACTCTGAACTGGCTGGCATCCCCATAGATCCTGCACTTGTTGACCAGAATAGGGAAAACTCTTATCTCCTGGTAGCTGATGGCCTGCTTGATCTCAGGTCAGAGTCCAGCCTCAAACTTTACACACTTAGAGCGATCATCCATCTAATGCTGGTAAGGAGTGTAGTACCTCGCCAGTGTAACACCCCCCTGGGTGTTACTACGTAACACATGCGGAATTAAATTAAAAGATAATTTGCTGGTTGCTTTCGGAAAATTGTTTTCTTTTAAGTCAGAAAACTAGGGTATAAAAATTTTTTCTTTAAGGATAACTCTGAAATCCATAATACATACATTTAAAACGTAAAGTCACATTCTAACAAAGTTACCATGACATACAACATTTCTCTAAGTTTCCATTTTCGAAAGAAAAAGTTTAAACTACAGATGGATGTATATAACACTACATTTACCGACCTCTTCAGATATACAACCCAACTCAGACTCCTAAGCTGGTCATTCTATCAAATATTCATTGGAGAGACCCCCCGTAGCCATCCCCCAATCAGAATACTTTCCCAACCTCTAACACTAGGTCTTCAGGTGACTTAGAAAGACTCCTCTGCAACATCGGTACTAGAGTACCAAGGTACTACAGCAAAACCCGAAGAGACCTGATAAAACTGTAAGAGTGAGACACCGGCAAATAGATATATCATACAACAACCATATACATGATACATACAACACATTGGCATATTAGCATTTAAGCATTATTCATAGATAAAACAACAAGTGTTATATCAGTGGGTCTCATACCCGAATCAATCAGTTTTATAAAGATAATGCATGACGCTTCAATCATCAGGCTCTAAACTTAATCTCCGGAGATCCCAACATCCTCAAAATGAGTTGATCGAGCTCGATACACCGTCTCATTGGCTAGCTAAGCACAATGATAATACACCGTCTCATTGGCCATTTAGGCACAACGATTATGCACACCGTCTCATTGTCCATTTAGGCACAACGATACACGTACACCGTCTCATTGTCCATTTTAAGAACAACGATAATAGACCATCACATGATACCTTTCCTGTTAAGGTCTCACGTTAAAACCACGTCGGGCACGTCTACCGTAAATGCAAATGTAAAACATTTAGTTCTCCATGTTTTCTTTGTGTTCGTTCTCATTCGTTGTCGAAGCTCAAAGGCTAGCGACTATTCATAAATTTCATCATCACCTGAAAATCAATAACACAGGACGCACAGTCCGAGTGCTCAATCACAACACCTTAGACCGATGCCGCAGTCAAGGTTTGTGGTCATAGAAATCATTTATGATTTTATCCATGTTTTATTCTAACATGATAAGGACTCCTAGTCCGCAGCAACGAAATCAGGACGCACAGTCCTCAATTCCGAGATTCGGACTCTTAGCCCATAACATCATGGTTAGGACCCTTGGCCCATAATTCTTGACACGGATCCTAGATCACATGCATACCAAAGAAAACTAGAGCGACGTCTCGCGACTAGATTCCTATTCACATGTGCTTAATTTTCGCTCAGTGAAAATCAAATCCAAAACAAAACCTCGGTCACTTATCCAAGTAACCGGAACGTTTCCAAATCATTTAGGAGAAAATCCTTTTCCTTTGCAAAATCTTTTATAAAGCAATTAGGAAATTCGTTTGTTTTTGAAATCCTTGATGGAATAAAGTCAAATATATTCAAAGGGTTTTTCTTTCATAAAACACATAGTTCGAAAAAGGTTTTCTCTCGTACAAAACTTTAGATCATGAAAGGGTAGTTTCCGTTGACTTAAAATCACTTCAACATTTCTTTTAAAAACAAGAATCTTATTCTTTTTGAAGTAAGCACTTTAAACACGGAACTTTTGTAAATGAACCCAATACTTTCAAAGTTCTATTCAAGGCTTTTAATCCTTATAATCATTGAGCACAGACTCAAGTTCGGCTTCTCAAACTTCAATCAACAGTAATATATCTCAAACAGTAATATCACAGTTAATGACAGTTCATCATATATATATAATTCACAATACTTTAAAGCAAGTAATAATCAACTGCAAGTAATAATCACAATAGTTCAAGTAAACAAGTCATTCAAGTATTGGCTCCATACCATAATAATATTCAAATCACTCAAGTTAAACACATACACACATGCATATAGTCATTGAATATCCCTAGGCAATCCCCTCTTACCTAACGTGAAAGTAAAGAGGTTAGATGCTTGAATAGAAGTACCACGAACGTCCTCGCTTTCTCCGCGATAGAAGTCTAAGGTTATAAACACAAGATCACAAGTTAAAATCAACTAAGAACACTAAACCACAAGGTATTAGGTTAGGCCAAGACAATAAATTAGGGTTAGAGATCCCTGAAATTTATACAACTCATGGATTTATGATCCTCAAGTGTTGGGAGTTCATAAACAATGATCATTTAACAATGTTGAATTAAATCCCACTAAGTTATAAACTTAGGGTATTCGGCCAAGGCTATTAAAATAGGCTAGCATTCTCTAAACTTTCCAATCTCTTAGGTCTAGCATCCACACATAGAAAGGAGCTCAAAACCATGATCATTTTGGAAAATGAAAAACAAAGTATCCTAGGTCCATAACCTTCTAGGTTCGGCCTTCATAGGATTTATAGGCTAGAAATCTCTAAACTTTCCAATCTCTTAGACTTAGCATCCAAATATCTTATGGACCTCAAGTCCATGATCATTTTGGAAAACAAGAAATAACACATCCTAGGTTCAATAACATAGAATAAACAAGTTAGAAATCCTTAAACATTCCAATCTCTTAGACTTAGCATCCTTCTATATTAAGGAGCTTTAGTCCATGATCATTTTCGAAAATGAACAATAACACATCCTAGGTTCAATAACATAGAATAAACAAGTTAGAAATCTTTAAACTTTCCAATCTCTTAGACTTAGCATCCTTCTATATTAAGGAGCTTTAGTCCATGATCATTTTGGAAAATGAACCTCAAACATCCTTGATCTAAAACATTTAAGTTTCGGCCTACATAGGATAATGAGGAAAAGTCCTTTGTTTGATAAAAACTTTTAAGCATCACCAAGTATTAAGAGTTCTAAACCCATGATCATAGTTGAAAAGGTGAAACAAGCATCCTAAGCCTCAAAACCTCACATGGTTTGGCCATCATAGGACAAAAATCTATCAAACCTTCCAACATTAAAGACTTTAAGATCAAGAGGTATCTAAAAGCTTAAACACATGATCATTTAACAAAAGTTGAAACAAAAACCTCCTAGGCCACATATGCATAGCTTTGGCCTTCATAGGAAGAGATAGGTAGAGATTTTTGTTTTACACAACCTCTTAGTATGTGAAAATATAAGTTAATACAAGACTATAGAAAGTGGTTTCAACTCAAAAGGAGTTTTCTACCATTTTAGAGAGACTTTAGAAGTTTAAAGCACATAAAGAACATATAAAGTAAACTATGAAATAAAAAAAGAAACTTGCAAAAAGATTCATATGAGAGCATTACCCTTAGTACAAGGAAGAACTTTAATGAAGAACTCAAGTGGAAAAGACTAATAAAAATGGAAGCTTTAAGTGTTTGAAAAAAAAGAAGAAATGGAAGAAGTTGAAGAAGTATGAAGATGGAGGAAGAAAATGAGAGAATAAAGATGAGTGATGATTATATAGAGGAGGGAGAGGGGAGCACGAAATTTTGGAGAATGAGCTTGGAGAGCAAGTTTTGATCTTGTGCCTTGTTTGGTTTGAGAAGAGAGAGAAAAATAGGTTTTTAGAATATAATATGCTATATTTCAAAAAGTGTCATCATGACAACTTTTTAGGAGGTAGCTTAGGCCATACCTCTAGTGAGTCACCTCACTCCCTCATGTCACCTCAAGCCTTTTATGTCTCCTATTCTGCTCCATTGCGTATCCGGTTGCACTTCCGATCGTATTTTCAAAAGATTTCGCCCGGGTAATATATTATATTTTATTTTCGAACTCAAATTTTTGAAATTAACCAATGTTAAAGGAAACATGATAGAAGCATCAAATGTTTCGTTCACGGGTCAAAATTAGGTTTCCTGCTCAGTAAACTTGTACTGACAGTGAAAACGCAGACCGGCTTCCGTCTGAATTTTCAACCGAAAATTTTACCATCACTTCGTATGATATAACAACACAAGAAAATGATTTTAATTTAATTAAAATCATCCTCTGAGTTTAATCTAAAATAAACACATTTAAATATGTATTTACTACTACAGAAAGCATAGGAAAAACAGGGTGTTACAATACTACCCCTCTAAAAAGAATTTCGTCCGCGAAATTACGTAACTTGAAACTAAACAGGATCTCTCACTATCAAGATCATACTATCAGAAGGAAGTATCTAAAAGAATTTCATCAATCCAAAAGAATACAGAAACATCCAGTGTATGAAGATCCTTTAGTAGGTTCAGGGAGGTAAAAATGTATGATCGGTACACGTTTACAATCATGAATCTAAAAAAAGTTTTCTCCTTCCACAAGAATTTTCTTGCCAACATTTTAAAAGAGTAACAGTCCGACAAGAATTCGAACCGAATCACTTCCACCAAAAGTAAAAGTGACTAGATTAAGTCTCATCAGGAAACTTCTTTTGTCAAAAACATACCCATCCCGAACAACAACAAGGCAATTCACAACTCTAGGAAAAGAAAGATTGGGTCCAAAGTCTAAACTGACCACAACAATAAAAAAGAGAAGGGAACTGGAATAAATTTCTTAAAGAGACTTTTATTCCCAAAAGTCATAAGAAACATACATTCACTGGAAAGACTAGTAACATAGGAGACCCTAGAGAGTCAAATACTTAAGGGCGTCAAAACATGATTATACTTAGAATCCTATTACAACTTAGAATTATAGACCACTGCCATAAGACCTTCAAATTGTACACTACTTCTGTCGTAAAAGATCATCAGATTGTGAAGCTCCAGCTCCAGTCATGGTGTAAACTCTTCCCTTTGTCGTGGGTCTATCAGTCCCTATGGTGTTGACAGCCCTTTCAAACCTTGGTGCATTACAATCCCTTGACAAGTGTCCTATTTGTCCACAGTTGTAACATTTTGTTCCCTTGCGTGGGCAATCATCAGCCATGTGATCTGGGTTTCCACACTTGTAACATCTTCTAAATTGGCCTCGGTTTTGGTTCTGTTGGCCTCCACTTCCCGATTCAGAATCATCAGAACGATGCTGTTGTTGATTCTGGTCTTTCCCTTTTGGTTGGAAATAAGGTTCCATTCGATGCTGCTTCCCTTTCTGATTCTGATTTTAATACTGGTCTTTGGAACGAGTGGGTCCTCCAACAGTTTCTCCGTTGCCTCTTTCCTTCCTCATTAGTTCCACTTTTCTACACTTCTCTACTAAGGTTTGGAAATTCCGGATTTCCAATGGTAGTACTGATTCCTTGATTTTGAAACGCAGTCCTTTCTCAAAACGCTCGCACTTCCAATCTTCACTTGGGTTGTTCTGGAAAAAGTGAAAGTACTTGGCAAGAGATTCAAACCTTGCCGCGTACTCTCCAACAGTTAATTCTTTCTGCTAAAATTATAGAAATTCTTGCTCCTTCTCAGCTCGTGCACTTTGAGGAAAATACTTGTCTAAGAACCTGGTTCGGAATACTTCCCAAGTGATCTCCTGATTCTCTGCTTCCAGCAGCTGTTCAGTGCCCTTCCACCAATACTCAGCATCACCGACCAACAGAAAAGTGGCATAGGATACCTTCACACCCTCAGGACTGTGAATCAGCTTAAAAAAATTTTCTAACTCCTGAATCCATAAGTCAGCTTTCACAGGATCCACGTCTCCATGAAATTGGGATGGATTTGGGTGTCTAAAAGCAGTTAAATTTTTGCCTTCAATAGCCTGCTTAGCTCGAGCTTGTTCCTGTTGGTTCTGGGCAGCCATCATAGCAGTTTGATGTGCAATAGCCGCTGCCATGTTTTCCATAGCCTGAGCAGCATAGTCCACTCCATCGTCATAATTCTCATTCATGTTGGCACGACCGCCAATAGGACCACCTCTGCCACCACGTCCACGACCATGTCCACGACCGCATCCACGTCCTCGTCCACGTCCACCTTCTGGTGCTAGTTCCATAAATGACCTGCCGAACAAATCAGTCAGGCCACAACCAGAAAATGAAACGTGTAAATCAACACACATTACTTCTAAGAAGTAATCCAAATAAAACTTAATTCAGAGAAAACACAACCTCAACACAACAGACCTATTTCCCAAAGATCCCGAAAGACTCGACCAGCTCTGATACCACCTGTAACACCCCCCTGGGTGTTACTACGTAACACATGCGGAATTAAATTAAAAGATAATTTGCTGGTTGCTTTCGGAAAATTGTTTTCTTTTAAGTCAGAAAACTGGGGTATAAAATTTTTTTCTTTAAGGATAACTCTGAAATCCATAATACATACATTTAAAATGTAAAGTCACATTCTAACAAAGTTACCATGACATACAACATTTCTCTAAGTTTCCATTTTCGAAAGAAAAATTTTAAACTACAGATGGATGTATATAACACTACATTTACCGACCTCGTCAGATATACAACCCAACTCAGACTCCTAAGCTGGTCATTCCATCAAATATTCATTGGAGAGACCCCCCGTAGCCATCCCCCAATCAGAATACTTTCCCAACCTCTAACACTAGGTCTTCAAGTGACTTAGAAAGACTCCTCTGCAACATCGGTACTAGAGTACCAAGGTACTATAGCAAAACCCGAAGAGACCTAATAAAACTGTAAGAGTGAGACACCGGCAAACGGATATATCATACAACAACCATATACATGATACATATAACACATTGGCATATTAGCATTTAAGCATTATTCATAGATAAAACAACAAGTGTTATATCAGTGGGTCTTATACCCGAATCAATCAGTTTTATAAAGATAATGCATGACACTTCAATCATCAGGCTCTAAACTTAATCTCTGGAGATCCCAACATCCTCAAAATGAGTTGATCGGGCTCGATACACCGTCTCATTGGCTAGCTAAGCACAACGATAATACACCGTCTCATTGGCCATTTAGGCACAACGATTATGCACACCGTCTGATTGTCCATTTAGGCACAACGATACACGTACACCGTCTCATTGTCCATTTTAAGAACAACGATAATACACCGTCACATGATACCTTTCCTGATAAGGTCTCACGTTAAAACCACGTCGGGCACGTCTGCCATAAATGCAAATGTAAAACATTTAGTTCTCGATGTTTTCTTTGTGTTCATTCTCATTCGTTGTCGAAGCTCAAAGGCTAGCAACTATTCATAAATTTCATCATCACCTGAAAATCAATAACACAGGACGCGCAGTCCGAGTGCTCAATCACAACACCTTAGACCGATGTCGCAGTCAAGGTTTGTGGTCATAGAAATCATTTATGATTTTATCCATGTTTTATTCGAACATGATAAGGACTCCTAGTCCGCAGCAACGAAATCAGGACGCGCAATCCTCAATTCCGAGATTTGGACTCTTAGCCCATAACATCATGGTTAGGACCCTTGGTCCATAATTCTTGACACGGATCCTAGATCACGTGCATACCACGGAAAACTAGAGCGACGTCTCGTGACTAGATTCCTATTCACATGTGCTTACTTTTCGCTCAGTGAAAATCAAATCCAAAAAAAAACCTCGGTCACTTATCCAAGTAACCGGAACGTTTCCAAATCATTTAGGAGAAAATCCTTTTCCTTTGCAAAATCTTTTATAAAGCAATTAGGAAATTCGTTTGTTTTTTAAATCCTTGTTGGAATAAAGTCAAATATTTTCAAAGGGTTTTTCTTTCATAAAACACATAGTTCGAAAAAGGTTTTCTCTCGTATAAAACTTTAGATCATGAAAGGGTAGTTTCCGTTGACTTAAAATCACTTCAACATTTCTTTTAAAAACAAGAATCTTATTCTTTTTGAAGTAAGCACTTTAAACACGGAACTTTTGTAAATGAAGCCAATACTTTCAAAGTTCTATTCAAAGCTTTTTAAGGCTTTTAATCCTTATTATCATTGAGCACAGACTCAAGTCCGGCTTCTCAAACTTCAATCGACAGTAATATATTTCAAACAGTAATATCACAATTAATGATAGTTCATCACATATATATCATTCACAATACTTTAAAGCAAGTAATAATCAACTTCAAGTAATAATCACAATAGTTCAAGTAAACAAGTCATTCAAGTATTGGCTCCATATCATAATAATATTCAAATCACTCAAGTTAAACACATACACACATGCATATAGTCATTGAATATCCCTAGGCAATCCCCTCTTACCGTCCGTGAAAGTGAAGAGGTTAGATGCTTGAATAGAAGTACCGCGAACGTCCTCGCTTTCTCCGTGATAGAAGTCTAAGGTTATAAACACAAGATCACAAGTTAAAATCAACCAAGAACACTAAACCACAAGGTATTAGGTTCGTCCAAGACAATAAATTAGGGTTAGAGATCCCCGAAATTTATACAACTCATGGATTTATGATCCTCAAGTGATGGGAGTTCATAAACAATGATCATTTAACAAGGTTGAATTAAAATCCTACTAAGTTATAAACTTAGGGTATTCGGCCAAGGCTATTAAAATAGGCTAGCATTCTCTAAAATTTCCAATCTCTTAGGTCTAGGATCCACACATAGAAAGGAGCTCAAAACCATGATCATTTTGGAAAATGAAAAACAAAGTATCCTAGGTCCATAACCTTCTAGGTTCGGCCTTCATAGGATTTATAGGCTAGAAATCTCTAAACTTTCCAATCTCTTAGACTTAGCATCCAAATATCTTATGGACCTCAAGTCCATGATCATTTTGGAAAACAAGAAATAACACATCCTAGGTTCAATAACATAGAATAAACAAGTTAGAAATCCTTAAACTTTCCAATCTCTTAGACTTAGCATCCTTCTATATTAAGGAGCTTTAGTCCATGATCATTTTGGAAAATGAACAATAACACATCCTAGGTTCAATAACATAGAATAAACAAGTTAGAAATCCTTAAACTTTCCAATCTCTTAGACTTAGCATCCTTCTATATTAAGGAGCTTTAGTCCATGATCATTTTGGAAAATGAACAATCACACATCCTAGTTTCAATAACATAGAATAAACAAGTTAGAAATCTTTAAACTTTCCAATCTCTTAGACTTAGATCATTTTGGAAAATGAAACTCAAACATTCTTGCTCTAAAACATTTATGTTTCGGCCTACATAGGATAATGAGGAAAAGTCCTTTGTTTGATAAAAACTTTTAAGCATCACCATGTATTAAGAGTTCTAAACCCATGATCATAGTTGAAAAGGTGAAACAAGCATCCTAAGCCTCAAAACCTCTCATGGTTTGGCCATCATAGGACAACAAGCTATCAAACCTTCCAACATTAAAGACTTTAAGATCAAGAGGTATCTAGAAACTTAAACACATGATCATTTAACAAAAGTTGAAACAAAAACCTCCTAGGCCACATATGCATAGCTTCGGCCTTCATAGGAAGAGATAGGTAGAGATTTTTGTTTTACACAACCTCTTAGTATGTGAAAATATAAGTTAATACAAGACTATAGAAAGTGGTTTCAACTCAAAAGGAGTTTTCTACCATTTTAGAGAGACTTTAGAAGTTTAAAGCACATAAAGAACATATAAAGTAAACTATGAAATAAAAAGAGAAACTTGCAAAAAGATTCATATGAGAGCATTACCCTTAGTACAAGGAAGAACTTTAATGAAGAACTCAAGTGGAAAAGACTAATAAAAATGGAAGCTTTAAGTGTTTGAAAACAAGAAGAAATGGAAGAAGTTGAAGAAGTATGAAGATGGAGGAAGAAAATGAGAGAATAAAGATGAGTGATGATTATATAGAGGAGGGAGAGGGGAGCACGAAATTTTGGAGAATGAGCTTGGAGAGCAAGTTTTGATCTTGTGCCTTGTTTGGTTTGAGAAGAGAGAGAAAAATGGGTTTTTAGAATATAATATGCTATATTTCAAAAAGTGTCATCATGACCACTTTTTAGGAGGTAGCTTAGGCCATACCTCTAGTGAGTCACCTCACTCCCTCATGTCACCTCAAGCCTTTTATGTCTCCTATTCTGCTCCATTGCGTATCCGGTTGCACTTCCGATCGTATTTTCAAAAGATTTCGCCCGGGTAATATATTTTATTTTATTTCCGAACTCAAATTTTTGAAATTAACCAATGTTAAAGGAAACATGATAGAAGCATCAAATGTTTCGTTCACGGGTCAAAATTACGTTTCCTGCTCAGTAAACTTGTACTGACAGTGAAAACGCAGATCGGCTTCCGTCTGAATTTTCAACCGAAAATTTTACCATGACTTCGTATGATATAACAACACAAGAAATTGATTTTATTTTAATTAAAATCATCCTCTGAGTTTAATCTAAAATAAACACATTTAAATATGTATTTACTACTATAGAAAGCATAGGAAAAACAGGGTGTTACAGCCAGCTCCTCAAACTTGGCCGCATAGTCACCGACTGACAGCGACCCCTGCCTCAAAGACAAGAATTCCATCTCCTTCTTGTCTCTGATGTCCGCTGGGAAGTACTTTTCCAAGAACCTCTGTCGGAACACAGCCCATATAACCACTGTGCCCTTAGCCTGCATCCTCTGCCTACAATTATCCCACCAGTGCTCTACCTCCTCGGTCAGCATGAAGGTAGAAAAGATGAGCTTCTGCTGATCGTTGCAATCCATGGCTAGGAAGATCTTCTCTGTCTCCCTCAGCCACGACAAAGCTCCTTCTGGATCGTACGCGCCCTTGAACGATGGAGGGTTGTTCCTCTAGAACTTATCCAGTCCCTAGAACTCAGCTGGCCCACCATTGTTAGGGTTGACCTGCCCGATAGCATTGGCCAGAAGTGCCAATGCATCAGCGATCACCAGATCATTTCGCCCTCTACTGGCTATTAGTTCCTGTACATGTCCAAAAACAACTTTTAGTACAGAACCTAAGCGGTTAAAAACGATAGGCAACTAACTTGAAACATCATTATCTATACAAGTATAGACAATTCACACAAGAGTCACACAACAGACTCACAACAGACTCATACCACGTCCGAACAAGGTCGAACTGCTCTGATACCACTAAATGTGACACCCTTCTACCCCGCATGTTATAAGGCATTTAAATATAAGACAATTAAAAATAAAAGCATGCATTTTACTGAATTAAATAAAACAGTTGTCCATGGGTAGAAAAGTCCCACATGAACCCGTTTACAACGCGGAAAATAAAATAAGTTCAAACAAATAAAATAAACATAACCAAATAAACAACCCAACCCCGATGTCAGAATTCAGAGCTGGTATAACCGTTCCGGAAACAATCTACGGAATACAACTGGAAACAAACTATCTAAACTCCAAGACAACCCTACAATGAGTGGTGGCTCCTCAGAGTCACTCCTCTCCGGGCTGCTCGTCATCCTCTGCAAATGCCGATCAGGCCAAACACAAACGATAACAAGGAGTAAGATTCATGTAAATACATACAGCATAGGAATAGTAAGCAAGGTAAACATACAACATAGGCATACATCAACATCCAACAATACTATCTAAACCAAGTATGCTATGCTATGCAATGCATCAACTACTCCGCTACTCCAACTATGCATGTGGATCCAAGCTAACTCAGGATGAACGACTTTAGAGTTACATATCCGTATTGGCCATAAAAGCACCAACACCGACGGTTCACCAAACCTTGGGTGAACCACATGGATAGCCAATGCATCAAACCGTGGATGCCTCATCACGGGGGGCCTCGGTCACCAAACCTTGGGTGACCTACCGTGGATGGCCAGATCACCATACTCTTGGGCGATCTCCCCTTTGTCGGACCTCCCCCCTCAACAACTCCAATGCTCTATGCAAATGGCACAACAACAAACAATCCCAACCACCTCCTTGCTTTGGCCATGAAGCTCCCAAGACTTCAACATTAACGTTTAACGTAACCTTAGACCCAAACCGTGGGGTCAAGGCTCCCTTGGCCAATAAGCACCAAGGTTCAACTCAACGTGCTTGGGTCAATAAGCACCCAAGGCTTTCAACTTATCAACATGCGGTAACCCAACGGATACCGACTTACCATCTTGTTATCTTAATTATCTTATATAATTAATAACCGGGTTGTCTAATCTTTTTCTTTGATTAGTTACCTCAACTTACCATCATAGGGGAATGGGGTTTAAAACCCCTTAAGTCCTTTAATTGTATTACTGTCCAAGAGGGGTCAGCACGATCGTGCTTAGACCCTAGCACGGTCGTGCTTCACACTCAGCACGGTCGTGCTGTTTGACCTGCACAGCCGTGCTGAACAGCGCCGCCATTTTCCAGAATTTAAATGGGAGCACGGTCGTGCTCCCTGTTCAGCATGGTCGTGCTCATCAACCTCAACCTTCTCATAACAGCAATATCATCAATCAACCAATGCCATGTCAATAACAACAATTAACATTCCATCATACTCATTAAATAAATATCAAGAACATAAACACATATTCATGATATACAACATAGTCATCAATATACAATTACATACAACAAACCGGGGTCATGGGGACCCCTTTACCTTACTCTACCCGCACTGCCTAATGAGTACAATCCCTTCTCCCCATACCTGGATTGAAGGTCGCTCCAACGTAAGCTCCTAACTCAATTGGTCACGGTTCCCAAAGCGGCTCAACTCAACACAACCTTAGCCAAACCGAAACACAGATTCATTAGTTTCCTATTCAAACCATTATGAAAAGGAAACACAAAGGAAGGAAACGTTACCTCTAGACTACCACAGACCAAACTGGCTTCCCAAACGGCTTCCAAAACTTCACTATAACAATGGAAGAAAAGGAAATAGGGAATGAGATAGCTCTGGCCGAAACTGATGACGGCTGCCAACAAAAGTAGGGTTTTCGCGTCACCCTCGGTTTCTTTGCCAACTTTATAAAGGCTGCACCTGAGCACGGTCGTGCTCAACTTAACGTCACCGAGACGCGGTCAACGCATTGAGCACGGGTGTGCTCACTATTGAGCACGGTCGTGCTCAACTTAAAATTAGAAACACGCTTCTGACTTCAAGTACGGGCATGCTGATTGATGAGCATGGGCGTGCTCATGTATCAGAAAGGGACTTTTAAGCAAAAATCCCACTTAGCCCTTGACCAACACTTTTAAAATAATAAAACTAGCTTTATAAAAATATTTTATGAAAAATAGGGTGTTACACAAGACCGTAGGATTACTGAAATTGTGTAGTTGACTTATTTTGAAGAAAATTGGGTAAAGCTCCCTAACCCGATTTCCAGCCCCATTGTATGCGACAGGTGGTTAGTGCTTCCTTGCTACCATTCTTGGGCATTGAAAGGCTGGTGCATCCTTCCTGCAACTCTTTAACGGTGAATGGTCAGATGCTGCTACGCTATGAGCCTATGATGGTGGGTGGGTTTCCTAGTCGTTATTGAGGGTTGATGGTGGTAGAAATGAGTATTGAAGGTTGACGGTGGTAGACATGAGTGACTAGATGTAGTCTTGTCACTGATTATGTGTTAGTTATAGGCATGTTTAGATTTTTGTCTTTTAGCATAAAGAAATTGCTTTAGTTTTTTAACTTGTGTCTTTTTTTATTTTGACAGGATTTTTTAACTTGTCTCTATTACGCTGTTAAACATTAAAACTTATACAAACGCAAAAAGAAATTTAATTAAAAAAAAGGGGGGGAAAAAGGGATATTTTGCAAAACTTGGTTGTATAGATGAGTGTTTTTTTTTTTTTTTGTCTTCTCTCGTATATAACTTTTCAATATCTAATTTAATAGTTTATGACTTTATGTGAGTTAAGCCTTCTTTTTCTCAATTTTTTTTCCTTCATATTGTTACTTTTTTTTGGGTACATTTCTTAATTGTTTCATTATATTATATATAAATATATGATGAATATATATATATATATATATATATATATATTATTTTATATAGGTAGGATCCTACGATTCGTGCTACGATTTCCCATTTTACGTATCTCTCTTTTCCTTCCGATCTTACGTAAATCTCAATTTTAACAACCTTGTCCCTCACTGTCGATTGCCTTCAGCTTGGTGAGGCTTCGCTTTGTGGATTGTCTTCTGTCCAATGTCAATGTGGTAACCTCCATTATTTTTTCATTGGGTTTACCTTTGTTACAGGTCGCCCCTATGACAACAAGAAAAAAATTCGATCGTGTACTATACTCTGGTGATCTCTTTCCTATCGAGGCACACAAATCCCCATCGTGTCCCAGTTCACATACTGTAAATACAAAGGGGTAACCTACTCGTCCATCCATTAGCTCCTCTCGTAGATTGGTTGGGTTTTATGAAGCTTCTAAGAACATTTCATTCACATTGATCAATCAAGAGCTTTTCCACCACTCCTTAAGGTTACCTTTTGTATAATATATTTCTTGCATTTTTTCCCACACTTCATCCCCCCCAGCTCGCAATTTTTTCTTAAGGTAAGGTCAAGGGCCAGGCATGGTGGGGTAGGAGTATTATGTCCTTCGAGTCGCACGACGTTTTAACCTAAAGAACTTCTTTTTGTAATTCATTTATTTCTGTTTTTATAACCAGAACTTTTTTCTTGATTTCCATTGCAAACTGTTCTGTGGACTTTTCATCAATATGAGGTGATCATAACATAGTATTTAAGATTCGTGATTAAGGCAATCAAATATTTCATATATAAGGTAGAAACCTATGCATATTGAAGGCCTTCATGGGCTGCCTTAGTGCTTGCTCTAAGGAGTTCAGTGCTAAGGGTCGGAGCATAGGAAGAGTTGACTTTCAGAACCACGGGATGGAAATAACTCCTTTCTTGCAAAGCAACTTTATGAGTAAGAAGTTGTCTGTGTATTGGATTCGTTCTTCTGCTACCATGAACATGAATTAGACTCTATTCGTCTTATTTATTCTTAGGAGAACCCCACACCCAAGCCATTCTTAAGACCACTAAGCTCTCTCGAATGTGTCATATTTTTTCTTCTTTCGAGAGACATTGGGAGAAAAATCTCCTCCTAACTAATAAGTGAAACTTTGCGCCTAGATTGTCCTGAAGACGGATGCAACGGCAAGACGTGGCATTTGGAAGTGTTGCTGACTTAACATTTAGGTTTTGACATAACAAAGATTGCACTATCTTTTCGCACTTAGGCGCACAACATGCCTTTGGTAATGATTCTACTATGGTGTTGCAAATTAGCAAACTGATCCTAAGTAATCGTTGTGATTCATTAGATTTCGGAGGAACTACTTCTTTAGGATTAGGGAATTACCTAGACTCTTCATATTGAATACGATGAAGCCTATAAATGGAATAGCATCAAATAACATCTTTTTAGCTTGCATATTAGTGGAATCAATCTCATTTAGAAAGCATCTCTCTATCTTTCAACAACTGAATGAGAAGTGGTTTAGGAAAGGACTTTAGAATAAATCGGATGCGCTCGCCCATCAAGAAAGGCCACCCTGCCAACCAAGTCAATTAAAAAGAAAGAAGAGAAAAAAAAAAGGGTTTACTTGCATACTTGTTAAAGTAAGGAGAAAAGAGAACTTGCATTTTGGTAATTCTCTGGGAGTAATGTTTAACCTTGAATGCTATTAATAAATTCTATACAATAGTCCCTCAGAATCGAAAAGTTATAACGAAAATGGCTAACCTAATAGCTATTCCGCAGTTGTTGCCATTGAAACAAATAAAGCAAAAAATTGATCAATCATATCATCCGAAGAAATGGAAAATACCAAAAAGTTCGAATTCACAGCTAATAACATTGATTCAATTGGCATTGACATAATATGAATATTTCTTCTATTAAGGAGGATTCCACGAATACCTAAAATGGAGATGATCATATATAGAAAATTCAAAATATTTGATAGGACCCGTTCTAGAAACGCAAAATGGAAGAGGAAATCATGGCAATGTCTGACCCATAATTAATAGAAACATCTCAATTATTTCTTTAATAAGACTGTACTTATTATGGTCAAACTCTTTTAATAATGTATTAATATCAATTAATTAATAATATAAAATATTTTATACTAAAAATGCATCAAAATCAAATATAATATTATTTAATAGCGAAAACATATTTGGTTTATAATTATTTGATCTATATACTAGCTTTCGATTTATAAAATATTGCATATGTGGCTAGTTCTAAATATATAGGTAAGTTTCGGCAACTAAATTTGATTCCACTTTGGCGTTGTTGCTAGCGTGGGTTTATGAATTTGAATTTAATTAATATATGAAAAAGTTCTTTACATAGAATTTCATATCAGAAGATATAGGTTTAACAAATTAGTATCCAAAACTTGCGAACAATTTAGCTGTGATATTGCATCGTTTCACCATAAACTTTGTTTATGTAAGTAGTATTATACATAAGTTGAGATAACGCATCTAATATGCAGCAGGTTGAATTTGGTGCATGGATGCATCTTGAACAAGAGTCCTTGGATTTGATGACTTTTAATGTCTTGACAACCTGTAACTGATTGACCAAACTTTTAAAGAAATTTATGAGTATTTGCAAAAAAATATGCTTCTCGTCCACCTTCATTCCCACCCTTCACTCCCACCGCCATCCTACCCCCTACGATAACCCAATTTCATCCCACCTCAAGACCAACCACTCCAAGATCTAGTCTCGTTTTAGCCATGACCACTAGTGGGTAGGGGAGGGTGGCTGAGACCGCGGTCGCTATCGTCTCCTTATTTTACGGTTCACCCTCGTCATCGTCATCAATATTCCCTAACTTAATGCCTACCATGGCCGACACCAAAACCCCTCCACTACCGCTGCGAAGGCGGGAGCCCCTGTGAACCCACGCCAAACATAAACTTGATGATAAATAAACATAAGCAAACATATAAGATCTACCAAGTGAAATCAACATAGTCAAACAAATGGGAAATGGGGAGTGAGAAAGCAATAAAATTTTTTTCAAAACCAAAGAACCAAGAAATGAAACATGTTCGCCTTCAATTTTAGAAGTATTAGTTAATGAACAACAACTCAAATGGGTATGCAAAAATAAGTTAGTATTGAGCAAAATGAGTTCTGATGTTGAAATGTGAAAGGGGGACAATGACAAGTTGGAACATTTTTCATCTTAAGCATCTCATGTCATTAATGCCATCCTGAAATGATGCCAGCACCATGGATTTAAAATCACCATGAGACCGGATCACACCTCCTCAACTAACATCTTGTGAGCATAGATCTCCTTCCACCATCATCTATAACAAGACACCTTTAATGGCTCTACAGCAAGACATTATGGAGAGATGCGACACCATTCAGGGCAGAGCAAGAAGGGTAGAGGTGGGTTACGGTTGTGATGGAGCACAATGGGCAAAAGGAAATTGACAACACCGCGACAAGTATACGAGATCGTTACAAGTGATAAAATGGGTTAGAAATCGAATATCATTCTCAAGGATGAATGACCAAACACCAATTCATGAATTTAACTACTATTTAAACGAAAACTTGGTTTCAAAGTGAGCCTAATTAGCATACACTTACACTTTGTTTGGTTGTAGGAGAGAAAGTGAGAGGAAAGAAGGGGAAAGGAAAGAAAAAGAATGGAAAAAGAGTGGATTATTTAGTTATTTGGTTGGAGAGAAAATGAGAGGAAATGAAACTAAAACTCTTCTCTTCTCTTATTTGATTGAGTAGAAAGTGAGAGTAAAGGAAAAAAAATACTAGTGAAATGACATGAATACCCTCATGTAATAATTTTAAAAAATAAAAAAGTAATATTTTTTGGTCATTTTACATTAGACAAAGCAATTCATGTGTGTCTTTTTTATCTCATCTTGATTTGCGTGTTTTCTTTTCAAATTGAGAAGAAAAAATATGCTTGTGGGTCCCACATTTGTTTTTCTTCTCCCCTCCCCTTTTCTTGGCAACCAAACGATGGAAAAAGTTTTGGGAAATCTGTTTTGATTCCTAGCCTTTTCTTTCCACCATGTTTCTTGCGTCTCAAACAGGGTGTTAGAGCGAAAAAGGTTGAAATTCAATTAGATAAATGAGTCAAGTTTCAATTGATTTAACTTGTTTGCGGCTCAATTGGGATTAAAACAAGCTATTACTTCTATTTTGTTAATTAGTGGATTCTTTTAATTATTCAATTCCCTAGGTAAATTAACTCTACTTTCCAATTAAAATCCCTACTTCATTATGTAATTCTAAGAGGCTAAAAGAATTAAGGCAGTGAATTCAAAAAGGTAATAAGCAAATCAATGATTATTCCTAGACTAAAGAATTGCAAGGCTCATAATCTTAAAACACAATAGTATATCAAATTTCCATTTGCATGCATAATACCAAAAGTATTCTAAAGATGATCAAACCCTAGAAAGCACTAAGTACAAAGACCACGAGCTCAAAAGTGTGGAGCTCCTGACACTCATCTTCCTAATGTTGGTTGTTTGACACACATTTTAAAAAATAAAATTTGCAGGATGAAGGGTGCCCAACGCTCATACTCCTGCATTGAGTTCTGGCCATCTGTCGTCCTGTTGCTAGAACTCAGCTTCCAGCTCTACCTCTCTGAACACTGGCTTCTCTACCATCAGCTCACATCAATATGACATATAATGCCATATTAAGCTGGAATATAAATACTATATGGCATATAAATGTTTGTTATCACGTTCAGACTCATTACCCAACTTTTAAGCATAGTCCTACACTGACATATTGATGGTCATAATATTTTATTTTTTATCAGAAATTTAGAAAGTAGAATTTCTCACGGACATAATATAAAAAATCTACAAATTTTCAGTTTCGAGTCAAATTAGGATTTTCTGCCGGTATAAAATTATACTGTCAGTAAAAACACAGATCGATTTCCGTCTAAGTTTTAAACCCAAATTTTAACCAGAGCTTCCTACCATAGAGTAGGTTCTAGATATGATTTTGTTTTCTCCAAAATCATTTCCCAAGTCTCAGATAAAAATATAAATAAATATATTTTTACCGTTAATACAGCATATCCGAAAATCGGGCTGTTACAAGTGGAGTTGGACCAATTCAGAAAATGGGGCACATGAGCTCTACAATTTTTCTATACCTTTTTTTTTGCCTTTTTTTAAAATAATAATAATAAAATAATAAGATAATCAATGGTTGAGATTTTTAAAAAAGAACGACTGGGTTTGATTACCATTAATGATTTACTAGTAGGTTAATAGAAGGGTCAATTTCACTAATAATTAAAATTTAAGGATTAATTAGGAAGAAATAGTTGAGGGTGCCTATTTACAAAAGGACTATAGTTTAGGGGGTGTATATGCTATTTTCCAGTTTTTAATACAATATTCTTTAACAAATTAGTGCCTGTTTGGATTACCATTTGCTAAGGGTAAAAGCATGTTAGTGACCCCAAGCTTACTTTTGTTATTTTTGTATGATGTTTGATTTTCAGTTGAAAGAATTAATTTTAGGGCTAAACTTGGGTTTGGGAAGAAGCAAAAATTTGTTGCTTTCACTACTAGAAATCTTCTTATTACCTGCAGATTTTCTTGCGGATTTTGCTCAAAAATTCGCAGGAAATAGGTTTTATGCGGATTTTCCTACGAATTTCACTTATAGCTAATATCTTCGTGGGTAATTTTTTCCTGCGAATTTTAAAATATGTAGGAAATTTCCTGCAGATTTTCTTGCGAAAAATTTAAATTCGCAGGAAATATCAAAATTTCTTACAAAATTTCTTACGAATTTAAATCTATAGGAAAAAAGTCTTATTTCTGGAAAATTTGCAGCAAAATTCGGAGGAAATTCCTTCTAAAAAAATCCATAGGAAAATCCGCAAGTAATCCATGAATTTCTAGTAGTGTTTTGTGTTTGCCAAAACTCGTTTTAGGTTTCAAAAAGTTGGTAATTATACATTCAAAAGTCAGTTTCAATGGCACAATCCAAACGACATTCACTTTACCAAAATTACTTTTAATAATAAGTATCCAAACAAAATCAATTAGTACAAACTCACTTTTATTCAAAACACAATTTGTAAAACTCAGTTCATCAAAACTCAATTTTGAAAATGTTAAACCAAACACACCCTTAAAAGACTTAATGATTTTAGCATGTGTTTGGACTTTATTTCATCATCAGAAGAATTTATAATTAAAATTTTCATGAAAATGTTTTCAAAATGTAAGTAATTAAATTTTTTTTTTAAGAAATAATGTCGGAATTATTTTATTAAACCACATGAAATTTTATAATGTACTTTAGTGCATGAATCACTTGACAAAAATAGCATGCAATAAATTAATTACTTACTTTTTGAAAACATTTGGGTAATGAGTCCAAACGTGATAACAAACATTTATATGACATATAGTATTTATATTCCAGCTTAATGTGGTATTATATGTCATATTGATGTGAGCTGATGGTAGAGAAGCCAGTGTTCAGAGAGGTCGAGCTGGAAGCAGAGTTCTAGCAGCAGGACGGCAGATGGCCAGAACTCAGGCCACTAGGAGAGTGTTTACTGTGAGGAGAGCTGAATCCTCTCAATCTGGGGATCTTATACAAGGTATGTATTTGATATTTAGTAGACTTTGTCTGTTTGTTTAAGTAGCGTGATAAATAAGAAATGATGGGAGTTTTGTTGAGGTATAGTTGTGACTGGTAGGATGTGAATCCTTAATATCAATATCAATGAGTGAGACAATTATTATAAGTCAAATGTGATCGAGGCATAGTATCATTAAGGAATCTAAGGTAATGATTAATGTTCGCAGTTAAGATGAATTGTATGAGTTTGGGAAGAATGAACGAAAGTGGATATAATAATTTCACCTAAGTTGAATATGAGCAGAAAAAGATGATTTATGGTGTAAATTGAGCTTGTTAGAGAAGTTCCAAAGTTGGGTTAGATAATCCTAACCGGCATGTGTTTCTTTTAATTTTAGTTATCTTAAGGAGTATTGAGATGTTACTTGGAGACTTGAGATATGTGATTTTGATATAATCTGGAATAGTGGAATACACTCCAAGGAACTAAAATTGTGATTGGATACATCAAGTAAGAAGTTATGGAAATATTGATCTTGGTATATATTTTTGGAGTTAGATGCTGAAATAAGGTTTTCTAGTGAATTAGTATTAAGAAGAGAAAATGACTAAGTTTTGATTATGTTCTTCAAGGATGACAGATAAAGGTAAAATTTTAAGGATAAGGAACATAATGTAGCGATGGATTGTTTCGAGGATAAATAGAACAATATAAGAATGAATTTTGTTATGAAGTTACAGCTGTCACTTTGGGGGAAGACAGCAAAAGGGAAATACAATGTAAGATCTTTGGATTAAGGTACGATTACTAGATTCTACCTAGTTTTGAGTTACGAAATCCCGAGGACGGAATTTTTTTCTAAGTGGGGTTGTAACAGCCCGATTTTCGGATACGCTGTATTAACGGTAAAGATATATTTATTTATATTTTTATCTGAGACTTACGAAGTGATTTTGGAGAAAACAAAATCATATCTAGAACCTACTCTATGGTAGGAAGCTCTGGTTAAAATTTGGGTTTAAAGCTCAGACGGAAACCGGTTTGTGTTTTTACTGACAATATAATTTTATACCGGCAGAAAACCCTAATTTGACTCGAAACCGAAAATTTGTAGATTTTTTATATTATGTCCGTGAGGAATTCTACTTTCTAAATTTCTGATCAAAAATAAAATATTATGTTTATTCGGACGTATTTTGGTAAAAGTTCGGACGGAAAACGGTCGGTGTTTTCACCGACAGTAAGATTTTAATGATCAAAAAACCTAATTTGGACTCATGAATGAAATGGTTTATGATTAAATCATATTTCCAATGAGTTTGGTTATTTTGAAAATTTTCAATCGAAAACCAAATATTTGTTTTTATGCGGGCGTAAAACCCTAATCGGGAAACCGACGGAGTCGAGAACGAATGTGTAGAGACAAAACCGGACACTGGAGGAGCTGAGCTATGGGATGACTCACCAAGAATTTATGAAGCCATTGATGTTAGGAATTATGAATTTTTAGATGAAATGACCAAAATGCCCTTAAGCTTAACCCAACCTATCCTAGTTAGTTTTTAACCATGGTTAAGCAATTTGGCTTCTTCCTCCTCATTTGAGGCCCAAAACCAGCCACACCTCCCTTCATTCTCAACCACATAATCTAACCTAATCATGATTACAAATGAACTCTAGTTAGGTTATTATAACCATAGTTAAGTTATTATATTATTTTCTAAACTTAACCTATGTCAATTAATCTAATCTTGGTTACATTTTAACATTAAACAAAGCATTTTTTACTCACTTACTCACACTCTCATTTTGGTGGCTGCCTCCCCTTCCCACACTTAACACATTTCTTTCTTCCTATTACACTTGTTCTTCACAAAACACTAAGAACATCATAGTGTTCTTGATAAGTTCTTCATAGTTCTTCATTTATTCTTAAAGTTCTTGATCAAACTTCTTCATTCCAAGGTGAGGAATCCCTTCCTCATCATCTTAGCTTCATTTATCATGCATCAAATCTTCATTTCCATCAACTTTTCACAAATTTCCATTTCTAGATCTAGATTTTCAAATAATTCTAGAAAATTATAGAAAAATCATTTTAATGTGAAACCAATTTCTTTGATCTTCATACGACTTCTACTATTATCATCTAAGAGCATATAAGCAAAATCATTTTCCTTCCTATTTTTCTTATTGAGGCCGAACCTATGTGGTTTTAGGCAAATGAAGTTTTGTTCAATTTTAAAATATGACACTTGATTTGAACTCTCTAATATCTATAGTAGTTAGATCTAGAAGCTTGAAATCAAAAGAAACTCATAACCCTAATTTCTAGTCTTGGTCGAATTCGGGTTCATGTGAACAAAATAAGTTTTCTTCAATCTTAAACTAGATCATGATTTCTATGAACTATCTAAGGTGTGTAGGTTCTAGATCCAAAAGTTTGAATTCAAAAGGAATTTATAACCTATTTTTGTCATTAAGGCTGAAACCCTAACCTAGTTGGTTAGAGGATTTTGTTTCTTATTTTTAACTAGTAACACTTGATTTATGTTAGTTAATACTCTAGGAACTAAGATCCAAAAGATGAAGTTGAGAAAGTAACCCTAGCCTATTTTTGATATCATGGCCGAACCTAGCATAAAATGGACACAGATGAGTTTTGTTTGTTTAACTAGTGATTATGTTGTTTTGGTTGAAGGTTAACAATTAACCGTGGTAAGGTAACGAGGATCAAAAAGTTCAGCACTTCGGTGATAATTTCAGGTGGGGGAAAGAACCATTCTATCATTGGAATGGATAAGTAGTATATACTTTATAATAATGGTGTAGGGCGACCTAAACCCTACTAGTGGTCGAGTAATTGACAAGACCAAAATCACATTGGCGACTATTTTGTAGTACCAATGATGATTTGGGATTGTAGGTTTATCACCGTTAGGATAATCTTATAATATTCAAGGATGTTTGATTCTATTACTGTTTAACTATTTGTGATTGAATAGTTGTGATGAACTGCTTTATGTGATGTTTTGCTTTATCTGAATATTTTGTTGATAGTGTGTTATGCATGATCTGCCTGGTTTGATAAATTGCTTAGTTGATAGTAAAGATATATGTTGCTCGGAGGTATTTTGTTTGGGTGAGAGCTTGAATATAAATTAGAGGTGCCTAGCTATTATTTTATAGAAGTGATGTGATATAGAATGTAAGTGGAGGCTATGAGGAAAGCTTAAGGTACTAAGTTATTATTGATACGAGTCAGTGAGGTTCATATGTATTGTTATTCACAACCGTGTATTGGGAACACACGAGGTCCGAAGTTCTTGCAGGGCGATCCCAATTTAGTTTTAGATTGTGCAGCTATAGTGTCATTTGATAGTCATGAGCACCCTTGAACCAGGGTGTGCACCGACTGTGCTGTGCAGCTATAGTGTCATTGCTTTGCATGAGCATTCTCACCATGGATGAGTATGTGCACCGGTTTTAGAGGGGATGCATCGCTTGGACGACTGACTAACATCCCTCAGTGGGGAAGGGACGTGTGATAGGATTGGTGGTGGCCACGTCAGCATAAAAAGTTAGTTGCATGAGAATGAGGGTAGAGGAAAGATATTATGATTTGAGGATGATTGTTAATGATGAGTGTTGTTTGTCTGTGACCGTTATTATATCATATGCTATGAATCTTTTCCGCTTATGATTTTAGAACTGTTTCTTATCTCCCTATTTCTGTATTTTCGTGTATGTACACTTTATTCCGTTAGAAGACTCGGTGGAGGAATACGTTGTTGAGGAATTGGATGGAACTCCGTTTGAAATGGATGTTGAAGAACGAGTTACGGATGTAACGATATAGTGTAGTAAGTTTAGGGCCAGTGAGTCTTAAAGACGTTTTATGTTTCCACTAGTTATAAACAGTTTGTATAATTAAGTACCTGTGAGGGATCCTACTGATAGGATACTCTAAACAGTGTTTTGGTATTATAATGAGTTAAACATGTGGGTATTTATATATTATAACATTGGTGTGTTTTAATTTGCAGTATTTTAATTTGCAGAAGTTATATGATTATTAATTAAGTTTTTAATTCCTTTGTATTTGTGGGTTAGGATTAACGTTAAGTAAGCGCTTAAGTTTAATAAATACTTAATGTCACAACAGGGCACAACGAGGTGTCTCACCACTCCTCAACATTCTACGGTTGCATTTGATTTCAAGTGAATATAATTGTTTTCATTTTTCAAGTTAGGCATGTCAAGAATATCTTGGCAGTCTAAAATGGAAAGAAAGTCTAACATTGGGTATACAAAGAAGCAAGTATACTGTCCTCCGGAAGCGAACTAGAAGAAGCGAGTAGAGAAAGAACAACGAAGTAGAAGAAGTGAAGGGTGAATAGTCCAAACACACCAAAGGGAAAGAAACACACCAAAGCGAAAGACAGTCTGCGATTTTTCTCAATTTTTTTTTCGCCTTTTTTCTAAATGATATTAAATCAATAAAATAATCAATGATTGAGATTTAAAAAAATGAACGGCTGGATTCGATCACCTGTAATGATTTAATAGTAGGTTATCAAAAGGGTCAATTTCACTAATGTTTAAAGTTTAAAGATTAATTGGGACGAATTAGTAGTTGAAGGTGTCTATTTGTAAAAAGACTATAATTTAGATGGTGTATATGCTCTTTTCCCTTGAAAACTTTAATATGATATTCCAGCACTTTTATTTTTAAAGAGAGCTGTGCTATTTCGTACAAGAATTGATTTGTACTACTTGGAACAGTATCGGTGTATTTTGTTTGTGCAGTGGGATGAACTTTAATGTAAAAGCAACTCTTTATAGTTTTCACGTTTTTCATATTAAAAATACTACTTTTTCCGATTCCAAACGTTCGTTTTTGAGGGAGGGAACATGTGAATCCAAACATTAAAAATATAATCCAGAAATTAATGAAATCACAGTGTTCAGTCAAAATAAAAAAGAAGCATAGTACATAAGAAAATCGTTTTGGTAATATTAATCATTTCTCTTTTAATGATAGGGGCACTGAAATTAATATTTGTCTCAGGAAAAACATTAATTCCATTACCACTCCCTCACAGTAGCGCATATAGCAGAATTTTAATCAAAATCTTCAGTTAAATTTATGTACATCCACATTCCACATTAACCACAGCATGGTAGTAATTACTATCTCTCCAATTAATTACATAATCATTTGAAATAGTTGTCAAGCCTTATAAGGAGATTGATTCAGATTTTATGCAATGCAACGCATGATCACTTTATAACTGAAATGATGGACGGGTCTCCTGCAAGTAGAAAGGAAAAACTGGTCTGAAGGGAAAAGGATCAAGTCTAAGTAACTGAATGATGAAAGCCATTCCATTTGGTCATTGTACATGTAGACCAGTCATCCATCCTGTTCTAAAGCATGAACGACTTGTGACTTGCTTCTTTCGCTTTCATTTGTCTCTATGCTCAGCATTGGAGATAGTAGATTGGGCCCTTCCCGAGGGAGCATCAGAAGAAGCAGACCCTGTGAGATTATATGGTATGGACTTGTGGTGACACACATTGGCATTGGAAGCACCCCACAGAGCACAAGTCATACGGCAAAAGTAGTTCGAGACCTTCTTATTTGGATATATAATTTGGATACCTTATATAAACACCGTAGAATTTATAAATGTATTAGAGTGATGAAATACATGATGAAGTAAAAGAAAATAAATAAGTGGAGATTAATAATTTTATATGATATTGAACACTATTTTTATATCTAAATATTATTACTCTTACAAAGAGAGACTTATAAGACCACCCCCACCCTGGCGGCTAACTAGTCCTAGCCGTCAACAAGAAACAACTAATACTTGTCATGGGATATTCTTTGTCTCTCCTATTACTTCTTCTTCTTCTTCTTTAGTTTATTTTTCTAGATTTTCTCTATTAGTGCTCTCTTCATACCCTCTCTATCTTTCATGTATCTCTTAATAATTTTTCTCTTTTTTCTAGATTTGGATTCTCTTTGTTAATGCTCTCTTCATACCCTCTCTATCTTTTCTATCTCTCTTAATTTTCTCTTTCCCTTCATCATTTTCCCACTTTTTCCATTTTTCCTCCCTTTCCTTTCACCCTTATTTTTTTGGCTGGAGAGGCCGAATTGAAGGAGAGAATCCAATTCACTTTTTTTTTTTAATATCTCTTTAAATATACTTTTTAGCTTTTTTTCATTATTATTTCCAAAATAAAAAAAGTAGACAGTGATTATAAAGAAAAAAAAAACGTAAAAAATCTATGAAAAACAGAACATGAAATTCATTTTCTTTCTTAGAATGTCTCTTTCCCTCTCTCAGACAGAGATTTGGTAAATTTAAGACAACATCTAACGATTATATATTTCTTCAATTCAATGTGCTTAATATTTTGATAATATCCAAAAACATTTCACGTTTTATATATAAAAGGAAACCAAAGATAATAAGACGAAAACAATAACGCTGACAGATAAGGTCTTCAACGATCTTTAAAAAGACCAGCAAAGAAAGAGAGCACTCTTATTTCAGCTCTGCGATACACTGTAATGACTGACTAATTAACAGTTTCCCCCTTCACAATTTAGATAACATTAACATTATAAAATAAAAATCCCTAATGGGTGAATGCTGAGACATCTATCTATTGAATTTGTATCCTCCTCTTTTTCTTCTCTCATTTTTTTCCTCAATCAGAAGAGATAAAGACACAAATTTTTATGTATAAAGTCCAATCTATCAAAATATGTTAGTATGTCTTTATCTCTCCCAACATAAGAAAAAAGAAAAAAAGAAAAAAGAAAAAGACAGAATCTAACTCCATCTAATGTCATGACACCTCAGTAATTAGCTGGGCGATGGGAGGGATGGATGTGGCCCCACTGCATCATATTCATATCAGCAGAAGGGAGTTGGGTATTCAGCGCGGTTGGATTTGCAACATTGAAACCAGACATGGTGTCACTGCCACCACTTGCACTAGGGTTATTATCCCCATCACCACCACTACTGCCACCGCCACCACCACCGTCATTCCCATCGAAACCTGACTTGTAATACTCAGGTTTCTTGAACACGGTGGCGGTCACCACCACCACAGAAGCAGCCACAATCTTACCAGCAACAACCCCACCAAAGACCTGACCCTGAGCTCCCGAGAGGGAAATCGAAAAGGAATTCCAAATTGGAGCAGCAGGGTAGTTAGGGTTCATTGAAGATGAAGATGCTGCAGCAACAGCAATAGGAGGAGGAGGTGGAGGAGGAGCATAAGGCCCACTCATGTAGGTCCCAGTGAGGGACAACAAGATGAACGGCCCATGGAGGGTGTAAGCAGGAGCATGATTAACAGGGTGGCGAAGGGTAACATTGGCAAGGGAACCTGTCCCACTCAGCACCGATATGCAGACGTGGCGGCGGCGGGCGAAGTTCACCACCGCCTCCACCACGTCGGAACCGGGGCCGACCTCGATCACCACCGATTTCAGAACCTCCTCGTTGTCTTGGGTGATCACAACGGGTGGTTTTGGCTTGTTCTTGGAACCGGGCGGCCTGCCTCGGGGTTTCCTAGGAGGCGGCGAGAGGTGGTGGTGCTGGTGGTGGTGAGCGGCGGAGGATTGTGGTATCTGGTGGGAGGAGGACCCACCACTTGCTCCGCCGCTGACAATGTTGGGAATGTTCTGGTCGGAGGAGTCATCTTCGGAGGAGTGAGACATTTGGGGGAGAGAGATTGCCATGCCATGATCGGCCATTGTTGGGGATCACAGAGAGGTTGAAGAACAAGAAGAAGGAGAAGAATAGAGAGTGTCAGAGTGACATAGTTGAGAGATATTCAATATATTGCATTTCGAGATGTGCTTATAGGGGAATTTATAGTGGTCAGAGAGGTTACTGCACTCAGGAGAATTGGAGAACCGTACCGTAGGGCTCACATGAAAAACAAGGCTAAGTCAGGAAAAAAACTTTTGAAATTGTGGATCTTCACGAAAGTGGGGCTCTCTTGATACATAAGACAAAAACTAGCTTGTAGCCAGTGCCAGTCAAATGAACTTGATACTGTATAGGATTTTTTATATTAATTTGTTTTTGACAGAAAGGATTTTTTTATATTATTATTCCACCATATATTATTATTTTATTAATTATTTTAAAAATCACATATAAAGTTTTATAAAATTAAATGTTTTGGTCAAAAGAAACTCTTGTACAAGCCTTCAACGATTCTCACATTTAATTCTACCTACGTGATTAATTGATAAGGACAATTAAATTTAAACTCAATTATTAATCTTAATTAATGTATAACACAAGAAGAGTGTGTTTGAGAAAAATAATTTTAAAATAATTTATTTCGTTTGGGTGATAAAAAAAAATCACTTTTATATAATAAATTACGAAAAATGGCATGAAGCTATTTGTATAACTTAATAATATTTATTTAGAAATTAGCTTTTAGGGGTAAACAAGGAAGAGAGTTTTGAGAATAAAAAATAATCAAATCATAATATTCTAAAGCTAAAACAAATTAGATGGTATAAAACAATTTTTTCTTCTATAAAAAAAATATTTCTTATAAATTTAAGTAAAATGTCAAATATGATAAATTATCTATAAAACAGCTTTTTAGTGGAAATAATGTAATATACTGGAACGATTTATGTCAGTTAACCATATGTTTGACGTTAAAAGGGAGGCGGTGGCAGTTTTGTAAATATTAAATCACTATTTACGTTAGTTGTTTAATGAACTGACGTTAAAAGTGATATGCATGAATGATTAACATTTTCAACATCAGTTATTTATACAACTGACGTTAAAATTGTGATTTTTACTTCAGTTAAATAAAAAACTGACGTAAATAATCCTATATTCCTATCTGAAACTCATTCCTATCTTTCTTTCGTTGTCATCTCCCTCGTTGTCACTCTTAACGCAGATAACTCCATATATATTGCTTTTTATTTCTAATCTTAATTAGCTTGAATTAATAAACAAATTCATGTGCAAATTAAAATAAATAAACACTTAATATAAAACAAGTTATATATATAATCAAATCGTATCTCATTGAAGTGATTCATAAGTTACATTTACATGATTAAAAGATAAAAAATTTCTGCAACATAGCCCTAAAATATAAAAAAGTTTCTGATTCAACATCAGTTTCTTCTCAGTCCTGTCCTCAGAAACTCCAATGGTTACATCCCCTTTGTACCCCTCAGTTGAAGTCCTTGATGCTCCATCTGAGGCCACAGTCACTTGCTGCGAAATCAGAGGCCAACATCTTAAACATTTGTTGAGGCTTCGTTCCCTTCACGGGTGAGCAAGAGAGGAGAGTCGAGCGGCTGAGTTTTCTAGAGCGGCTGAGCAAGGGTGCACTCGATCTGTTTCAGCAATGGTCCTAGAACAGTCACTGGCTACCAAAGCTGAGGTTTTGGAACTCTAGCCGTCGATTCTCCTGAAGGATGATAAGGTGAGCAACTCACATTATGTGATTTACTCAACCTCAGAAGTTGTTTGAAATAAAGTGAGGGAATCGCATTATGTGATTTACTCAACCTTATCATCCATGTTATGTGATTTACTCAACCTCAGAAGTTGTTTGACCATTAAAACAGAAACCTTTGAGTCTAGGTATAGGAAGAAATAATAAAAATCTCAAATATGGCGGAGCCATATTGTGAAGAAATAGAAAACGAAATATAGGGGAAGAAGTGTGTGTATTATAGAGGAAGAATGGTACTTTATATGGAGAAGAGATTGCCTGATTTTCTTCAAAACTGAGTCTATAAACTTAATGTTCATTAAGAGGATTAAGTTACAAGGCGCATGGGAAGGTAGCACAGTAGTCAAAGGTATAAATGTTTTTGCAGAAACTGATAAACCTTTAACGTCAGTTGTCTTAAATAACTGACGTTAAAACTATTTTTAAAATAATAAAATATATTTTTAACGTCAGTTGTTTAATGCAACTAACGTTAACAAATGAACTTTTAACGTCAGTTGTTGTACATAACTGACGTTTAAAGTTCAATTAACGTCAGTTCTTTGTAACAACTGACGTAAAATATTGTTTTAAAGATGTTTTCTGGTTATAACGTTTACACCCACGCGCTCTGTATGCCTTTTTCACTTTGCTCTATCTCTGTTATTCTCTTTTCATCACTCTTACTCTCACTCTCACTCTGCCCTAATCGCGAGCTCCTCTCCACCGCCACCACCGAGAGGGCTTCTCCACCACCACCGTGAGGTACACTCTTTCTCTCTCTATCTCTTAACCCTAACTCAGTCTTTCCCGCTCACTCTCTGCCTTGTGATCATTGCGTGCACTAACTCTCCTTGTCCCTCTGACTCTCAGCAACAACATCGAATGTTGGCCACCACCCGAGCTCCTCTCCCCACCACCACGCGAGCACCTATTTCTGGTGAGTTCTTTAGGGCACTAATTTTTTTTTTTTTTTTTTTGGTTTTGAGTGTATGTTGAAACTGTAGTCTCTGTAGTTGAAACTCAGAGTTTGAGTTGTTTGGAATGTCTTTATTTTTGGTCGAGGGCTTTGTGTTTTCTCTTATTTTTCTTCTGCTGTCATGACCTATTTCAAAATGGGAATAAATTTAGAGTTGCTTGTAGCATTTATCTTAATCTGCTTCTTTCTTTTCCGTGTTAAGAAACCTGAAAATGGTGTAAATTTGAGATAATATTTGACCACCTAGCTTGTATCATGCTCTCTGGATTGATTCATATGGCTGAGTGGTTATAGTACTGGATATAGCAATAGCCCTAATATGTGCTGTTGCCTGCTTGATGAGAAGAATGATGTGAGATTACTGTGGAAATAAACCACCTAGCTTGTATCATGCTCTCATCTGTCATTTTTCAAAAACTAGTTTTCAATCTCCCGTATTGTGCTTATATTGGATATATGTTTGTATATCTACAGAACCTATCTAGCTATGGATCGTAGCTGGATGGTTTATAAGCGCACAAGTGCTAAGTATTTGAAGGGAGTGGGAGAGTTTATAGAATTTGCTCAAAGGAATGTTCCTAATAGTAATGGAATGTTCTGTTGTCCTTGTGTCAAGTGTTTGAATACGAGGAAATGTACAGTGAAGGATATACGTACTCATTTGATTTGTGAAGGGATTTGCTTGAGTTATACAAGATGGATATGGCATGGTGATATGTTGTTGAGTACTAAGCAAGTGTCTCCCAAAGTGAGGACGTTGACGTAGATATGGAGGATGATCGAGTAGAGGACATGATCCGTGATATTGGACAAGAATCTTTTCATCGAGCACATGTGTATGATAGGTTGTGCGGTGATGCAGATAAGCCTTTGTATCCAAGGTGTACTACTCATACACGGTTGTCGGCAGTGTTAAAATTGGTTTGTGTGAAGGCGAGAAATGGTTGGACCGATAAAAGCTTCACTGAATTGCTTGAAGTGTTGAAAGACTTGCTACCAGAGGACAACACATTGCCTAATCGTAACTATGAGGCCAAGAAAGTATTGTGTCCAATGGGTATGGAGTATAAGAAGATACACGCATGCCCCAATGATTGCATATTGTACACGGGTGTTCATGAAGACAATCACGATTGCCCTAAGTGTGGGTTATCACGATACAAAGTGAAGGGTGGTGATGATGGTGATGATCTTGATGATTCGATTTGTGATGCGAGAAAAAAGGGTCCTCCTGCGAAGGTGTTGTGGTATCTTCCAATAATTCCAAGGTTCAAGCAATTGTTTGCCAATGTGAAAGATGTGAAGAATCTTAGATGGCATAATGATGAGAGGAAACGTGATGGAAAGGTTCGTCATCCTGCTGATTCTGTGCAATGGAAGAATATTGATACTATGTTTCCGGATTTCGCAGATGAGCCAAGAAACCTAAGGCTTGGAATTGCTACGGATGGAATGAATCCATATGGTAACATGAGTAGTATTCATAGTTCATGGTCTGTTCTGTTAATAATTTACAACCTGCCCCCTTGGTTGTGCATGAAGCGCAAATACATGATGTTGTCTATGATGATTTCGGGCCCAAAGCAACCGGGAAATGAGTTTATCTAAGTCCCTTGATTGAAGACTTGAAAACGCTGTGGGTGGAAGGTGTTGATGTAGTTGATGGGTATTCTCACGAGACTTTCAAGCTTCGTGCCATGTTATTTTGCACCATTAACGACTTTCCAGCATATGGTAACTTGTCCGGGTACAGTGTCAAGGGGCATAAGCATGCCCTATATGTGAAGAAGGCACATGCTACACTCAATTGCATCATGGAAAGAAGACGGTTTACCTTAGGCATCGGAGATTTCTTAGACGTGATCACCCATATCGTAAGATGAAAAAAGCTTTTAATGGATGCCAAGAGACTGAAGATGCTCCGACGGCCTTAAATGGAGAGCAGGTTTATTAGAGAGTAAAGGTGATCGATCTTATATTCGGCAAGTCCAAAAAGAAGGGTAAAACTGCTGAGAAAAACATATGGAAGAAGAGGTCGATATTCTTTGATCTTCCATACTGGCGCAAGCTTGATGTCAGACACTGCATTGATGTGATGCATGTGGAGAAAAATGTGTGTGATAGTGTGATCGGGACGTTTCTCAACATTCAGGGCAAGACAAAGGATGGTGTGAATGCTAGTCTCGACCTCGTTGCTATGGATATACGAGAGCAGTTAGCTCTAGTTGTTGAGGATGGTAAGCGGACTTATTTGCCGCCAGCATGTCAAACTTTGTCAAAAAAAGAGAGACAAACTTTCTGTGGGTGTCTTCAGGGCATCAAGGTTCCACATAGTTACTCTTAAAATATGAGGAGGACACTGTGGGGCCTACACAGGACACGATGGCGCCTACGCCTGATGTTAGTGTAAGTTGACGTGTTATATACTATCTTTAGTCCTTTTTTTTTAATGTAAGTTTATAATGTTATAACCCTCTAATTTAACATTTTTTTGTCCATACAGACATCACAGTCTCAGAGACGGGATAGAGGAGCCACGACATTGAAGAAGTTAGAGAAGGCTAGGCAAAGTGGGCAGAAGCTTGAGGTGTTCTTTGATGCTAATCTAAAGCCCCAGGGACCCCGTGCTAAAGAATTTAAAAAGTAGGTGTTTCTACAAGCGAAGCAGCATGTTAGCATCAACTACAACCATTGGAATGACGTTCCACAGAACGTTAAGGATCAGATTTGGGAGGCTATCACGGTATTTTACATTTACATTCTTTTGATTTACATTATTAGATAATTATCCAAGTTCTAATTCATCCAGTTGTTATGTATTTAATGTGTAGGTAGCTTGGACCATGCCGAATGACGGGGATCATCGTATGAAATGTATGAAAATGGCATCAAAGTGTTGGAATGGGTTCAAGCATGATCTTACCAGGTACTATGTATCTGGGAAGAAGCAGCTTGATAAGATGTTCTCGGATTATCCCTGGATTGATAAGGATACTTGGGATAAGTTTGCTAAGAGTCGAAAGGATGAAGAGTTTCAGGTTGGTTGATTAAGTTAATTTTGTGTGCTTCTTATAGATCATTTAAGTACATACATATGAGGTATTTAACTGTATTTAATTATGTGTTTTTGTTTGAACAGGCTAAGGCGGAGAAGGGTAGGCAGAATCAGGCGAAGAACGTCCACCGCCACACCTTGTCTCAGGGTGGGTACGAGACTCGGATCGAGGAGATGATGGCGGAGAGGCTGAGGGTGAAGCAGGAGGAGCACGCTGCGAGGATAGAAAGTGGAGAGGTGCCTGAGGGCACACCATTAAGTCCTCCGTCAGTCATCGAACGCGGGGATGTCTGGTTAGCCGGACGCATGACAAAGACAGGGTCATTTAAAGCTGAAGCCACTCGCGAAGTGGTAGATAAGATTGTAAGTAAATAATTAACTGCATTTCAATTGATATTTGTATAGATATTTTTAACACTTTTCACTTACACATTTTTTCATTTCTTCATTGTAGATGGATCTTAAAGAAAAATGCTCCCAGGGCTCATTCGTCCCTTCTGGACGCCGGGACGTCTTGATGACTGCTCTAGGCAAGAAAGACCATCCTAGTCGGGTTATCGGTGTTCCTGAGAACTTGACCATCAAAGAATATTATGGCAAGTCTGCTTCGCGAAAGCGGGTCGTCGATGAGGCCTCAATTTTGGAATCCATGACACAGCAGCTCATCTCGAACCCTGCTATTACTACACATCTAATGAAAAGCTTCCTATCCAACCCAGAATTCAAGCAGGCGCTTGCTAGGGAGCTTTCCTCCGTCGGTTCATCACAAGACACCGCAGCCCCGCAGGACCTACCAACCCTTCACATGTGAGCACAAAAGAGAGTTATAGTAGGGCACATGTGGAGGAGGATGACTTGGCAGCTAGGGAGCGGGAGTTGGAAGTCCAACGCCGTGAGCTTGAGTTGGAAATGCAAAGGCGTGCGCTTGAGTTGGAAAACAAACGGCGTGAGCTCGAGTTGGCAACGAAGGTATGTATTCATTATTAATGTCCAAATTAGTCAATTAATTACTTGTGTTTTTTTTAATTATCAACAACTGGTAAATTTTATTTTTCTAAATAGAAGGCCAAGTCGGCATCGGTGTCGCTGTCACCCTTCACTCGTTTGTTCTCACTTGGTGAGGATTATGCGTTTGAGGTTTTTGAATGTCCATTGGAACACGATGGATGGGTGGCACGCCCAGATCAAGAGAGGATATTTGCCTTCTGTGGTGATGATCTCGGGCATGCCTGCACAGATAACGTGTGGCTAGCCAGCACGGTTGTGAGTCTCTGGTGCACGTAAGTTAATTTTAATTTTATAACTTATTTAATTTTGGTATTTTTCCATTTTATAATTTATTTTAATTCCAATATATATATTATGTAATTAACATCGTCGACCTTTTCATATCACAGGTATCTGAATCGTCTTTAGGTTGATAAGGGCTCCAAATTACTATATGGCTTCTTAGATCCGTCAGTCCTTCTGCCTCAATTCATTGCCAACGGCGATCAATTAAGTAAATACATAGGGTACTTGATGGAGACAATCGGAAAGAATTATATCTAGCTCCCTACTGTATGAAAAATCATTGGCAGTTGCTCGTACTTCACCCGTCTAGGCATACTGTCATATTCTTCTGCTCTCTCTTCCAAAACCCGCCACAGGAGGTGATGGAAGCTGTTAATACATAAGTAACTAATCTTCAATTTAATTTAAGTTTTAAGATCAGTTGCTTTTATTTTATTACACATGTGATGAATTTGTTAATTGACATGATTATTTGTTTATGATAGCGCGCTGAAGGCGAGTAGCATAAGTTGCGCCAACAGGAGAAGTAGGACTTCCAAGGCTAAAGGAAATCCTGAATGAATCATCCTCAAGGTTTGGTAGTTTATTTATCAAATAATTAATATTATAATTACTAATTTATATGTATATTTAACTGACATTGAATTTAATTTCTTTTGTAGTCTCGATTTCAAATTGATGGGTGGTCGTGCGGCTATTATGTGATGCATCATATGCTAAACATAGTCTCTGCATCTATTACGGAGGGATGGAATAAGGTAATATTTAAACAACTTATTAAATTATATATTATAGTTTTGGTGATGACTTGCGTTAATGTTATTGTTATTATTCGAACGTGTGTAGGCATTTAACGACCAATCGCCTCTTCATAAAGATGAGTTTAGAGACTTGAGGATGCGCTTGGCAGAATTCTTCTTCAAGTATGCTGCTGAAAAAAGAATTGAGAAAATACCTCCTGAATACTTAGATGAGTAGTTTTGTTTTTAAACTTTTTAGAGACTCACATTTATATATACTTAGATTGGCAGTTTTGTTTTTAGACATTAGAGACTAAAATTTATATATATATATATATATATACACTTGTAGATAGTTATATTTTTCCTATACATGGGTTTTGGTTTTAGGTCCCCCCATTGTTCCTTTGTATATTTCTTTTCTTTTAGTAATATTGAAATTTAAGGGTACACTTTATGAGACCCTATTTTTGCCAAAGTTGAGTGTTTGCAATTCTGTAACAATATTCTGTGTTGCTGGGATGTTTACTGAATGCAGGGACAGCTGGGGGTAGTATTATTTTAAAACCGAATTTTTTAAAAAAAATAAATCTCTTAACGTCAGTTGTTTCAAACAAATGACGTTAATAGTATTTTTTTAAAAAAAAGATACTCTATTAACGTTAGTTGTTTAATAAAACTGACGTTAGTTCATTAATACAACTGACGTTAGTTTTATACTATTAACGTCAGTTTTATTAAACAACTGACGTTAATACTTTTACTTTTAACGTCAGTTATTTAAACAACTGACGTTAAAATATTAACTATTAACGTCAGCTGTATTTACGTCAGACATTATTCTGACGTGTAAAATCAATTTTGACTGACGTAAAAAGCACTTATTGCACTAGTGAGAGTTTAATTTTTATTCAATGTTAGCATAAAGTTTGTTACATGTTATCATTCAATCACAAATTATATTGATAAAAAAAAATTCAATCATTTAAAAAAAAAATTCAATCACAAATTATCCTATATGTGATTTTTAAAGTAATTATTAAAATAGTCAAATATTTTTAAAGATGTAATGATTTATGATTAGTTGATAGTTTAATTTTTTTTAGACAAACATTGCACAATTAAGTGCTTGTTTGCTTTAGATTTTGGGTTGTGCAAGATCACGTTTGCTTCCAAGGAAAGTGATTTTGGGATTATAAAGATGTTTGTTTTAAATTTTGTGTCCAGTAAAATCAATTGTGCATTGGGTAAAATTGATTTTAAGAAAAGCAAGATTTCCTAACTTTTACGGGTCCGTTTGTTTTAGATTTTGATAGAATTGATTTTAATAGAATTGATTTTGAAAAAATCAAGGTTAAAAATATTGATTTGTGCTTGGTAATAATATTTTAAAAGTGAGTTTAGAAGAATTGATTTTGTTTGGTAGATAAAGTAAAATCACTAGGTGTAAATATATGGAACTTTGTAGGTCTCACACCTAGAATCAATTATTTTCAAAGAAAAAGTTAGAAATTCTTCATTCCATTAAAATCAATTCTACCCACATTGGAATCAATTATTTTGGACTCAATTTTACACCCAAACACTCTTCGATTAATGTAGCAACTAGGGTTTTGGCTCTCAAATGGAGTTTCCAACAGTAACCAAACAAGCATACGTTGGATAGAATTGATTCTAGGTGTGAAACCCACAAAATCCTTTATATTTACCCCTCAAAATGATTTTACTTTGGATTAAAGTAGTATACACTGTCAATGTAAAATTTTTTGCACTGACATCCATTAACATTTTGACATATGGGCTTTTAATTTTAGAACTAAAAGCGAAAAATAATAATAAAATCAATTTTTCAAAATATCATTGAATGTCAGTGTAAAACTCCTTTGCAATATCAGTCCATAGAAATTAAACTCTTTTACTTTATTGTCCAAACAAAACCAATTCTTCTAAACCCACTTTCAAAATATCATTACCAAACACAAAACAAATTTTTTAACATCAATTTTATAAAATCAATTATTTCAAAATAAATTCTATAAAATCAATTCTAATTAATATTAAAACTAAAACAAACGGACCCAAGTGGTGCTTTGTAGAACGGAATGAATTTTGTAATGGTAGTGGTGCTGCTTAAGAATCTTGTAAAATATGTAAACTTAGCTAGAGGAGAAAAATAAAGTTAGAGAATAGTGAATATGAAGTACAATAATGAGGTCATTCGTTTGTCATTTCATGAATAAATTTCATACAAATGAGCATTATTTGTTAACAAAATAATGATAAAAAAAATTTATTCATTTTTTGTGTGTACATTTTTATAGTGTTAGTTGAAGGGTGAATTCTAGGGTGAGCAACTTAGACATATTGCTCACCATGAGAGACCATTAGGAAGACCATATTTGTAAAAAAAAAAAAAAATTGCATTTCACCCCTTCCCCTATTCTCTCACTTCCCTCTCACCTCTGCCACCCCCACCGATGACCCCCCTCTCTCCTCCGCCACTGTCGCCGCCTCAATCTGAACTCCATCATCCCACTCCCACAGAACTTCACTCACTCATTTCTCCCTTCTCACTGCGAACACACCGAGTCAACTCGCCGCCATTGTTGAACCACTCCTCGAGCTCCACCAATCTCCCTCTCTCAGCTCATGGGATCAAGAATGCTTTGTGGCGAAAGCATGCTAAGGGTTCTTAATTTTGATGTTGATTTTGAATGATGGCCATTGATGAATCTTTCACGATAGCTGAACCTCCATGAACTTCAGTGAGAGGGTAGGTTGGCGGGAGTGGTGGAAGAAACAGAATCCGAATCAACCCTCAACCTCTCATCAATGTCGTCGACTCTTGCGTCCTAAAGATCGTCGATCCATTGTTGACTCGATTCAGAAACTCATCACCCACAGTTACCTCTGTTGCGAGACGAACCCTAGCGGCGGCGCCCCCGAGGCGAAATTGCTGTCAAATCTGGTTGAATCGGTTTGCAAGTTCCACGATTTAGGGGCGACGCGATGAAATATTCCTTCTAGTTGAATTATGGAGTTGGAGTTTGATAGAGAAAGGCAAGGTCCTTCCGGAGAAGGAGTTCCACCAAGGATAGGATCAGGTCCCAAATCTTCCTTGTTGCCGTCGGGACTGAAATTCCTCCATCGAGGCTTCTTTTACATGTGTTGTCAGAGGCTTCGACGCCGCCATGGCGGTAGCTGACTTCACAAGAGAGCCATCGGAGAAGATGGTCTGAGATGAACCAGAGAGGGCTGTCATTTTTAATTATAAAAAATTCAAGGATTAAAAAATAAATTTATTTTTGCAAATAAGGGCCCCCTCATGGTCTCTCATGGTGAGAGATATGTCTAGGTTGCTCACCCTCGAATTGGCCTTAGTTGAAGTACTAAAAATTTGAGAACTCAGCACGATAGGATTAGCAACATTGAAACCAGACATGCTATCATTGCCACCACCACCCTTGTCACCACTTGCACTAGGGTTATTATCCTCTTCACCACCACCACCATCATTCCCATCGAGTTCTGATTCTGAAGTTCTTGGTTTTAAATTCTACGTCCAATAAAATCAATGGTAAGTTGGGTAGAATTCGTTGACAGATAAGTAAGAATTCCTAGCATTTTCGTTGAATAGAATTGATTCTATATGTGGGACTCACGAAATTCTTTATATTTACACCTCAAAAGTGATTTTACTTTATCATCCAAACAAAACCAACTTTTCAAAACCCACTTTTAAAATATCAATATCAAACACAAATCAATTTTTTTAACCTCAAATTTTTTGAAATCAATTCTTTTAAAATCAATTGTATCAAATTAATTCTAATGAAAATCTAAAACAAATTAACCCTTCTAGGGTTGTGCTTGCCAGTTGTCGGTATGGAACAAATTTTATATTGGTAGTGGTACCGCTTAAGAATCTTGTAAAATATGTAAACTTAGCGAAAGGAGAAAAATAAAGTTAGGGAATGGTGAATATGAAGTACAGTAATGTGGTCATTCATATGTCATTTCATGAATAAAATTCATACAAATGAGCATTATTTGCTAGAAAAATGAATATATATTTTCATAATGTTAGTTGAATCACTTAAAATTTGAATTTTACTGATTGGATTGCCAATACAGCAAACCAATAATGAATACATTAATAACAATAAAATTAAACGAAAAACCTAAGAAGGGTGTTACTATCTCCTGATTGGTTAGAAACCAATCCCACCGTGAATAAAGTATAGTTTCTTTTCGACTTTCCTTTTTAGTATACATTGATAACTATTAATTCGTACCCAAGGGTACATTCATAAATGTTTTGGTCAAAGGAAACTTTTGTAGAAGCCTTCAATGATTCTGACATTTAATTCTCTACATTAGGGGTGTTCATGGGTCCGGGTCGACTTGCTGAACCTGACGACCTGAACCAATCAGAAAGGTTTGGTTCAGATTTTTTCGAGATTCGGCTCCAACCCGAACCAACCCGATGAAACCCCAAGATCAATGGTTCGGGTAGCAGGTCATTGATTTTGAACCCGTAACTCGTAGGCCAGACCCGATGGTACATATTTATTTAAAAAAAAAAAACCTAATGGGGCTGCATACTTAGTGTGACCATTCTGTTTCCTTCCCCTCTAATCTTCTGTCAGAGTGTCACCTTGTTGCCACTTGCACAGTTGCACACCTCTCCGGTCTTCTCTCCATCGTCCGGCTATCTTCGTTCTAGTCCACCGGCGCCGTGTCCATGCTCCGTCACGTGCTGCTCAGCAACGCCTCTCTCTCCACCATCTTCTCTAGTCTTCACCACCACACACCTCTCTATCAGAACAACAGTCAGCCGCTCCGCCGTACGTCGTCTTCTAGTCACTGCGCGCAGCTTCTTCACCACGGGCCGTCTTCCACCGCCGGCGCTCCATCTCTACCTCCCTCAACATAGCCACGATCTATTGAGATATTGCTTCACATACTTCAAAGATTACTTCTCTGATCTGTTGTTGTCTCTTCTCTTTCCCTTTATTTCAAAAGCCTCAGATCTATTGAAAATTTGCTTTACACACTTCAAGTCTTCAATGATCTATTTCTTTTTAAATTTCTTGATGTTTCTAATACCCTTTACCCGATGGACCCGACCCGAACCGTGATATATTAATTGGATCGGGTAACAGGTTTGGCCAAATCCGACCCAACCCGACCCGTGTACACCCCTACTCTACATGATTAACTGATAAGAAAATTTAAATTTAATTAATAATTTAATTTATAACACAAGAAATAGAGTTTAATTTTTATTCATTGTTAGCATAAAGTTTGTTACATGCTATCATTCGATCACAAATTATCTCATGTGTGATTTTTAAAGCAATTATTAAAATAGTCAAACATTTTTCATGATGTCATAATTTATGATTGGTCGATAGTGTAATTTTTTTTTACACTAACAATGCACACTTAAGTGATTGTTTTGTTTAGGTTTTGGGGGGCCCAAGATCAAATTGGCTTATGGTGAAAATGATTTTGGGAATATGAAGTTGATTGTTTTAAATTTTTCATCCAATAAATGAATTGTTGGTTGGGTAGTGATGATTCTAAGAGAAGCAATAATTTTTAGCTTTTCCATTGAATATAAATGATTTTAGGTGTGGAACCCACGAAATTCTTTATATTTATACATGAAAAGTGATTTTACTTTATCTTCTTAACAAAGCCAATTCTTTCTAAAACTATTTTTAAAATATATATATACCAAACACAAATCATTTTATGTTTTAAAATTCCTTTCAAAATCAATTATATCAAATCAATTTTAGTCAAAATCTAAAACACACAGACCCATCTAGAGTGGTACTTGCCAGTAGGAACAAATTTTGTATTGGTTGTTATGCCGGATAAGAAAACTGTAAAATATGTAAACTTAGTGAGAGGAGAAAAATAAAGTTAGAGAGTGTTGAAAATGAAATACCATGTTGAGGTCATTTGTATGTCATTTCATGAATAAAATTCATACAAATGAGCATTTTTTGTTAACAAAATAATGATAAATTTTTTATTCAATATATACGTGTATATTTTCAAAGTGTAACTTGAAGTACTTAAAATTTGAATTTTACCGATTGAAAGCTAATACAACAAATCAGTAACAAATACATTGATACAAAAAAATGAGGAGAGATATTTTGTAAACAGAAATCCTACTTGTAACGAAATGAAAAACCTAAGAGGGGAGTTTTTTTTTATGATCCTGAACCAATCCCATTCGTGAATAAAGTAAAGTATATTTTTTACTTTCCTTTTAGTATACATTCGTAAGTATTCGTACCCAAGGCAATTCGTATATTCTTAAATGTTTTGGTTAAGGAAAACTCTTGTAGAAGCCTTCAAAGATTCTAACAACAAATTCTATATGATTAATTGATAAGAAAAACTAAACTCATTTATTAATTTTAGTTAATATATAACACACGAAATATAGTTTAATTTATATTCATTGTTCGCAAAAAGTTTGTTACATGCTATCATTCAATCACAAAATATTGTATGTGTGATTTTTAAAGTAATTATTAAAATAGTCAAACATTTTTAATGAGATAGTAACTTATGATTGATTAAGAGTATACATTTTTTTATACTAACAATGCACAATTAAGTGCTTCTTTGGTTTAGATTTTGAAGTGCCCCTAGATCAAATTGTCTCCCAGTGAAAGTGATTTTGTGATTCTGAATTTGTTTTTTTTGCAAATTTTGCGTTTAATAAAATCAATTGCGACTTGGGTATAAATGATTTTAATAGAAGCAAAAATTCCTAACTTATTCTTTGGTTTAAATTTTGGGGTGTCCATGATCAAATTGTCTCCCGCTAAAAGTGATTTTGGGATTCTGAAGTTGTTTGCTCTCAATTTTGTGTCTAATAAAATCAATTGTGATTTGGGTAGAATTATTTTTAAGAAAAGCAAAAATTCCTAACTTTTCCGTTGAGAAGAATTGATCCTAAGTGTGGAAGTCACAAGATTCTTTATATTTATACCTCAAAAACGAATTTTCTTTATCATTCAAACAAAAATAACTAAAGTTTATAATTAATTATGAATTTTATATTAAATATTAAATTAAATAATTAATTAATTTAAAAATAATTTAATTAAATTATTTATTTTAAAAAATATATATTGCAGTTTGTGACGGCCAAGCCGTTGCTACTGGTCATGTGATTTGCGACGTCCAGGCCATCGGTAATGGGTAAAATTTTGCGACGAAAAAGGCCATCGCAAATTTGTGACAACAACTTTAAAAAACCGTCAAATGATTTGCGATGACCGTGTTAGCTACGGATCCAAAGCGGTTGCAAATCCGTCAGAAACACTTATTTTACGATGGATTTTTGCTATTTACGACGGCCTTTGGCCTTCGCTAATACCAAATTTTCTTGTAGTGCCTGTTTATCGAGCACGGCCGTGCTTACTGCAGCATGGCTGTACAGTCTGGGCAAAACAATTTAGGAATCCTTGCCAACTCCCTAGAGCAATCAGAGATCAATCATATGGTCTTTTAAGTACACCATCAAGTATCAGTCTTATTCCTCTTATTTAATCTCCATGTCTTATGATCATTGGGAATTAATCCTTTAATTCTGATTTTGTTATTAACATCCCTAAAGCACTCATGGATCAATCCTAGGATCTTAACTGCACCATTGAACATTAACCTCACTTCACTTTACTAAGGTTCATGTCTTATGAACATTGGGAATTAACCTTCAATTCTTACATCATTATTAACTTCCCTATGTCTTTAATTAGTGTATTATAACAACAACGACATTCATCTCATAATATCAATCATCAAAAATCAATACATTCAATCATGACATAACATCTCATCATCAATGTAATTTACAATTACAACATGCCAAGCATATAGAAAACATAGCCATTCAAATAAAAAACAACAGCAATTAAGCATTTAGCACACAACAGGGTCATGGGTTAACCCTTTATCTTACGCTACCCCAAGGCCTACATGTTCATACTAATCCCTTCTCCCCATACCTGGTATGAAGATCTAACTATGATTGGGCATAAGTGAAAACGGCTCGACGAATTCCTCAAGCCTTGGCCAAGACATCAAAGGGAAAACCATTAATCTCTTTTGCAAGAAAACAAGGAATGGAGATTAACAACGGGATAACTAATTTACCTTAAACTTGACACTAGCACGCGGCTTCTCCCCAAACAAAAGCAAGAACACCAAGAACTTCTAAGGGTTCAAAAGGAAGGGAAGAGAGAGTTTCTTGTCACACAAGGATTGTTAAAAGTGTTAAAATGAGGGTTGTAACTCGTAACCCTCCTAAACTCTCTTATAGTATCAGACCCCGAGCACGGGCGTGCTCATCTCGAGCACGGGCGTGCTCACCTTGAGCACGAGTGTTCTTAAAGGAGCATGGGGTCTGGACTAACTCCGTCATACGCTCCATTTTTCCACACGGTCGTGCTCGTGGCTCGCGCAGCCACTGGAGCACGCCTAAGAACACGGGGTCGTGCTGCACATGAGCACGATCGTGCTCATGCACCAGAAAGGGACTTTTCACCAGAAAATACCACTTGAACCCATTTTAACTTCCCTACGGCAATTTTCTACTAAACTAGCACAGTGAACAACTATATATAATACATATAAACACATCAAAACTTATATATGAAAAACGGGGTGTTACAATTCCACCCTCCTTATAAAAATTTCGTCCTCGAATTTTCTACTTACCCTGAGCAAAAAGGTGCAGATATGACTCCATCATCTTGTTTTCCAGCTCTCAGGTAGCACTTTCCTTAGTAGCCCCACTCCAAACAACTTTGACCAAGGAATCTCTTTCCCTCTTAACTGCTTAATCCTTCGATCCTCAACCCGAAACGAAAATACATCGAAAGTCAAGTTCTCTTTTAAATGAATTGTATCGGCTACTATCATATGGCTAGGATCATGAATATTCTTCCGAAGTTGTGACACATGAAACATATTGTGAAGATTGGATAGGAAAGGTGGTAATGCAATTTGGTAAGCAACTTCACTGACTCTTTTCAGAATTTGGTAAGGGCCAATGAATTGGGAGTAAGTTTCTGTGCTTTCATTACTCTACCAACCCCAGTTGTTGGAGTAACTCGCAAGAACACATGATCACCCTCCTGGAATTCTAGAGCCTTCCTTCTCTTGTCATGATAGCTCTTTTGTCTACTTTGTGCTACTCTTATCTTGTCCTGGACAATCCTCACTTTCTCTATAGTCTCTTGCACTATTTCAGGTCCTAGCACAACATTCTCACCAGGTCCGTTCCAACACAAAGGTGTCCTACATCTTCTCCCATATAACGCTTCATAGGGTGTCATCCCAATACTGGAATGGAAGCTATTGTTGTAGGTGAACTTTATCAGAGGTAAAAACTTATCCCAACTACCCGACTGTTCTAGCACGCAAGCTCTCAAAAGATCCTCTAAGGATTGGATGGTTCTTTCAGACTCGCCATCAGTCTGTGGGTGATAAGCTGAACTCAGCCTAAGCTTGGTTCCTAAAGCATCATGCAAACTATTCCAGAACCTAGAGGTAAATCTTGGGTCTCTATCTGACACTATGCTAGAGGGCACACCATGCAATCTAACTATATCTCCCTGATATATAGCCTAGTCAACTTCTCTAGTGGATATTCCATGTTCATAGGGATGAAGTGAGCAGATTTACTCAACCTATCCACTACAACCCATATAGCATCACAACCTGCTGGAGTCCTAGGGAGTCTAGACACGAAATCCATAGAGATACTATCTCATTTCCATTCTGGGATACTCAAAGGCTACATCTTACCTGAAGATTTTTGATGTTCTATCTTAGCCTTCTAACACACTAAACACACATAGACAAACTCAGCTACATCCTTTTTCATTCTAGGCCACCAACTCTTTCTGGCTTAAGAGGTACACATCTATCTTTTGGCCTTCCCTAATCTGTTCCATCAAACCATTGGTGATCTTCAAAGTTCTAAGCCTAATACTCTTGGGGTGACTTCCCAAGCTAAATTCAAGTCTCTAAATTCCTCAATCAAATTCATCTCCCTAACCATTAAGGCTGAGACAAGTAATGTCTTTCTACTTAAGGCATCCACCACTACATTGGCTTTTCTTGGGTGGTAACTCAACTCAAAATCATAATTCTTAAGAAATTCCATCCACCTAGGCTGCCTCATATCTAGCTCCTTTAGAGATGACATGTCCTAAGAAACTTATATCTTCTAACCAAAAATCACACTTAGCCAATTTAGCATACAACTGCTTCTCCTTAAGGGTCTGCAAGACTACCCTCAAGTGTTCCTCATGTTCCTCCTTGGTCTTGGAGTACACTAAGATGTCATCTATGAAAACCACCACAAACTTATCCAAGTAAGGGTGAAAGGTCTTGTTCATATAATCCATGAACACAGCAGGAGCATTAGTCACACCAAAAGGCATAACCAAGTACTCGTAGTGACCATAACGCGTTCTAAACGCAGTCTTCGGAATGTCCTCAGACTTAACCCGAATCTGATGGTACCCTGACCTCAAATCTATCTTGGAGAAAACGCAAGCTCCTATCAACTAGTCCATAAGATCATCGATACTTATTCTTAATGGTCACTTTGTTGAGTTGTCTATAGTTGACACACAACCTCATGCTGCCATCCTTCTACTTCACCAACAACACTGGCGCTCCCCATGGGGACATGTTAGGCCTAATGAACAGTTTCTGAATCAGTTACTTCAACTATTTCTTCAACTCTGCTAGCTCTAAAGGAGACATCCTATAAGGTGCTATGGATAAGGGTCCCATTCCCAGCACTAAGTCTATGGCAAACTCCACATCCCTTCTAGGGGGTAAGTTGTAAATATCACCAGGGAACACGTCAGGAAACTCTTTCACTATTGGCACATTCCCAACATCAGGCTTACTCTCTCCTCTCAGGAAAGATAACATCATGTAAACTTGGGCCTCATCTTTCATAGAAGCCTTAACTTGGATGGTAGAGAGAAATCTCGAATCCTTAGACTCGACAGGAGTTCCGGAAACAATGGTCTTTTCGAAGCAGTGCATACCAAGAATAACATCAAGTTGTTTCAGGGGTACGCAAACAAGATCAACTACAAAGTTCCTACCATAAATGGTAATGAGACAATTCTTGATTGCATGTGAAGTAAGAACATGCTTATTTGTTGGTGTAGCAATAATTAGATCACAATCAAGAAGAGTCACAAGCAATTTAAGGTTTTTGACACAGTCATGTGATATAAACGAGTGAGTCACAGCCGAATCAAACAAAATAGCTAAATGAGTTCCATCGATGAGGCATATACCTTGGATCAAGTCTTCGAACTTGGAGGCCTCAGCTCCACTAAGACTAAAGACTCTCCCGCGGGTCTTCAGACGATTGGCTTGAGAAGGCTGATTCTTGCTAACACTCTGATTCTTGAGAGGGAATTTTTTATGTGAGAGGGATAAATCATCGCCATTAGATCAAATCATGAATGGTCAAGATTAAAACATAATATATATATATATATAAACAAGGTAGCGATCGTACCACATGAAACAAAAACATAACCTCTGTGGAAAATAAAACATCAACATAAATAAAAGAAAATATAAACCCAAAAACCCCGAAGTCACATATCAGAGTTGGTAACCAAAATTTGGAAAATACAACGGAAATAACTACGTAAAGGTAAAGTCCTAAACTACGAGTGAGCGATCTCCTCAGAGTCACTCCTCAATATGCTGCTCACCCTTCCTTTGCATAAACCGAAGATACATGCAAAGAAATAACAAAAGATGGGCAGTAAGAAACCGTTGTATAAACATAATGTAGTTAGCAAGACGATCATACTACACATTAACACAAACATATCACATAACGCAACATATAACATATAAATCTCATCACAACATATTCAACAATGTATGCTATGCGGTGCAATACTACTCCACTGCTCCGTTATGCATATGGATCCATAACTATCTCAGGAAGACAACATCAGAGTTACATATCCACATTGACCATTAAACACCAACGCCGACAATTCACCAAATCATGGGTGAACCCATTGGATAGCCGATGCACCTTACTCTCGGATGCACCACCACTGGGGCGCACAATCCACCTAGATGAATCATTGCGGACGGTCAGATCGCCTTACTCTCGGATGACCTCCCCTATGCTGCAGCTTTCCCCACTAACATCTCCAATGCGTGTATGCATGTACAACATGAAAAAGACAACTATAAATACGAGAAGGGGGGTTGAATTGTGTTTATCAGATTTTGAAACAAAGTTAAAAACTTTTCGCACACAGAGCTAAGTTCAAACAAGTGTTTTTTCAAGGTACAAACATGTCACCTGTCTGATAAGTTTTTCACAGAAAAACACACAAACATGCAAGAGTAAAACTTGTTTGATATTCACACTTAAACCGCTTTAGTTAGTTGACAAATAAGATAAACAAAGTAACAAAAGAGATAAGGATAGAGAGATTAAACACAGCTATTTATCCCGGTTCACCGTTTAACAACTAGGGCTACGTCCAGTCCTTGGCAGCACCAAGTTTTCTCCACTATAACTGATCAGGTTAGAGACTCCAAGTATTTTTTGCACACCTAGCCTCTCCAGACTCCAAGATAAGTATTCTTTGCTCACCTAGCCTCTTCAAGCTCACTCAAGTTGTTTTGAGAAAAGATTGTAATAAATACAATTTGCAAGTCTTTCACTAACACTCAGAAGAGGGAATTGAATGTGAAGTATAGAAAGACTGCGTAATAACTTCAAATGATTGAAGAATACAGATTGAAAGAATGAAGGATTAATTGTGCAGAGTAATGGCTCTTTAATGCTGTGTATGCCTCTATATCTTCATCTTCAATGACTTCTGTATTTATAGGCTTCAATCATTTAGAATCCGTTATAGACATTATAGACATTCCTTCAAAGTTTGGCTTCAAGCTAAACTCCATTAAATGCAATAGAGTCGTTCTGGGCAGCCATGAATGCGATAGGAACGTTGGTTGTACTCTAACACGTAAGTCTAGTGCTTTAAGCTTTGTGCAGCAACCAATCAGATTTATGCAGGTTGCTTTTGTACTTTGCTGAACACATTTCCCTTTTCATGCAACTCTTAGTTGTACTAGGAATAAAGCATATTAGAATCACTTCATTTCTGAGCTCCTAGGTTGCTTGTGATATGACCTTCTGACTTTCTTGATATACATGAGAGAGAAAAAGTATCAGTGACTTCTGCTTGAGGGGACAGCTCCTAAAGGCTTCTTTTTCCTTGTGTTATTTATCGAAGGACTATAGACAAGTGAGATCTTTCAACCAGACAGGTTGAGTCCTTAATGCAGATAGTCAACAATCCAGTCAGCAGACATGTTGACTTTCACTCTACAGACAAGTGATCTTCTATGTGGGCAGACATGTGTAGAATGAATTCTCAATTGAGTGATCTGCACACTAGATAGACAGGTCAGCAACCAATATAAAGTTCAATTAAATCATTAACAAATATTTAGTTTTCATCAAAACTTAGGGGCAAATGCACATTAGACATTTAGAGACTTAACATAACAACGTCAAACAAACATAGCCACCACCTCCGCTTTGACCCTTTAGGCGTCAAAGTTCAACACTACCAACATCTTGACCATTAAACATCAAGGTTTAACAACAATATCTTGACCAATAAGCATCAAGGCAACTCTGACCATTTAAGCATCAAAGTTAAGATCGTGCGGTAACTCCTCGTTACCATCTTAACCATCTTAGTATCTTATGTTTTATTATCTTTGTTACGGCTTTATTAGACTATCTATCTTGTCTTTACTTTAATTGGTGTCTTATTTCATCATAGGAAACCATTTGGGTGAAACCACCCTTGTCTCCACTTAACATTCTGTTCTGTCTGGGGAGCACAGTCGTGCTGACATTGAGCACGAGAGTGCTATTTATCTAGCATGGCTGTGCTTACTGGAGCATGGTCGTACAGTATGGGCAAAACGTTTTAGGAATACTGGAGCATGGTCGTATAGTATGGGCAAAACGTTTCAGAGATCAATCCTATGGTCTTTTAACTACACCATCAAGTATCAATCTCGTTCCTCTTATTTAATCTCCATGTCTTATAATCATTGGGAATCAATCCTTTAATTCTGATTTTGTTATTAACATCCCTAAAGCACTCATGGATCAAACTAACTACATCATTGAACATTAACCTCACTTCACTTTACTAATGTTCATGTCTTATGAACATTGGGAATTAACCGTCAATTGTTACATCATTACTAATATCCCTATGTCTTTAACTAGTGTATTTATAACAACAACGACATTCATCTCATAATATCAATCATAAAAAAAATAATACATTCAATCATGGCAGAAGATCTCATCATCAGTGTTAATTCACAATTACAACATGCCAAGCATATAGAAAACATAGTCATTCATATGACAAACAACTTCAATTAAGCATTTAGCATACAATAGGGTCATGGGTTAACCCTTCATCTTACGTTACCCCAAGGCCTACATGGTCGTACTAATCCATTCTCCCATACCTGGTATGAAGATCTAACTACGATTGGGCATAAGCGAATATACTCTTGGCTCCCTCGAAAGGCTCGACGAATTCCTCAAGCCTTGGCAAAGACATCAAAGGGAAAACCATTAATCTGTATTCCAAGAAAACAAGGAAAGGAAATTAATAACGAGATAACTAATTTACGTTAAACTTGACATTATTGCGCGACTTCTCCTTAAACGAAAGCAAGAACGCCAAGAACTTCTAAGGGTTCAAATGGAAGGGGAGAGAGTTTTTCTGTCGCACAAGTTTTGTGAAAAGTGTCAAAATGAGGGTTGTAACTCTTAATCCTCCAAAACTGTCTTATATATAGCATCAGACCCTGAGCATGGCCATGCTCACCCTGGGCACGGGGTCTACACTAACTTCGTCATACGCTCCATTTTCCGACACAGCTGTGCTCCCCTTCAGAACGGCCGTGCTCGTGGCTTGCACAGCCACTAGAGCACGCCTAAGAGCACGGGGTCGTGCTGCACATGAACACAGCCGTGCTCATGCACCAGAAAGGGACTTTTCAGTAGAAAATCCCACTTGACCCCATTTTAACTTCCCTAAAGCACATTTCTACTAAACTAGCACAACGAACAACTACATATAACACATATAAACACATCAAGGCTTATATACCAAAAATGGGGTGTTACATCCACTCAGCACCATAACCGCAACTCAATCCTCTACAAATGCAAAAATCTCAAAGCCCTGCATCATTTTTGCAAAAAGTCATAATTAAAATAGTGATTGCTTCCTTTGTTGGTGGTGCTAGTCACCGCATTTGCACAAAAGAAAAGGCTGCATTTTGTCCTTTCTTCAATAGTTTGACTTCATATAAACTCGGTTTGGAATTTCATTCTTGTTAAATGGCTTGAGGTCTTTTGAGCTTCAGGTGATTGCTTTGAGACTTAATTTATTTTCCGAAAGACTTTGGCTTAATAATCTGCACACTTAGAAAACTATCAGCAATGTTCATACTAAGATTTTCATAAAGAAATATCATATAGGTTAAGCATAGCTCATGCATTTTGTGATCATCAAAACCATATTTTACTTAGCATAAATATCGGAATATGGCATGCGACATGATAGATATTAAATATCAAGGTTTATAAGGTTGCATTCAACCCACAAATTATGTCTCAAGAGATGGATTGGATGCTAGAAAATGCAGAACAACCTCACTGCTCACTTCCACTGTAACACCATGTTTTATTTAAAACTAACTAACTTTATAAAATGAGAATTTTCAAATTATTTTTGAAATAACCTCTTTAAAAATGGAGCTTTTGAACGACGTCAAAAGAAAACCTGATAAGCGGTTGATAAGTTTAAAAATTCCTCAAATAAAAACTTGCTCACTGGTCTTACACCAACTGCCAGGAGAGGAAAAATAAATAAAATTACATTCACACGAGTAACTTCAAATAGTCAAATACAATAGTCCCAAATAAAATTTTCATAAGTACACGAAATAATTACATACAATGAGTTTTCGAAAACTAAGTAAGCTTATAAATTTTCTCACGATTGCCAGAAATAATAACATTTTCAAAAAACTTTAAACACAAAAAGTTCTAAATATATAACAACAACATATATTACACACGACATCGAAGCTCTGAGTCTTCATAATTATCTTCTGTCACCTTCTCAGCATCTTTCAATCATTCCTCATCTCTTTTACACTTCTCGGATGACACTATCGTTGCCAACAAGGAACGAAGTATAAAAGAAACACAACGTGGGAGGTAAGATTCTACAATAGGCTAGTAATGTAGATATGAGCATGCAGGAAAACAAGCAAGCATTCAAGTGGACAAATATATATATATATATATATAGTCTCAGAAAATGTTGAGTCTCGAATGCATGCCTAGAACTAGACCTAACTCTGCTCCATGGAGACTATTGTTGTCATAATGTTCTGTCAGGATAGCATTCAGGTAATATGCGTAAACAACTCGGTGCACTAGTCCCGATTGGAGTATGCTAACAGCCATCTCCGCAGTCCTTTCACATGAGAGTACTTAACATCTGAATAATATTTAGTTCAGTGGAGTGTCAAGATAGCCCTGCTGTCCAGGTCTCCACTGGCACAGTGCAGCTGCACATTGAACCATTGGCAGGATCCATACTGACTATCCACAAGGTCTCTGTGGTCCCCCACACAGTCCCCTAATATCCTATGAATATGTGTCTATGCTTCCAGAACGACAATGACTATGATTAGGTTGAAATGTTGTCCGAAGACAAAATAAGACGGGAACTAATGTCCCAAAGCGCTGGTATCAATCTAGAATGGCTTTTGTTAAGAATTGGGCTCTATTGTTTTGGCTTCAAAGACTCAAGGGGGGGGGGGGGGGGTGAATTGAGTTTTCAAAACTTTCCTTCTTTCAAAAATCTTTTCAAAGCTTTTGTTTCACAAAACTATAGTTTTCAGATTTTTGTTGCCTCAGGATCTTTATCAAAAACAGTTAAGGGCTTTTTACAAAATCTTGAATAGAACAATGAGGATAAGATGAATCAAGATCAGAATCGATACAATACAAATCAAGTTCCAAACTCAGTAAAAATCAATTATGCAGATTTCAGTTCAGCAATCAATGTTCAAGTACAGGTTATACACAATTCAGTTTTAACATCAACAATCAAGAACAAGTGATATTGGTTCAGTTCAGTGTTTAAGAACAGATTTAATAAAATTTGTTTTGATCACAAGATTGAAGTCAGATGTAGAACTTAAACAACAGATTTGAACAACACAATTTGTGTTTCAGATTACACAGTGTTCAATTCAGGTTTTGCATATCAAGAACTGTGAATATCAACCATAACAGTTTATATGCACAATACATAAATTAAAGAGCTTTGAGTTTAGAAGTACCACACAAATAGATTTATCCTGGTTCAGTCACCACCACTGTGACCTACATCCAGTCCCCACTCCACATGTGGGTTTTCACACACTAACACAACAAGCTTTAGCCAGGTAGCTTGAAAAACTTTTACACCACAGAGCACTCCTTCACCTTGAGATACCACACTCTTGTGAAGAGCCTCAATCAATGTTCTTTTTTAAGATTCCTCACCCTAATCACACAGAGAGACTTCCTCTCTCTTACAATCAAATAGAAACAGAAAGATTGATTTCTAACTCTCAAAAGTTGAATACACAAGTTGAAGCTCTAACAAGAATGAAACACTCTTTTCACAATAAGCTCAAGAAAGATGATGAATGATTTTCACAATTGATCTCTCAAATTGATTTCGTGTGTTTCTGATATGTTATCAGTATTCTATTGATCTCACTTTATATAGAACACAAGTTGTAACCGTTTGGGATTAGTCCAAACAGATTTGGGTCTGATATCAGAATCAGTTTGAACTGATTCAAGTTCTTGGACAGGGGTTGAGTACAGGGATGTATTAACCATTTTACATACTGAAAGTTTCTGTACACCTGTGTAATACATGGCTATACGAGTTCTTTTAAAAACTTGATCTTGGTTAATCCACCAGTACCACCAGTACACTCATTCAGTACATCTATGTATTAATGAACATCATATTTTTCCAGAAACTTGAATACACGTGTACATAGCATATGTACAGGCCTGTATTCAGTTAACCATTTATAACTGATCTGATTTCATGTTATTCATAGGTGTAGTACATCTATGTACTGAATATCAAGAACTTTATTTTCATTTGTCAGATATAGGAAAGGATATACATCCATTGAATACATGACTGTACTGACAAAGAATTTTCTTAATTTCCAAAAATCATTTTCATTAAAACTTATTCCTTTTTAATGCAGGTTATGAAAAATGATTTTCTTCATGCATCATTTCAACTGAGCTATTTGTGAATAAGAGATTTCTTCTCTTACAAATCATCTAAGACTTAAATCTAAATCTTCTTTAAGCTCTTGTCTTGATGACTCCTTGATGTTTGTCCTTGCTTGTTGCTCCTTGAGCTCTTCAAGTTATTCTTTGGATATTCTCCTTTAATTGCTTACAGAACTTGATATATTCAGCTTGATACCTGTCTTTGCAATTTGATACTAAAACACTTGCACACACAATAAAATGTATATTTGTCATATATCAAAATCTCTATGTCATTGAGTCTTACAAACTCCCCCTTTTTGATTATGACAAACCTTTTAACAAATTCTTAAATCAGAGTGTAAGTGTAGCAGAAGATAAGTGTTTTTGTCAATTCATAAATCATCATATCAAAACATTTAATTGCACATGGTATCAGAACATATCAGATTATTTATATATGATAACTCCCCCTGAATCATATAAGCTCCCCCTCAACATATGCATTATTTAATTTGTTTCCTTTCTCTATATCATGCATTTTCCTCCCCCTTTTGGCATTATAAAAAAGGTAAAGAAATAACCATTCAAAACAGTAGAGAAGATGTCAAAGCATATCATAGCATATTAAAAAAAAACATGTTCATAACAGAGGGATAGTGCAGGAGAATTTTTTTAAAAAAAAACAGAATTCATCAAACCATTACAGACCAAGGCATTTAGCCTTTCAAAACAAATCAAAATAAGTTCTAAGTTCTAAGAACTCCTAGAACTAATTGTCTCCTTGACCTTGAAATGTTGGTTCAGCAGAGGTGTCCTCATTTGGTGCTTCACAGCATGAACAGGTAACTCCTGTCAGCTCCCAAAAATGCAAATCTTGCTCCTTCAAGCATGACAATCACAGCCACATAGATGGAAATTGTTCATCAACACAACTAAAAACAACAGGACCAAAATCAGTACAATAATCACCAAGTAATTAATTTAAAATTACTAATTTTCGGTTTTAAAATAAAACAAATTCATTTATTGAATTTAGAGCATAAATCAGGAACTTCGGGTTCAAGCAGTTTGAAGGATATGCATATTGAAGGGTGACGAAAGGGTGGAATCAACTCACCGTTGAAAGAGGAAGAGAATGGTGGTGGTAGCAGCTCCGGTGCGGCTGCGGCGGCTTATGGTGGCGGTGGTCAAAAACCAATGATCTCTGATCTCGAAATTTCTTGAGGGGTTTTGTAGAGGAGGATGAGAGGAATAAAGTTATGGTGTTTGTTTGGTGGAAGGTGGCCAGATGGTGGCCTGAAAACGCCCAAACAGTGACGGTGGTGGCGGAGCAATGGTGGCCGAATGAAAAACAGAATAGTGGAGAAGAAAGAGCACGATGAAGGGAGTCCGGATCTACACTTCATTTTGTCAACGATGGCCAAATGGTGGCCGGAAGTGAAGAGAGAAGGTGGAGTGTGGTGGAGAGAGAAGAGAGAAAAAGGAAGGGGGAGTCTTCTGCACGAAAAAATAAAAACGAAAGAAGAAAGAGAAGAAAGAAAGAAAGAAGAAGAAAGAATAAAAAGGAAAGAAAAAGAGAAAGAAAAAAAGAAACAAAGAAAAGAAGGGGTGGGTTACGTGGTCAAACATGGCCACCAGAGAAGAAAATAAGAAAATTTCTTTACTTTTGGAGTGAGTAAAATTTTGAGTGATTAAAATTGAGTCTAGAAAAGGATATATTTTTGGAGCTTGGATATAAACATAAATAGGGATAAATCTAAAAGTTCAAAATTTGAATTAGAGGAGAGATTGATGGTTGAATTGATCAATCAAGAAAAACAATGATCCAAAATTAATCTTCGATTGAGACTAAACTAATTTATTTTCAAATCTAAAATTAAATAGAATAAAATCTGAAAGTAAACTTCTTTCAATCCTATTATTTAAAATATTTTTCCAGGCAAATAATAATAGTGGCAATAGCATAATATTATTGTCTAGCAAGCGTGCATACAATGCAATAACGCAGTGTTAACGCACCTAGTAAAAACAGTTTAATAAGAAAATAAAATCAAATATGCCGAAACACATAAAAATAAATATTTGACCGATTAATACAACTAGTTTTCAAATGAACATATATACATAATTATCGGGATGTTACATCCACAATGGCGAAATGCCAGGACACATTGACATCATTTCAACATTGGTTGAGGACAACACATGTGTGAATGCTTTGGCTATCATCAAAGAATTCTAATAAGAAGTGAAATGAAAAATCCATCTCAAACATTAAAACATCCTTCTCAGTTGAAAATTAATTACCTATGGTGGCATGGATAGTCCATAAAAAGATGTCACCGTATGGGCCATCATAGGTCACCTTAAGTTTGTTGCTGAGAAGAATGCTCAAATACTTGAGTCGGAATTTTCACTTCACATCGCATTAAAATTCTTTGAAATAAGCTAGAACATCTACAAGTGTGTTGCCGTCAACCTATGTTGAATTGATGATGTCAACGTGTGTCTTGCATTTCGCAATGTGGAAGTGAGAGATGAGGTCATTGAGTATTTTCTAGCATCTTATCCATCACTTGAGACATTGTTTGTGGTTGAATGTGACCTTACAAATATTCTGATGTATGCTGAAAAATCTCCTAAAATGAAGCTACTGTAGAGATTGGGGAAACTTTAATATCTATCACGTGGCAAGCCACACCATGATATTTCTTGAAGGCCTTTGAGTTCACTACCTAGAATCATTTGGAGCCGTTAATCCCTCATGGACATGAAAAGGAGCTGGATCGCTCTATTTTTTCAGGAAAAAATATTTCATTTTGTTGTTCGACACAACGTTCAATTCAGAAGAGATAATATGTGCTACGGAGTTTATACTTGACTCATCCTCAAAGGGTTCACATAACCATGAAAAGACGGATAATATTCTAATTTAAACTATTCAAGAAGACCTTATATAGGTAAAAAAATTCTTCTCGGAAATTTGAAAAACCTACGGATATAAATCCATTTTTTGCTAGATAAAAATCTAAAAATCTGTGATAAGTGCTAACAAATTTGTGATTGAAAGTGCTACCACATGATATATACCTATTTTGCTCTGGAACCTCCTGGATTTGATTAAGAAGGCTCCATGGTTTAGCTACAACATCACCATCATCATCTTTTTCATGATCTCCATCATCTACTTTCGATATTTGAACAATTGATTTTGTTTTCATGCTACATATATAAATTACAATACGAGTTAGGAATAGGATGGCTGGTATATATAACTCTACACCCTTTAGGATTATGAGGGTGACTCGGCTAGTAGATGCGCTTTATTTGATTGATGACTAAAGCCATACATAGATGTGTATAAAAGAAGAAATTTTTTAAAATAATCTTACATACTAGCAATATTATATTAGAAATAGTTTTTCCACATTTTGTATCCCATTTATAATTTTCATAGAAATATATTTTATGATTGTTTTGTTCGAAAGTTGTATAATTGAGCACTTACTTTTATTACTTTTTGTAGTTTTTTCTCAAATAAAAATTAGCCAACTAGATCGTAGCAATTAAAATCAGGTATTTTCTTTGTTCCTTAATGGCTTATCTCTTTTATCGATCTATCACAGTAAACTTTAATTTTCTCCATTTAAAACATAAAGAGAAAAGGGGTAGCATATGAAAACATTCTCAAGTTTGTCCACAAAAGATGGTATAAATTACATGCATCTATTGATTAGTAAAACTTCATATGGTTAATCATTCATGGTTGGAGACTCAAATGGTTAGATTTTCATTAGAAATATTGGCATATCCAAAATCATACACAAGAGATTGTGCATGCATGGATCTATTAACGAGAAAATAATATTAGCTTGTTTTATAATATCGAATTTATTTTACATAACTTCGTGTAAATACATTGTTCTGTAAATACGCAAAGTTTTATATGTAGGTTCATCAAAAGATGAGGAATCAAATGTCCAGGTTCATATACCAGAATTTGTTAGTATGATTTTCATTATACATAATTTTGAAATGTAAGCAAGATTTGAATTTTATATAATTTTTTTATGGCAATAAAGGAATAATGTGAAAATATTGTTGGTGATTGTGATTCGCGTATAAGACACTATCAACGAATAATATGAAAATATTGTATTTGAAATAAATTTTTTTAAAGCCCTACATTAGTTATTGTATGTTTTTTTACTACTTGTTTGGGATTACATGTCATATATACTTTTGTGAATAATGAAAATAGTCACGAGACTAAAAGTTATAGAATTTTTATTAAAGGTCATTTCTTAAGTTAAAAGTGTTTTTTTTTCATCCCTTAGGGATTGGATAATTGATTTTGACACTTGTATTGAACTGAAGACCCTACCTAAGGCTTCGAATTAAGAAACATAATATACAATTTATTTTATCCATAGTTCTAGATTTTTTCAAAGAACGAAAATATGAAGTAAAATGAATAAAACTAGCTGAAGCATTTAAGCATCCTTCTAAGCATCATACTCATGGTGGCTTATGGTGGTCGTTGGGAACACTTCACTTTGTCTGAGCTCTCTCCTTATTTTATTTTAAGTTTTACAAAAGTTATAAAAATCTGAAAAATTGAAGAAATATATTAAAAAGAAATATTTTGAAGAAATTAAATGGAAGTTTCAAAATCAAATATCTCAACATTCCCTTCTTTCCTTGACTTTTTTTATCTAATTTATTTATACAGATCCACCTTTAGCCCATATACATGACCATGACCCCCCCCCCCGCCCCCCACCCCTTTTTTCTTTTTTTTACTCAAACCCTATTTCACATCGTTCTTTCTTCCTGTGCGAACCATGACCCCCATCAGGAGCCGCCTTCTTTTCACTCAGAACCCTAACTGCAACTCAATCCTCTACAAATGCAAAAATCTCGAATCCCTGCAACATTTTTGCAGAAAGTCATAATTAAAATAGTGATTGCTTCCTTTGTTGGTGGTGCTAGTCATCACATTTGCACAAAAGAAAAGGCTGCATTTTGTCCTTTCTTTAGTAGTCTGACTTCATATAAACTCGGTATGGAATTTCATTCTTGTGTCGTCTAAACGGCATGAGGTCTTTTGAGCTTCAGATGATTGCTTTGAGACTTAATTTATTTTCTGAAAGACTTTGGCTTAATAATCTGCGCAGTTAGAAAACTATCGGCAATGTTCATACTAAGATTTTCATACAGAGATATAGCATAGGTTAAGAATAGCTCATCCATTTGGTGATCATCAAAACCAGATTTTACTTGGCATAAATATCAGAGTATGGCATACGACGTGATAGATATTAAAGTTTCCATAATCTCCAGAGTAATTGAGTTTTAGGTGATTTTCAACATAAAAAGCAAGGCTTATAAGGTTCCATTCAACCCACAAGCTGTGTCTCAAGAGATGGGTTGGATGGTAGAAAATACAGAACGGCCTCACCGCTCACTTCCACAATGGCAAAATGCCAGGACACATTAACATCATTTCAACATTGGTTGAGGACAACACATGTGTGAATGCTTTGGCTATCATCAAAGAATTCTAATACGAAGTGAAATGAAAAATCCATCTCAAACATTTAAACATCCTTCTCAGCTGAAAATTATTTACCTAAGGTGGCATGGGTAGTCCAAAAAAAGATGTCACCGTATGGGCCATCATAGGTCAGCTTAAGTTTATTGCTGAGAAGAATGCTCAAATACTTGAGCTGGAATTTTCATTTCACATCGCATTAAAATTCTTTGAAATAGGCTAGAACATCTGCAAGTGTGTTGCCATCAACCTATGTTGAATTGATGATGTCAATGTGTGTCTTGCATTTCGAAATGTGGAAGTGAGAGACGAGGTCATTGAGTATTTTCTAGCATCTTATCCATCACTTGAGACATTGTTTGTGGTTGAATGTGACCTTACAAATATTTTGATGTATGCTGAAAAATCTCCTAAAATGCAGCTACTGTAGAGATTGGGGAAACTTTAATATCTATCACGTGGCAAGCCACACCATGATATTTGTTGAAGGCCTTTGAGTTCGCTACCCAGAATCATTTGGGGCCGTTAATCCCTCATGGACATGACAAGGAGCTGGATCGCTCTATTTTTTCAGGAAAAAAATATTTCATTTTGTTGTTTGATACAAAGTTCAATTCAGAAGAGATAATATGTGCTACAGAGTTTATACTTGACTCATCCTCAAAGGGTTCACATAACCATGAAAAGACGGATAATATTCTAATTTAAACTATTCAAGAAGACCTTATATAGGTAAAAAATTCTTCTCAGAAATTTGAAAAGCCTATGGATATAAATCCATTTTTTGCTAGATAAAAATCTAAAAATCTGTGATAAGTGCTAACAAATTTGTGATTGAAAGTGCTACCACAAGATATATACCTATTTTGCTCTGGAACCTGCTGGATTTGATTAAGAAGACTCCATGGTTTAGCTACAACATCACCATCATCATCTTTTTCATGATGTCCATCATCTACTTTCGATATTTGAACATCTGATTTTGTTTTCATGCTACATATATAAATTACGATACGAGTTACGAATAGGATGGCTGGTATATATAACTCTACATCCTTGAGGATTATGAGGGTGACTCGGCTAGTAGATGCCCTTTATTTGATTGATAACTAAAGCCATACGTAGATGTGTATAAAAGAAGAAATTTTTTAAAATAATCTTACATACTAGCAATATTATATTAGAATTAGTTTTTCTACATTTTGTATCCCATTTATACTTTTCATAGAAATATATTTTATGATTGTTTTGTTCGAAAGTTGTATAATTGAGCACTTACTTTTATTACTTTTTGTAGTTTTTCTCAAATAAAAATTAGCCAATTAGATCGTAGCAATTAAAATCTGGTATTTTCTTTGTTCCTTAATGGCTTATCTCTTTTATCGATCTATCACAGTAAACTTTAATTTTCTCCATTTAAAACATAAAGAGAAAAGGGGTAGAAAATGAAAACATTCCCAAGTTTGTCCATAAAAGATGGTATAAATTACATGCATCTATTAATTAGTAAAACTTCACATGGTTAATCATTCATGGTTGGAGACTCAAATGGTTAGATTTTCCTTAGAAATGATGGCATATCCAAAATCATACGCACGAGATGGTGCATGCATGGATCTATTAATTAGAAAATAATATTAGCTTGTTTTATAATATCAAATTTATTTTACATAACTTTGGGTAAATGCATTGTTCTGTAAATATGCAAAGTTTTAAATGTAGGTTCATCAAAAGATGAGGAATCAAATGTCCAGGTTCATATACCAGAATTTGTTAGTATGATTTTCATTATACATAATTTTGAAATGTAAGCAAGATTTGCATTTTATATAATTTTTGACTGCAATCAAGGAATAATGTGAAAATATTGTTGGTGATTGTGATTTGCATATAAGACACTATCAAGGAATAATATGAAAATATTGTATTTGAAATAAATTTTTTTAAAGCCCTACATTAGTTATTGTCTGTTTTTTTACTACTTGTTTGGGATTACATGTCATATATACTTTTGTGAATAATGAAAATAGTCACGAGATTAAAAGTTATAGAATTTTTATTAAAGATCATTTCTTAAGTTAAAAGTATTTTTTTTCATCCCTTAAGGGTTGGATAATAGATTTTGACGCTTGTATTGAACTGAAGACCCTATCTAAGCTAACCAACCTATCGTCTAGGAAATACCCCCAGGCTTCGAATTAAGAAACATAATATACAATTTATTTTATCCATAGTTCTAGATTTTTTCAAAGCACGAAAATATGAAGTAAAATGAATAAAACTAGCTGAAGTATTTAAGCATCCTTCTAAGCATCATACTCATGGTGGCTTATGGTGGTCGTTGGGAACACTTCACTTTGTCTGAGTTCTCTCTTTATTATATTTTAAGTTTTACAAAAGTTAGAAAAATCTGAAAAATTGAAGAAATATATTAAAAAGAAATATTTTGAAAGAATTAAATGGAAGTTTGAAAATCAAATATCTCAACATTCCCTTCTTTCCTTGACTTTTTTAATCTAATTTATTTATACAGATCCACCTTTAGCCCATATACATGACCATGACCCCCATCAGGAGCCGCCTTCTTTTCACTCAGAACCCTAACCGCAACTCAATCCTCTAAAAATGCAAAAATCTCGAATCCCTACAACATTTTTGCAGAAAGTCATAATTAAAATAGTGATTGCTTCCTTTATTGTTGGTGCTAGTCATCACATTTGCACAAAAGAAAAGGCTACATTTTGTCCTTTCTATAGTAGTCTGACTTCATATAAACTCGGTATGGAATTTCATTCTTGCATCGTCTAAACGACATGAGGTCTTTTGAGCTTCAGATGATTGCTTTGAGACTTAATTTATTTTCGAAAGACTTTGGCTTAATAATCTGCGTACTTAGAAAACTATCGGCAATGTTCATACTAAGATTTTCATACAGAAATATAGCATAGGTTAAGAATAGCTCATACATTTTGTGATCATCAAAACCAGATTTTACTTGGCATAAATATCAGAGTATGGCATGTGACGTGATAGATATTAAAGTTTCCATAATCTCCAGAGTAATTGAGTTTTAGGTGATTTTCAACATAAAAAGCATGGTTTATAAGGTTGCATTCAACCCACAAGCTGTGTCTCAAGAGATGGGTTGGATGCTAGAAAATACAGAACGACCTCACCGCTCACTTCCACAATGGCGAAATGCCAGGACACATTGACATCATTTCAACATTGGTTGAGGACAACACATGTGTGAATGCTTTGGCTATCATCAAAGAATTCTAATACGAAGTGAAATGAAAAATCCATCTCAAACATTTAAACATCCTTCTCAGCTGAAAATTATTTACCTAAGGTGGCATGGGTAGTCTAAAAAAAGATGTCACTGTATTGGCCATCATAGATCACCTTAAGTTTGTTGCTAAGAAGAATGCTCAAATACTCCAGCCGGAATTTTTGTTTCACATCGCATTAAAATTCTTTGAAATAAGCTAGAACATCTACAAGTGTGTTGCCATCAACCTATGTTGAATTTCTAACACCTCGTTTTTCGTAAATGTTTTTATAAAGCTAGTTTTATTAATTTAAAAGTTTTGGTTTAGGGCTAAGTGAGATTTTAGCTTAAAATTCCTTTTCTGGTACATGAGCACGCCCGTACTTAAAGTCAGAAGCGTGTTTTTGATTTTAAGTTGAGCACGACCGTGCTCAATAGTGAGCACGCCTGTGCTCAATAGTGAGCACGCCCGTGCTCAATGTGCTGACCGCGTCTCGCTGACGCTAAGTGGAGCACGACCGTGCTCAAGGGTAAGCACGACTGTGCTCAGGTCCGAGCTTTATAAGTTTGGTACAGAACCCGAGGGTTAACGTAAAAACCCTAATTTTCTAATTGTTGCAGCCACTGTTATGGCTCACACTGTCTCTCTCCCTATTTCCTCTCCATTCCTTGCTATAGTGGAGTCTTGGGAACCGTTGGGGAAGCCTTGTATGTCCGTCTTGACTAGAGGTAATGGTCCCTTTCTCTTTTCAATTTCTTCATGGTTTTTGGTTAGAGAAACTGACTAAGATTGCTTTTGATTATCTACGGCTTGACTTCAGAGTGAGCCGTTTGAGGATTTGGGACCGGATTATCATTGGGAACCGTCAGTAGAGCAACCTTCAATCCAGGTATGGGGAGAAGTGGAATTGTATTCGTTAGGTAGTGGGGTAGTGTAAGGTAACGGGGTTCCCATGACCCCGGAGTCGTTGTATGATTATGTGTTAAGAAGTATTTGATGATAACATGATTGTTTGATTCAGTTTTGTTATATGATGATATGTTTTAACTGTTCTTGATATCTGATGGTTTATGCCTATATTCATGATGTGCTCATGATGTTATGATGCATGATTTGGTTATAATGGTATTGAATGATTGGTTGAAGTGACGAGTTGCTATTTTGTGATGTTAACTGGTAAAGTAGGCATAAAAATCGTGTTAAGATAAATGGGTTATTGAACCCTATTAATTGACCAAGAATCTGACTTAATTCCTGCCCAGAACAGCACTATCGCGCAATGAGCACGACTGTGCTGAATAGGGAGCACGACCCTGCTCCCATTTGAATTATGGAAAATGGCCGCGCTGTTTAGCACGGCCGTGCAAGTCAAACAGCACGACCGTGCTTCACTCAAAAGGGCAGCACGCCCTCACGTGTCCAAGCATGATCGTGCTGGGGTTTAAGCACGACCATGCTGACCCCTTGTAACACCCCGTTTTTCGTAAATGTTTTTATAAAGCTAGTTTTATTAATTTTTAAAAATGTTGGTTAAGGGCTAAGTGGGATTTTAGCTTAAAAGTCCCTTTCTGGCACGTGAGCACGCCCGTGCTCATCAGCCAGCACGCCCGTACTTGAAGTCAGAAGCGTGTTTCTGATTTTAAGTTGAGCACGACCGTGCTCAATAGTAAGCATGCCCGTGCTCAATGCGTTGATCGCGTCTCGGTGACGCTAAGTTGAGCACGACCGTGGTCAATGGTGAGCACGACCGTGCTCAGGTGCAACATTTATATAGTTGGCACAGAAACCGAGGGTGACGTAAAAACCCTACTTGTGTGTTGGCAGCCGTCACCAGTTGCGGCCAGAGCTGTTTCACTCCCTAATTCCTCTTCTCCCATCGTTATAGTGGAGTTTTGGAAGCCGTTTGGGAAGCTAGTTGGGTCTGTGGCAGTTCAGAGGTAACGTTCCGCTCCCTTGTCTTTTCCTTTTCATAGTGGTTTGAATAGTAATTAATGAATCTGTGTTTCGGTTTGGCTAAGGTTGTGTTGGGTTGAGCCGCGTTGGGAACCGTGACCAATTGCTTTAGGAGCTTACGTTGGAGCGACCTTCAATCCAGGTATGGGGAGAAGTGGGATTGTATTCGTTAGGTAGTGGGGATAGTGTAAGGTAAAGGGGTCCCCATAACCCTTGAACCGTTGTATGATTTGTTATGATAATTGTCTGATTGCGGTGATAATATATTTTGATGTGAATTGAAGTCTTATATGTTATGTTCATAATATGTTTATGTTATGTTGTTGTGGTTGATACGAGTATGATATTGGATGATTGGTTGAGATTATGGTGTTACTGTTTTGGAATTCAAAGCTAAGATATAAACTGATAAAATAGGATTAAAAATCGTGATGAGTTGATGGCTGAAAGATCCTAAATAATTGATTAAGATTAGATGTCGTTTCCTGCCTAGAACAGCACTGTCGCACGATGAGCACGACCGTGCTGAACAGGGTGCACGACCATGCTCCCATTTGAATTCTGAAAAATGGCCGCGCTGCTCAGCACGGCCGTGTAGGTCAGACAGCACGACCATGCTGCTGAGCACGACCGTGCTGAGTGTGAAGCTCAGCATGGCGGTGCTTCACTTAAAAGGGGTAGCACGCCCTCACGTGTCAAAGCACGACCGTGCTGGGGTTTAAGCACGACCGTACTCACCCCTCTTGGACAGAAACAACATTAAAGGACTTAAGGGGTTTTAAAACCCCATTCCCCAATGATGATAAGTTGAGATAGCTAATCAAAGAGAAAGATTAGACAACCTGGTTAGTAATTATCTAAGATGATTAAGATAATAAAATGACAAGTCGGTATCCGTTGGATTACCGTATGTTGATAAGTCGAAGTCTTGGGTACTTATTGACCCAAGCACGTTGAGTTAAACCTTGGTGCTTATTGGCCAAGGGAGCCTTGACCTCGCGGTTTGGGTCTAAGGTTACGTTGAGATTGATGTTGAAGTCTTGGGAGCTTCATGGCCCAAGCAAGGAGGTGGTTGAGATTGTTTGTTGTTGTACAATTTGCATAGAGCATTGGAGTTGCTGATGGGGGCGGTTCGACAAAGGGGAGATCCCCCGAGAGTACGGTGATCTGGCCATCCACGGTAGGTCACCCATGGTTTGGTGACCAAGGCCCCCCGTGAGGAGGCATCCACGGTTTGATGCGTTGGCTATCCATGGGGTTCACCCAAGGTTTGGTGAACTGCTGGTGTTTATGCTTTTACGGCCAAAACGGATATGTAACTCTAAAGTCGTTCATCCTGAGTTAGTTTGGATCCACATGCATAGTTGGAGTAGCGGAGTAGTTGATGCATTGCATAGCATAGTATACTTGGTTGATATAGTACTGTTGGATGTTGATGTATGCCTATGTTGTATGTTTACCTTGCTTACTATTCCCATGCTGTATATGTTTACATGAATCTTACTCCCTGTTATTTGTTTGTGTTTGGCCTGATCGGCATTTGCAGAGGATGACGAGTAGCCCGGAGAGGAGTGACTCTGAGGAGCCGCCACTCATTGTAGGGTTGTTCTTGAGTTTAGATAGTTTGTTTTCAGTTGTATTCCGTGGATTTGTTTCCGTAACGGTTATACTAGCTCTGAGTCGTCACATCGGGGGTTGGGTTGTTTATTTGGTTATGTTTTATTTGTTTAAACTTATTTCATTTTCCGCGTTGTAAACTGGTTCATATGGGACTTTTCTACCCATGGTTGTTTTATTTTATTCAGTAAAATGCATGTTTTTCTTTTTAATTGTTTTTAAATTAAATGACTTATAACATGTGGGGTAGAAGGGTCTCACACCCCCTCCTAGACAGAATTACAATTAAAGGACTTAAGGGGTTTTAAACACCATTCCCCTATGATGATAAGTTGAGATAGCTAATCAAAGAGAAAGATTAGATAACCTGGTTATTAATTATATAAGATAATAAAGATAATAAGATGTTAAGTCGGTATCCGTTGGGTTACCGCACGTTGTTAAGTTGAAGTCTTGGGTGCTTACTGACCCAAGCACGTTGAGTTGAACCTCGGTGCTTATTGGCCAAGGGAGCCTTGACCCCACGGTTTGGGTCTAAGGTTACGTTGGATGTTGATGTTGAAGTCTTGGGAGCTTCATGGCCCAAGCAAGGAGGTGGTTGAGATTGTTTGTTGTTGTGCCATTTGCATAGAACATTGGAGTTGTTGATGGGGGAGGTCCGACAAAGGGGAGATCGCCCGAGAGTACGGTGATCTGGCCATCCACGGTAGGTCACCCATGGTTTGGTGACCAAGGCCCCCCGTGATGAGGCATCCACGGTTTGATGCGTTGGCTATCCATGGGGTTCACCCAAGGTTTGGTGAACTGCTGGTGTTTATGCTTTTACGACCAAAACGGATATGTAACTCTAAAGTCGTTCATCCTGAGTTAGTTTGGATCCACATGCATAGTTGGAGTAGCGGAGTAGTTGATGCATTGCATAGCATAGTATACTTGGTTGATATAGTACTGTTGGATGTTGATGTATGCCTATGTTGTATGTTTACCTTGCTTACTATTCCCATGCTGTATATGTTTACATGAATCTTACTCCCTGTTATTTGTTTGTGTTTGGCCTGATCGGCATTTGCAGAGGATGACGAGTAGCCCGGAGAGGAGTGACTCTGAGGAGCCGCCACTCATTGTAGGGTTGTTCTTGAGTTTAGATAGTTTGTTTTCAGTTGTATTCCTTGGATTTGTTTCCGTAACGGTTATACTAGCTCTGAGTCGTCACATCGGGGGTTGGGTTGTTTATTTGGTTATGTTTTTATTTGTTTAAACTTATTTCATTTTCCGCGTTGTAAACTGGTTCATATGGGACTTTTCTACCCATGGACAACTGTTTTATTTTATTCAGTAAAATGCATGTTTTTCTTTTTAATTGTTTTTAAATTAAATGACTTATAACATGTGGGGTAGAAGGGTCTCACACCCCTCCTAGACAGAATTACAATTAAAGGACTTAAGGGGTTTTAAACACCATTCCCCTATGATGATAAGTTGAGATAGCTAATCAAAGAGAAAGATTAGATAACCTGGTTATTAATTATATAAGATAATAAAGATAATAAGATGTTAAGTCGGTATCCGTTGGGTTACCGCACGTTGTTAAGTTGAAGTCTTGGGTGCTTACTGACCCAAGCACGTTGAGTTGAACCTCGGTGCTTATTGGCCAAGGGAGCCTTGACCCCACGGTTTGGGTCTAAGGTTACGTTGGATGTTGATGTTGAAGTCTTGGGAGCTTCATGGCCCAAGCAAGGAGGTGGTTGAGATTGTTTGTTGTTGTGCCATTTGCATAGAACATTGGAGTTGTTGATGGGGGAGGTCCGACAAAGGGGAGATCGCCCGAGAGTACGGTGATCTGGCCATCCACGGTAGGTCACCCATGGTTTGGTGACCAAGGCCCCCCGTGATGAGGCATCCACGGTTTGATGCGTTGGCTATCCATGGGGTTCACCCAAGGTTTGGTGAACTGCTGGTGTTTATGCTTTTACGACCAAAACGGATATGTAACTCTAAAGTCGTTCATCCTGAGTTAGTTTGGATCCACATGCATAGTTGGAGTAGCGGAGTAGTTGATGCATTGCATAGCATAGTATACTTGGTTGATATAGTACTGTTGGATGTTGATGTATGCCTATGTTGTATGTTTACCTTGCTTACTATTCCCATGCTGTATATGTTTACATGAATCTTACTCCCTGTTATTTGTTTGTGTTTGGCCTGATCGGCATTTGCAGAGGATGACGAGTAGCCCGGAGAGGAGTGACTCTGAGGAGCCGCCACTCATTGTAGGGTTGTTCTTGAGTTTAGATAGTTTGTTTTCAGTTGTATTCCGTGGATTTGTTTCCGTAACGGTTATACTAGCTCTGAGTCGTCACATCGGGGGTTGGGTTGTTTATTTGGTTATGTTTTTATTTGTTTAAACTTATTTCATTTTCCGCGTTGTAAACTGGTTCATATGGGACTTTTCTACCCATGGACAACTGTTTTATTTTATTCAGTAAAATGCATGTTTTTCTTTTTAATTGTTTTTAAATTAAATGACTTATAACATGTGGGGTAGAAGGGTCTCACACCCCTCCTAGACAGAATTACAATTAAAGGACTTAAGGGGTTTTAAACACCATTCCCCTATGATGATAAGTTGAGATAGCTAATCAAAGAGAAAGATTAGATAACCTGGTTATTAATTATATAAGATAATAAAGATAATAAGATGTTAAGTCGGTATCCGTTGGGTTACCGCACGTTGTTAAGTTGAAGTCTTGGGTGCTTACTGACCCAAGCACGTTGAGTTGAACCTCGGTGCTTATTGGCCAAGGGAGCCTTGACCCCACGGTTTGGGTCTAAGGTTACGTTGGATGTTGATGTTGAAGTCTTGGGAGCTTCATGGCCCAAGCAAGGAGGTGGTTGAGATTGTTTGTTGTTGTGCCATTTGCATAGAACATTGGAGTTGTTGATGGGGGAGGTCCGACAAAGGGGAGATCGCCCGAGAGTACGGTGATCTGGCCATCCACGGTAGGTCACCCATGGTTTGGTGACCAAGGCCCCCCGTGATGAGGCATCCACGGTTTGATGCGTTGGCTATCCATGGGGTTCACCCAAGGTTTGGTGAACTGCTGGTGTTTATGCTTTTACGACCAAAACGGATATGTAACTCTAAAGTCGTTCATCCTGAGTTAGTTTGGATCCACATGCATAGTTGGAGTAGCGGAGTAGTTGATGCATTGCATAGCATAGTATACTTGGTTGATATAGTACTGTTGGATGTTGATGTATGCCTATGTTGTATGTTTACCTTGCTTACTATTCCCATGCTGTATATGTTTACATGAATCTTACTCCCTGTTATTTGTTTGTGTTTGGCCTGATCGGCATTTGCAGAGGATGACGAGTAGCCCGGAGAGGAGTGACTCTGAGGAGCCGCCACTCATTGTAGGGTTGTTCTTGAGTTTAGATAGTTTGTTTTCAGTTGTATTCCGTGGATTTGTTTCCGTAACGGTTATACTAGCTCTGAGTCGTCACATCGGGGGTTGGGTTGTTTATTTGGTTATGTTTTTATTTGTTTAAACTTATTTCATTTTCCGCGTTGTAAACTGGTTCATATGGGACTTTTCTACCCATGGACAACTGTTTTATTTTATTCAGTAAAATGCATGTTTTTCTTTTTAATTGTTTTTAAATTAAATGACTTATAACATGTGGGGTAGAAGGGTCTCACACCCCTCCTAGACAGAATTACAATTAAAGGACTTAAGGGGTTTTAAACACCATTCCCCTATGATGATAAGTTGAGATAGCTAATCAAAGAGAAAGATTAGATAACCTGGTTATTAATTATATAAGATAATAAAGATAATAAGATGTTAAGTCGGTATCCGTTGGGTTACCGCACGTTGTTAAGTTGAAGTCTTGGGTGCTTACTGACCCAAGCACGTTGAGTTGAACCTCGGTGCTTATTGGCCAAGGGAGCCTTGACCCCACGGTTTGGGTCTAAGGTTACGTTGGATGTTGATGTTGAAGTCTTGGGAGCTTCATGGCCCAAGCAAGGAGGTGGTTGAGATTGTTTGTTGTTGTGCCATTTGCATAGAACATTGGAGTTGTTGATGGGGGAGGTCCGACAAAGGGGAGATCGCCCGAGAGTACGGTGATCTGGCCATCCACGGTAGGTCACCCATGGTTTGGTGACCAAGGCCCCCCGTGATGAGGCATCCACGGTTTGATGCGTTGGCTATCCATGGGGTTCACCCAAGGTTTGGTGAACTGCTGGTGTTTATGCTTTTACGACCAAAACGGATATGTAACTCTAAAGTCGTTCATCCTGAGTTAGTTTGGATCCACATGCATAGTTGGAGTAGCGGAGTAGTTGATGCATTGCATAGCATAGTATACTTGGTTGATATAGTACTGTTGGATGTTGATGTATGCCTATGTTGTATGTTTACCTTGCTTACTATTCCCATGCTGTATATGTTTACATGAATCTTACTCCCTGTTATTTGTTTGTGTTTGGCCTGATCGGCATTTGCAGAGGATGACGAGTAGCCCGGAGAGGAGTGACTCTGAGGAGCCGCCACTCATTGTAGGGTTGTTCTTGAGTTTAGATAGTTTGTTTTCAGTTGTATTCCGTGGATTTGTTTCCGTAACTGTTATACTAGCTCTGAGTCGTCACATCGGGGGTTGGGTTGTTTATTTGGTTATGTTTTTATTTGTTTAAACTTATTTCATTTTCCGCGTTGTAAACTGGTTCATATGGGACTTTTCTACCCATGGACAACTGTTTTATTTTATTCAGTAAAATGCATGTTTTTCTTTTTAATTGTTTTTAAATTAAATGACTTATAACATGTGGGGTAGAAGGGTCTCACACCCCTCCTAGACAGAATTACAATTAAAGGACTTAAGGGGTTTTAAACACCATTCCCCTATGATGATAAGTTGAGATAGCTAATCAAAGAGAAAGATTAGATAACCTGGTTATTAATTATATAAGATAATAAAGATAATAAGATGTTAAGTCGGTATCCGTTGGGTTACCGCACGTTGTTAAGTTGAAGTCTTGGGTGCTTACTGACCCAAGCACGTTGAGTTGAACCTCGGTGCTTATTGGCCAAGGGAGCCTTGACCCCACGGTTTGGGTCTAAGGTTACGTTGGATGTTGATGTTGAAGTCTTGGGAGCTTCATGGCCCAAGCAAGGAGGTGGTTGAGATTGTTTGTTGTTGTGCCATTTGCATAGAACATTGGAGTTGTTGATGGGGGAGGTCCGACAAAGGGGAGATCGCCCGAGAGTACGGTGATCTGGCCATCCACGGTTTGATGCATTGGCTATCCATGGGGTTCACCCAAGGTTTGGTGAACTGCCGGTGTTGGTGCTTTATGGCCAATACAGATATGTAACTCCAAAGTCATTCATCCTGAGTTAGTTTGGATCCACATGCATAGTTGGAGTAGAGGAGTAGTTGATGCATTGCACATCATAGCATACTTGGTTGATATAGTACTGTTGGATGTTGATGTATGCCTATGATGTATGTTTACCTTGCTTACTATTCCCATGCTGTATATGTTTACATGAATCTTACTCCCCGTTATTTGTTTGTGTTTGGCCTGATTGGCATTTTGTAGAGGATGACGAGCAGCCCGGAGAGGAGTGACTCTGAGGAGCCGCCACTCATAGTTAGGGCCTTTCATTTTGTTTAGTTAGATTTGTCTAGTTGTTTTTCCGTGATGTACTGAATGGTTGTACCAGCATTGTTATGACATCGGGTTGGGACGTTTGTTATTATTTTATTATGTTTTACTGAGTTTAAACTTGGTTTATTCTCCGCAATTGTGAACTGGTTCATGTGGGATTTTTCTACCCATGGACAATTGTTTATTTTATTCAATAATTTCATGTTTTTATTTTAATTGTTTTTATATTAAATGGCTTATAACATGCAGGGTAGAAGGGTGTCACATTTAGTGGTATCACAGCAGTTCGACCTTGTTCGGACGTGGTATGAGTCTGTTGTGAGTCTGTTGTGTGATTCTTGTTTGAATTGTCTATAATTGTTATAGATAATGATGTTTTAAGTTAGTTGCCTATAGCTTTTACTCGCTTAACTTTCTGTATTAAGAGTTGTGTTGGACATGTACAAGAACTAATGGCCGGTAGAGGACGCAACGATCAGGCAATTGCTGACGCATTGGCACTCCTAGCCAATGCTATTGGTTAGGTCAACCCCAACAACAATGGTGGGCCAGCTGAGTTCCAGGGACTGGATAAGTTCCAGAGGAACAACCCTCCATCGTTCAAGGGCGCGTATGATCGGGAAGGAGCTTTGCTGTGGTTGAGGGAGACAGAGAAGATCTTCCGGCCATGGATTGCAACAATCAGCAGAAGCTCATCTTTGCTACTTTCATGCTGACCGAGGAGGCAGAGCACTGGTTGGATAGCTGCAGGCAGAGGATGCAGACAGAGGGCACAGCGGTTACATGGGCTGTGTTCAGGCAGAGATTCCTGGAGAAATACTTCCCAGCGGACATCAGAGACAAGAAGGAGATGGAATTCTTGTCTTTGAGACAGGGGTCCCTGTCAGTCGGTGACTATGCGGCCAAGTTTGAGGAGCTGGTGAGATACTACACTCCTTACCAGCATGAGACAGATGACCGCTCCAAGTGCGTCAAGTTCGAGGTTGGACTCCGACCTGAGATCAAGCAGGCCATCAGCTACCAGGAGATCAAAGTTTTCCCTATTCTTGTCAACAAGTGCAGGATCTATAAGGATGCCATCCAGTTCAGAGTTGCCAGTTCCAGAGGCTCAGATAGCCAGAGCGGCAAGAGAATTGATCAGAGGGACAATGGTAAGCAGCGGTATGCTCCGACCGGCAGAGATTTCAAGCAGAGTGGCAAGAAGCCACAGTTTCAGCAGGATGCATGGGTTTAGAGGCGGGTTCTCTAATGTCTCTAGGCCCATGAGGTGTGGCAAGTGTGGTGCTAGGGATCACTACTCATCTCAGTACAAGGAGACGCAGGTTATCTGCTTCAGATGTGGCAAGCCAAGACACATCAGCCGAGAGTGTGAAGGAGCCAAGGTCAAGCCTCCCAGCGCCAGCAAAAATCAGAAGTCTCAGGCCAATCGACTGAAGACCACTGGAAGAGTCTTTACTCTTAGTGGAGCTGAAGCCTCCGAGTCTGATGACTTGATTCAAGGTACATGTTTCATTGATGGAACACAATTGACTGTGTTGTATGATTCGGGTGCTACTCACTCATTTATATCGCATGATAGGGTCAAGAGTCTTGAATTGCCCGTTGCTTTCCTTGAGTATGATTTGTTGGTTTCTACACCTACAAACAAACGTGTTTCTACTTCTTATGCATGCAAGAATTGTCATATTGTTATAAATGATAAAACATTCATTGCTGATCTTGTATGCTTACCTTTGAAAGACCTAGATATTATTCTGGGTATGGACTGGTTATCTTCCAACCGTGTCCTCCTGAATTGTTTTGATAAAATCCTGATTTTTGGAACTCCCAAGGAGTCTAAGAATCCGGACCTTCTCTCTGCCAACCAAGTTCAAGCTTCGATGAGAGACGAAGCCCAAGTATACATGATGTTAGCTTCCCTGGAAGTAGAGAGCAGCCCTCCTGATGTTGCCAGCTTACCTGTTGTGCGAGAATTTCCTGAAGTGTTTCCGGGGGATGTTTATAACTTACCCCCAGAGAGAGATGTTGAGTTTACCATAGACTTAGTGCCTGGCACCGGGCCAATCTCCATAGCACCCTATAGAATGTCCCCTCTAGAGTTAGCTAAGTTGAAGGAACAGTTGGAGGACCTGATGAAGAAGCAGTTCATTAGGCCGAGTGTGTCTCCGTGGGGAGCACCTGTGTTGTTGGTAAAGAAGAAGGATGGTAGTATGAGATTGTGTGTCGACTTTCGGCAGCTCAACAAGGTGACCATAAAGAATCGGTATCCCCTCCCAAGGATTCATGATCTTATGGACCAGTTGATGGGCGCTTGCGTCTTTTCAAAGATAGATTTGAGGTCAAGGTACCATCAGATTCGGGTTAAGTCTGAGGACATCCCGAAGACAGCGTTTAGGACGCGATATGGTCACTACGAGTACTTGGTTATGCCCTTCAGTGTGACCAACGCTCCTGCGGTCTTCATGGACTACATGAACAAGACCTTTCACCCTTACTTGGATAAGTTTGTGGTGGTGTTTATAGATGACATCTTAGTGTACTCCAAGAGTAAGGAGGAACATGAGGAACACCTGAGGGTTGTCTTGCAGACCCTTAAGGAAAAGCAGTTGTATGCTAAGTTGTCTAAGTGTGAGTTCTGGTTAGAGGAAGTGAGCTTCTTAGGACATGTCATCTCTAAGGGTGGCATTGCAGTGGACCCAGCTAAGGTAGAGACGGTGCTCCAATGGGCAGCGCCAAAGTCTGTGACCGAGATTAGGAGTTTCTTGGGGTTAGCCGAGTACTATAGGCGATTCATAGAAGGGTTCTCTAAGATAGCTTTACCCTTAACCCGTCTCACCAAAAAGGGACAGTTGTTTGTGTGGGACTCTAAGTGTGAAGAGAGTTTCCAAACCCTTAAGGATAGGTTGACATCAGCACCAGTGTTAGTTTTTCCAGATCCTAGTGAACCCTTTGTAGTTTACTGCGATGCTTCTAAGCAAGGGTTAGGTGGTGTGCTGATGTAGAACGGTAAGGTAGTTGCTTATGCTTCTAGGCAGTTGAAAACCCATGAGAAGAACTACCCTACCCATGACCTAGAGTTAGGAGTTGTGGTATTTGCCTTAAAAATCTGGAGGCATTACCTTTATGGAGCGAGGTTTGAAGTCTTTAGTGATCATAAGAGTCTGAAGTATCTCTTTGATCAAAAGGAGGTGAACATGAGGCAGCGTAGGTGGATGGAGTTTTTAAAGGACTATGACTTCCAGCTGACCTATCACCTAAGAAAGGCCAATGTGGTGGCCGATGCCTTGAGTAGAAAAACCCTGCATGTCTCCGCGTTGATGGTTAGGGAGATGGATCTGATTGAGGAATTTAGAGACCTTAGTCTAGCTTGTGAGTTTACCCCTAAGAGTATTAGGCTTGGAACCTTGAAGGTTACCAATAGTCTTATGGATCAGATTAGAGAGGGTCAGAAGTTTGATAAGTTTCTCTTAGACCAGCGAGAGTTGCTCGCTCAGGGTAGAGACCTAAGTTTTAAGGATGGTAGTGATGGTATCTTGAGGTTCAAGGATAGAGTTTGTGTGCCAGATGTTCCTGAGATTAGAAAGTTGATCCTTGAAGAAGGACATAGGAGTGGATTGAGTGTGCACCCAGGTGCCACTAAGATGTATCAGGACCTTAAGAGGATGTTTTGGTGGCCTAGGATGAAAAAGGATGTAACTGAGTTTGTGTATGCATGCTTAGTTTGTCAGAAGTCTAAGATCGAGCATCAGAGGCCTTCGGGTAAGTTGCAACCTTTGGGCATCCCAGAGTGGAAATGGGATAGCATCTCCATGGATTTTGTGTCTGGACTTCCTAGGACTCCAGCTGGTTTTGAGGCTATTTGGGTTGTTGTGGATAGACTGACTAAGTCTGCCCATTTCATTCCGATGAACATGGAGTATCCATTGGAGAAGCTGGCTAAGCTATACATCAAAAAGATAGTTAGGCTTCATGGTGTACCCTCTAGCATAGTTTCAGATAGAGACCCGAGGTTTTCCTCCAGGTTTTGGAATAGTTTGCAAGAGGCTTTAGGAACAAAACTTAGGCTTAGTTCAGCTTACCACCCACAGACTGATGGGCAGTCTGAGCGGACCATCCAGTCCTTAGAGGACTTGTTGAGGGTTTGTGTGTTAGAGCAGTCAGGAAGTTGGGACAAGTTTTTTGCCCCTGATAGAGTTCACCTACAACAACAGCTTCCATTCCAGCATTGGGATGGCATCTTATGAAGGTCTATATGGGAGGAGATGTAGGACACCCTTGTGTTGGAGTGAACCTAGTGATAGTGTGGTGCTAGGACCTGAGATAGTACAGGAAACAACAGAAAAGATTAGATTGGTTCAGGAAAAGATGATAGTTGCACAGAGTAGGCAGAAGAGCTACCATGATAAAAGGAGGAAGGCGCTCGAATTCCAGGAAGGCGATCATGTATTCTTGAGAGTTACCCCGACGACTGGGGTTAGTAGAGTGATGAAGGCGAGGAAACTTACTCCGAGCTTCATTGGTCCTTACCAAATCCTTAAAAGAGTCGGCGAAGTCGCCTATAAAATAGACTTGCCACCATTCTTGCCAGATGATGGACGCGTACCCTCATCTTTTCATTGAGGTACGTAGAAATTTCGAGGACAAAATTTGTATAAGGGGGGTGGAATTGTAACACCCCGTTTTTCGTAAATGTTTTTATAAAGCTAGTTTTATTAATTTAAAAGTTTTGGTTTAGGGCTAAGTGGGATTTTAGCTTAAAAGTCCTTTTCTAGTACATGAGCACGCCCGTACTTAAAGTCAGAAGCGTGTTTCTGATTTTAAGTTGAGCACGACTGTGCTCAATAGTGAGCACGCCCGTGCTCAATGTGTTGACCGCGTCTCTCTAACGCTAAGTGGAGCACGACCGTGCTCAGGTCCGAGCTTTATAAGTTTGGTACAGAACCTGAGGGTTAACGTAAAAACCCTAATTTTCTAATTGTTGCAGCCACTGTTACGGCTCACAGTGTCTCTCTCCCTATTTCCTCTCCATTCCTTGCTATAGTGGAGTCTTGGGAACCGTTGGGGAAGCCTTGCACGTCCGTCTTGATTAGAGGTAATGGTCCCTTTCTCTTTTCAATTTCTTCATGGTTTTTGGTTAGAGAAACTGACTAAGATTGTTTTTGATTATCTACGGCTTGACTTCGGAGTGAGCCGTTTGAGGATTCGGGACCAGATTACCGTTGGGGACCGTCAGTAGAGCAACCTTCAATCCAGGTATGGGGAGAGGTGGAATTGTATTCGTTAGGCAGTGGGGTAGTGTAAGGTAACGGGGTTCCCATGACCCCGGAGTTGTTGTATGCTTATGTGTTAAGAAGTATTTGATGATAACATGATTGTTTGATTCAGTTTTGTTATATGATGATATGTTTTAACTGTTCTTGATATCTGATGGTTTATGCCTATGTTCATGATGTGCTCATGATGTTATGATGGATGACTTGGTTATGATGGTATTGAATGATTGGTGGAAGTGACGAGTTGTTGTTTTGTGATGTTAACTGGTAAAGTAGGCATAAAAATCGTGTTAAGATAAATGGGTTATTGAACCCTATTAATTGACCAAGAATATGACTTAAATCCTGCCCAGAACAGTACTGTCGCGCGATGAGCACGACCGTGCTGAACAGGGAGCACGACCGTGCTCCCATTTGAATGCTGGAAAATGGCCGCACTGTTTAGCATGGCTGTGCAGGTCAAACAGCACGACCATGCTACTGAGCACGACCGTGCTGAGTGTGAAGCATGATCGTGCTTCACTTAAAAGGGCAGCACGCCCTCACGTGTCCAAGCACGACCGTGCTGGGGTTTAAGCACGACCGTGCTGACCCCTCCTGGACAGAATTACAATTAAAGGACTTAAGGGGTTTTAAACCCCATTCCCCTATGTTGATAAGTTGAGATAGCTAATCAAAGAGAAAGATTAGATAACCTGGTTATTAATTATATAACATAATAAAGATAATAAGATGTTAAGTCGGTATCCGTTGGGTTACCGCACGTTGTTAAGTTGAAGCCTTGGGTGCTTACTGACCCAAGAACGTTGAGTTGAACCCTGGGGCTTATTGGCCAAGGGAGCCTTGACCCCAAGGTTTGGGTCTAAGGTTACGTTGGATGTTGATGTTGAAGTCTTGGGAGCTTCATGGCCCAAGCAAGGAGGTGGTTGAGATTGTTTGTTGTTGTGCCATTTGCATAGAGCATTGGAGTTGTTGATGGGGGAGGTTCGACATAGGGGAGATCACCCGAGAGTACGGTGATCTGGCCATCCACGGTAGGTCACCCTAGGTTTGGTGACCGAGGCCCCCCATGATGAGGCATCCACGGTTTGATGCGTTGGCTATCCATGGGGTTCACCCAAGGTTTAGTGAACTGCCGATGTTGGTGCTTTATGGCCAATACGGATTGTAACTCCAAAGTCGTTCATCCTGAGTTAGTTTGGATCCACATGCATAGTTGGAGTAGCGGAGTAGTTGATGCATTGCACAGCATAGCATACTTGGTTGATATAGTACTGTTGGATGTTGATGTATGCCTATGATGTATGATTACCTTGCTTACTATTCCCATGCTGTATATGTTTACATGAATCTTACTCCCCGTTATTTGTTTGTGTTTGGCCTGATTGGCATTTTGCAGAGGATGACGAGCAGCCTAGAGAGGAGTGACTCTGAGGAGCCGCAACTCATAGTTAGGGCCTTTCATTTTGTTTAGTTAGATTTGTCTAGTTGTTTTTCCGTGATGTACGGAATGGTTGTACCAGCTCTGTTGTGACATCGTGTTGGGACGTTTGTTATTATTTTATTATGTTTTAATGAGTTTAAACTTGGTTTATTTTCCGCGGTTGTGACCTGGTTCATGTGGGACTTTTCTACCCATGGACAATTGTTTATTTTATTCAATAATTTCATGTTTTTATTTTAATTGTTTTTATATTGAATGGCTTATAACATGCGGGGTAGAAGGGTGTCACATAATTGATGATGTCAACGTGTGTCTTGCATTTCGCAATGTGGAAGTGAGAGATGAGGTCATTGAGTATTTTCTAGCATCTTATCCATCACTTGAGACATTGTTTGTGGTTGAATGTGACCATATAAATATTTTGATGTATGCTGAAAAATCTCCTAAAATGTAGCTACTGTAGAGATTGGGGAAACTTTAATATCTATTACGTGGCAAGCCACACCATGATATTTCTTGAAGTCCTTTGAGTTCACTACCCATAATCATTTGGAGTCGTTAATCCCTCATGGACATGAAAAGGAGCTGGATCGCTCTATTTTTTCAGGAAAAAAATATTTCATTTTGTTGTTCGATACAAAGTTCAATTCAGAAGAGATAATATGTGCTACAGAGTTTATACTTGACTCATCCTCAAAGGGTTCACATAACCATGAAAAGACAGATAATATTCTAATTTAAACTATTCAAGAAGACCTTATATAGGTAAAAAATTCTTCTCGGAAATTTGAAAAGCCTATGGATATAAATCCGTTTTTTGCTAGATAAAAATCTAAAAATCTGTGATAAGTGCTAACAAATTTGTGATTGAAAGTGCTACCACATGATATATACCTATTTTGCTCTGGAACCTGTTGGATTTGATTAAGAAGACTCCATGGTTTAGCTACAACATCACCATCATCATCTTTTTCATGATCTCCATCATCTATTTTCGATATTTGAACATATGATTTTGTTTTCATGCTACATATATAAATTATGATACGAGTTATGAATAGGATGGCTGGTATATATAACTCTACATCCTTGAGGATTATGAGGGTGACTCGGCTAGTAGATGCTCTTTTTTTGATTGTTGACTAAAGCCATACGTAGATGTGTATAAAAGAAGAAAAGGGGTAGCATATGAAGAACAATGGGTACGCCACCCGATCAAGGGCTGCCTCTTCTAGTTTGGTTTTTTAATGAAAGTCCTCTTTTGGAATGTTAGGGGCATTGGCAACCCTGAAACAAGATTGATGCTCAAAAAACTTTGTGTTTTGCATTGTCCTGATTTTCTCTTTGTGGCAGAACCTTGGATAGCCTTCAATCAGCTGCCTTTTGGCTTTGTTAAGAGTCTCAATTTGAAGCTTTTTGCTGAGATTGACAGATCTAATTTGGCCCCAAATCTTTGGTGTTTCTGTAGGGAAGGAATTTCCCCTTCTATTATTTCAGTCTCTAATCAGCAGGTGTCCTTTAGTTTCCTTGTGGATCAACAGATTCTTTGCATGACTGCAGTATATGCATCTACTCAGTATTTGGAGAGGAGGGGTCTTTGGTCAGAGCTGTCCAATTTACAAATGGCTTATAAGAATCCTTGGTGCTTCATAGGTGACTTTAATGCTGTCCTAGGTGCTCTTGAGCATAGAGGCAGAGGTATTCCTTCTAGGTTATCTTGTGCAGATTTCAACTCCTGGACAAATGGGAATGAGTTAATTCATATTCCTACTAGAGGCTCGGAGTTCACTTGTTCTAATGGTAGAATTGGCAGATTTTATACTGAAAGAAGGCTGGATAGGTCTATCTGTAATGAGGATTGGATCAATTGCTGGAGTAGTGTGGATTGTCTCACTCTCACTCGAAGCAAATCAGATCACTTTCCTATTCTGATGAATCTGAAAAATCAGGACAGGCAGCATGGATCTCCTTTTAGATTTATGAGAATGTGGTCTTCTCATCCTGATTGTGAAAAGATTCTTTCTGAGGTTTGGAGCTCTCATATATATGGATGTCCTATGTATATTCTCAGCCAAAAGCTGAAGAATTTAAAAGCCAAGTTGAAGGATTGGAATAAGAATTCTTTTGGTGATGTGCATCCCAAAGTGAAGGCTGCTTTAGCAGACTTAGACTTGATATAGCAGCAATTGACTTCTGGTGGCAATCAGAATCTCTTTGAGCAGGAAAAAGAGGCAGATTTGAGACTACAACAAGCTCTTCACTCTGAAGATGAGTTTTGGCATGAAAAGTCTAGAGTAAATTGACATCTTCATGGGGACAGGAATACAGAATTCTTTCATATGATGGCCAATGTTAATAGTGCATGCATGGATCTATTAACGAGAAAATAATATTAGCTTGTTTTATAATATCAAATTTATTTTACATAACTTTGTGTAAATACATTATTCTGTAAATACGCAAAGTTTTAAGTGTAGGCTCATCAAAAGATGAGGAATCAAATGTTCAGGTTTATATACCAGAATTTGTTAGTATGATTTTCATTATACATAATTTTGAAATGTAAATTTGCATTTTATATAATTTTTTACGGCTATCAAGGAATAATGTGAAAATATTGTTGGTGATAGTGATTCGCGTATAAGACACTATCAAGGAATAATATGAAAATATTGTATTTGAAATAAAATTTTTTAAAGCCCTACATTAGTTATTGTATGGTTTTTTACTACTTGTTTGGGATTACATGTCATATATACTTTTGTGAATAATGAAAATAGTCACGAGACTAAAAGTTATAGAATTTTTATTAAAGGTCATTTCTTAAGTTAAAAGTGTTTTTTTCATCCCTTATGTGACACCTTTCTACCCAACATGTTAAAAGGCATTTAAATATAAAACAATTAAAAATAAAAAACATACATTTTACTGAATAAAATAAAACAGTTGTCCATGGGTAGAAAAGTCCCACATGAACCCGTTTACAACACGGAAAAATCAAATAAGTTTAAACAAATAAACAAAAAAATAATAATGCTGAACGTTCCAACCCGATGTCACAACAGAGCTGGTACAACCGTTCCGTACATTACGGAAAAATAACTAGACAAACGAACTAGTAAAACGAAAGGCCCTAACAATGAGTGGCAGCTCCTCAGAGTCACTCCTCTCCGGGCTGCTCGTCATCCTCTGCAAAATGCCGATCAGTCCAAACACAAACAATACAGGGAGTAAGAATCATGTAAACATATATACAGGAGGGGAATAGTACGCAAGGTAAACATACAACATTCAACAGTACCATATCAACCAAGTATGCTATGCTATGCAATGCATCAACTACTCCGCTACTCCAACTATGCATGTGGATCCAAACTAACTCAGGATGAACGACTTTGGAGTTACATATCCGTATTGGACAAAAAGCACCAACACCGGCAGTTCACCAAACCTTGGGTGAACCCCATGGATAGCCAACGCATCAAACCGTGGATGCCTCATCACGGGGGGCCTCGGTCACCAAACCTTGGGTGACCTACCATGGATGACCAGATCACCGTACTCTCGGGCGATCTCCCCTATGTCGAACCTCCCCCATCAACAACTCCAATGCTCTATGCAAGTGGCACAACAACAAACAATCTCAACCACCTCCTTGCTTGGGCCATGAAGCTCCCAAGACTTCAACATCAATATACAACGTAACCTTAGACCCAAACTGTGGGGTCAAGGCTCCCTTGGCAAGCACCAAGGTTCAACTTAAAAGTGCTTGGGTCAATAAGCACCCAAGACTTAACTTAACAACGTGCGGTAACCCAACGGATACCGACTTAACACCTTGTTATCTTAATTATGTTATATAATTAATAACCAGGTTGTCTAATCTTTATCTTTGATTATTTATCTCAACGTATCATCATATGGGAATGGGGTCTAAAACCCATTAAGTCCTTTAATTGTATTACTGTCCAGGAGGGGTCAGCACCGTCGTGCTTAGACACTAGCACGGTCATGCTTAGACCCTCGCACCGTCATGCTTAGACACGTGAGGGCGTGCTGCCCTTTTAAGTGAAGCACGATCGTGCTTCACGCTCCGCACGGTCGTGCTGTTTGACCCGCAAGACCGTGCTGAACAGCGCGGCCATTTTCCAGAATTTAAATGGGAGCACGGTCGTGCTCCCTGTTCAGCACGGTCGTGCTCATCATGCAACAGTGTTGTTCTGGGCAAGAACAGTAACCGAGTTTTAACCAAATTATTTAGGGATTAGACCCCTAAACTTAACACGTCCATTAAACCTAGATATTCAATTAAACAGTGTTATCAACATTATACTCATCATAACAGCAACATCAACAACAATCAACCATCCAACAACATTAAATCAATAAATACATGGCATTATATTTATAGGCAACCATCATGTGCATCACATACATACAACAACACAATTAGCCAAATATAGCATGTTATTGACAGAAACAGTGTTTAATATGTAATCATACAACCTACAATGACACCGGGATCATGGGGACCCCATTACCTTACACTACCCACTGCCTAATGAATACAATCCCTCCTCTCCCTATACCTGGATTGAAGGTTTCTCTACTGACGGTTCCCAATGGTAATCCGGTCCCGAATCCTCAAACAGCTCACTCCGAAGTCAAGCCTTAGATAACCAACATAATCTTAATCAGTTTCTCTAATCAACACAATAAAGAAACTAAAAATAAAAAGGGAAGTATTACCTCTAACCAAGACGGACGTATACGGCTTCCCTAACGGTTCCTAAGACTCCACTATAGCAAGGAATGGAGAGGGAATAGGGAGAGGAACACTGTGAGCCGCAACAGTGGCTGCAACACTCAGAAAATTAGGGTTTTTCGCTAACCCTCGGGTTCTGTGCCAAACTTATAAAGTTCGGACTTGAGCACGATCGTGCTTACCATTGAGCACGGTCGTGCTCCACTTAGCGTCAGCAAGACGCGGTCAGCACATTGAGCACGGGCGTGCTCACTATTGAGCACGGTCATGCTCAACTTAAAATCAGAAAGACGCTTCTGACTTTAAGTACGGGCGTGCTGGCTAATGAGCACGGGCGTGCTCATGTACCAGAAAGAGACTTTTAAGCTAAAATCCCACTTAGCCCTTAATCAACATTTTAAAATAAATAAATCTAGCTTTATAAAAACATTTTATGAAAAACAGGGTGTTACAATTCCACCCCCCTTATAAAAATTTCGTCCTCGAAATTTCTACGTACCTCAAACGAAAAGATAAAGATACACCTCCATCATCTGATTCTCGAGCTCCCAAGTAGCGCTTTCCTCAGTTACCCTGCTCCAAACTACTTTAACCAAGGGAATCTCCTTGCCTCTTAACTGCTTCACCCTCCTATCCTCGACTTGAAGGGGTAACACCTCAAATGTCAAGTTCTCTTTTAACTGTATTGTATCGGGAACTATCACGTGACTAGGGTCAAGGATGTATTTCCTGAGTTGAGAGACATGAAAAACATTGTGGAGATTTGACAAGAACGGTGGCAAGGCTATTTGCTAGGCGACTTCGCCGATTCTTTTAAGGATTTGGTAAGGACCAATGAACCTCGGAGTAAGTTTCCTCGCCTTCATCACTCTACCAACCCCAGTCGTCGGGGTAACTCTCAAGAATACATGATCGCCTTCCTGGAATTCGAGCGCCTTCCTCCTCTTATCTTGGTAGCTCTTCTGCCTACTCTGTGCAACTCTCATCCTTTCCTGAACCAGTCTAACCTTTTCTGTTGTTTCCTGGACTATCTCTGGCCCTAGCACCACACTATCACTAGGTTCACTCCAACACAAGGGTGTCCTACATATCCTCCAATACAGAGCCTCATAAGGCGCCATCCCAATGCTGGAATGGAAACTGTTGTTGTAGGTGAACTCTATCAGGGGCAAAAACTTTTCCCAACTTCCTGACTGTTCTAACACACAAGCCCTCAACAAGTCCTCTAAGGACTGGATAGTCCGCTCAGACTGCCTATCATTCTGTGGGTGGTAAGCTGAACTAAGCCTAAGCTTGGTCCCTAAAGCCTCTTGCAAACTATTCCAAAACCTAGAGGTAAACCTTGGGTCTCTATCTGAAACTATGCTAGAGGGTACACCATGAAGCCTAACTATTCCTTGATGTACAGCTTAGCTAACTTCTCCAATGGATACTCCATATTCATCGGAATGAAATGGGCAGACTTAGTCGGTCTATCCACAACAACCCAAATCGCCTCAAAACCAGCTGGAGTCTTAGGGAGTCCAGACACAAAATCCATGGAGATGCTATCCCATTTCCATTCTGGGATACTCAAAGGTTGCAACTTACCCGAAGGCCTTTGATGCTCTATCTTAGCCTTCTGACAAACTAGGCATGCATACACAAACCCGACTACATACTTTTTCATCCTAGGCCACCAAAACATCCTCTTAAGGTCCTGATACATCTTAGTGGCACCTGGGTGCATACTCAATCCACTCCTATGACCTTCTTCTAAGATCAACTTCCTAAGCTCAGGAACATTAGGTATGCATACTCTATCTTTGAACCTCAAGATACCATCACTGCCATCCTTAAAACTTAGGTCTCTACCCTGAGCGAGCAACTCTCGCTGGTCTAAGAGAAACTTGTCTAACCTCTGACCCTCTCTAATCTGATCCATCAGACTGTTGTTAACCTTCAAGGTACCAAGCCTAATACTCTTAGGAGTAAACTCACAAGCTAGACTAAGGTCTCTAAACTCCTCAATCAGATCCATCTCCCTAACCATCAAAGCGGAGACATGCAGGGTTTTCCTACTCAAGGCATCGGCCACCACATTGGCCTTCCTAGGTGATAGGTTAGCTCAAAGTCATAATCCTTTAAAAACTCCATCCACCTACGCTACCTCATATTCAACTCCTTCTGATCAAAGAGATACTTCAAACTCTTATGATCACTAAAGACCTCAAACCTCACTCCATACAGGTAATGCCTCCAGATCTTTAAGGCAAATACCACAGCTCCTAGCTCTAGGTCATGGGTAGGGTAGTTCTTCTCATGGGTTTTTCAACTGCCTAGAAGCGTAAGCTACTACCTTACCATTCTGCATCAACACACCACCTAACCTTTGCTTAGAAGCATCGCAGTAAACTACGAAGGGTTCACTAGGATCTGGTAAAACTAACACTGGTGCTGATGTCAACCTATTCTTAAGGGTTTGGAAACTCTCTTCACACTTAGAGTCCCACACGAACAACTGTCCCTTCTTGGTGAGACGGGTTAAGGGTAAAGCTATCTTAGAGAAACCTTCTATAAACCGCCTATAATACTCGGCTAACCCCAAGAAACTCCTAATCTCGGTTACAGACTTTGGCGCTTCCCACTGGAGCACCGTCTCTACCTTAGCTGGGTCCACTGCTATGTCACCCTTAGAGATGACATGTCCTAAGAAGCTCACTTGCTCTAACCAGAACTCACACTTAGACAACTTAGCATACAACTGCTTTTCCTTAAGGGTCTGCAAGACAACCCTCAAGTGTTCCTCATGCTCCTCCTTACTCTTGGAGTACACTAAGATGTCATCTATGGACACCACCACAAACTTATCCAAGTAAGGGTGAAAGGTCTTGTTCATGTAATCCATGAAGACCGCAGGAGCATTGGTCACACCGAAAGGCATAACCAAATACTCATAGTGACCATATCGCATCCTAAACACTGTCTTCGGGATGTCCTCAGACTTAACCCGAATCTGATGGTACCCTAACCTCAAATCTATCTTTGAAAAGACGCAAGCGCCCATCAACTGATCCATAAGATCATCAATCCTAGGGAGGGGATACCGATTCTTTATGGTCACCTTGTTGAGCTGCCGAAAGTCGACACACAACCTCATACTACCATCCTTCTTTTTCACCATCAACACAGGTGCTCCCCACAGAGGCACACTGGGCCTAATGAACTGCTTATTCATCAGGTCCTCCAACTGTTCCTTCAACTTAGCTAGCTCTAGAGGAGACATTCTATAGGGTGCTATGGAGATTGGCCCGGTGCCAGGTACTAAGTCTATGGTAAACTCAACATCTCTCTCTGGGGGTAAGTTATAAACATCCCCCGGAAACACTTCAGGAAATTCTCGCACAACAGGCAAGCTAGCGACATCAGGAGGGCTGCTCTCTATTTCCAGGGAAGCTAACATCATGTATACTTGGGCTTCGTCTTTCATCGAAGCTTGAACTTGGCTGGCAGAGAGAAGGTCTGGATTCTTAGACTCCTTTAGAGTTCCAAAAATTAAGGCTTTGTCAAAACAGTTCAGGAGGACATGGTTGGAAGATAACCAGTCCATACCCAGAATAATATCCAGATCTTTCAAAGGCAAGCATACAAGATCAGCAATGAATGTCCTATCATTTATAACTATATGACAATTCTTGCATGCATAAGAAATAGAAACAGGTTTATTTGTAGGTGTAGAAACCAACAAATCATACTCAAGGAAAGCAACAGGCAATTCAAGACTCTTGACCCTATCATGCGATATAAATGAGTGAGTAGCACCCGAATCATACAACACAGTCAATTGAGTTCCATCGATAAAACATGTACCTTGAATCAAGTCATCAGACTCGGAGGCTTCAGCTCCACCAAGAGTAAAGACTCTTCCAGTGGTCTTCAGTCGGTTGGCCTGAGACTTCTGATTCTTGCTGGCCCTGGGAGGCTCGGCCTTGGCTCCTTCACAATCTCGGCTGATGTGTCCTGGCTTGCCACACCTGAAGCAGATAACCTGCGTTTCCTTGCACTGAGACGAGTAGTGATCTGTAGCACCACACTTGCCACACCGTATGGGCCTAGAGACGTTAGAGAACCCGCCTCTAAACCCATCCTGCTGAAACAGTGGCTTCTTGCCACTCTGCTTGAAATCTCTGCCGGTCGGAGTATACCTCTGCTTACCCTTGTCCCTCTGATCGGTCCTCTTGCCACTCTGGCTATCTGACCCTCTGGAACTGGTAACTCTGAACTGGCTGGCATCCTCATAGATCCTGCACTTGTTGACCAGAATAGGGAAAACTCTGATCTCCTGGTAGCTGATGGCCTGCTTGATCTCAGGTCGGAGTCCAGCCTCAAACTTGACACACTTGGATCGGTCATCTGTCTCATGCTGGTAAGGAGTGTAGTACCTCGCCATCTCCTCAAACTTAGCCGCATAGTCACCGACTGACAGCGACCCCTGCCTCAAAGACAAGAATTCCATCTCCTTCTTGTCTCTGATATCCGCTGGAAAGTACTTCTCCAGGAATCTCTTCCTGAACACAGCCCATGTAACCGCTGTGCCCTCAACCTGCATCCTCTATCTGTAGTTATCCCACCAGTGCTCTGCCTCCTCGGTCAGCATGAAGGTAGCAAAGATGAGCTTCTGCTGATCGTTGCAATCCATGGCTCGGAAGATCTTCTCTGTCTCCCTCAGCCACAACAAAGCTCCTTCTGGATTGTACGCGCCCTTGAACGATGGAGGGTTGTTCCTCTGGAACTTATCCAGTCCCTGGAACTCAGCTGGCCCACCATTGTTAGGGTTGACCTGACCAATAGCATTGGCTAGAAGTGCCAATGCGTCAGCGATTGCTGATCGTTGCGTCCTCTAACGGTCATTAGTTCCTGTATATACCCAAAACAACCTTTAATACAGAAACTTAAGCGAGTAAAAGCTACAGGCAACTAACTTAAAACATCATTATCTATACAAGTATAGACAATTTACACAAGAGTCACACAATAGACTCACAACAGACTCATACCACATCCAAACAAGGTCGAACTGCTCTGATACCACTAAATGTGACACCCTTCTACCCAACATGTTAAAAGGCATTTAAATATAAAACAATTAAAAAGAAAAAACATACATTTTACTGAATAAAATAAAACAGTTGTCCATGGGTAGAAAAGTCCCGCATGAACCCGTTTACAACGCGGAAAAATCAAATAAGTTTAAACAAATAAACATAAAGAAAATAATAACGAACGTCCCAACCCGATGTCACAACAGAGCTGGTACAACCGTTCTGTACATTATGGAAAAACAACTAGACAAACTAACTAGCAAAATGAAAGGCCATAACTATGAGTGGCGGCTCCTCAGAGTCACTCCTCTCCGGGCTGCTCGTCATCCTCTGCAAAATGCCGATCAGGCCAAACATAAACAATACAGGGAGTAAGAATCATGTAAACATATATACAGCATGGGAATAGTACGCAAGGTAAACATACAACATTCAACAGTACTATATCAACAAAGTATGCTATGCTATGCAATGCATCAACTACTCCGCTACTCCAACTTTGCATGTGGATCCAAACTAACTCAGGATGAACGACTATGGAGTTACATATCCGTATTGGCCCTAAAGCACCAACACCGGCAGTTCACCAAACCTTGGGTGAACCCCATGGATAGCCAACGCATCAAACCGTAGATGCCTCATCACGGGGGGCCTCGGTCACCAAACCTTGGGTGACCTACCGTGGATGGCCAGATCACCGTACTCTCGGGCGATCTCCCCTATGTCGAACCTCCCCCATCAACAACTCCAATGCTCTATGCAAGTGGCACAACAACAAACAATCTCAACCACCTCCTTGCTTGGGCCATGAAGCTCCCAAGACTTCAACATCAACATACAACGTAACCTTAGACCCAAATCGTGGGGTCAAGGCTCCCTTGGACAATAAGCACGAAGGTTCAACTTAACGTGCTTGGGTCAATAAGCACCCAAGACTTAACTTAACAACGTGCGGTAACCCAACGGATACCGACTTAACACCTTGTTATCTTAATTATGTTATATAATTAATAACCAGGTTGTCTAATCTTTATCTTTGATTATTTATCTCAACTTATCATCATAGGGGAATGGGGTCTAAAAACCCATTAAGTCCTTTAATTGTATTACTGTCCAGGAGGGGTCAGCACGGTCATGCTTAGACCCTAGCACGGTCATGCTTAGACACGTGAGGGCGTGCTGCCCTTTTAAGTGAAGCACGGTCGTGCTTCACACTCAGCACGGTCGTGCTCAGCAGCACGATCATGCTGTTTGAACCACACGGCCGTGCTGAATAGCGCGGCCATTTTCCAGAATTTAAATGGGAGCACGGTCGTGCTCCCTATTCAGCACGGTCGTGCTCATCGCGCGACAGTGCTGTTCTGGGCAGGAACAGTAATTGAGTTTTAACCAAATTATTTAGGGATTAGACCCCTAAACTTAACACGTTTATTAAACCTAGATATTCAATTAAACAGTGTTATCAACATTATACTCATCATAACAGCAACATCAACAACAATCAACCATCCAACAACATTAAATCAATAAATACATGGCATTATATTTATAGGCAACCATCATGTGCATCACATACATACAACAACACAATTAGCCAAATATAGCTTGTTATTGACAGAAACAGTGTTTAATATGTAATCATACAACCTACAATGACACCGGGATCATGAGGACCCCGTTACCTTGCACTACCCACTGCCTAATGAATACAATCCCACTTCTCCCCATACCTGGATTGAAGGTTGCTCTACTGACGGTTCCCAATGGTAATCCGGTCCCGAATCCTCAAACGGCTCACTCCGAAGTCAAGCCTTAGATAACCAACATAATCTTAATCAGTTTCTCTAATCAACACAATAAAGAAACTAAAAAGAAAAAGGGAACTATTACCTCTAACCAAGACAGACGTATACAGCTTCCCTAACGGTTCCAAAGACTCCACTATAGCAAGGAATGGAGAGGGAATAGGGAGAGGAACACTGTGAGCCGCAACAGTGGCTGTAACACTCAGAAAATTAGGGTTTTTCACTAACCCTCGTGTTCTGTGCCAAACTTATAAAGTTCGGACTTAAGCACGGTCGTGCTCCACTTAGCGTCAGCGAGACGCGGTCAGCACATTGAGCACGGGCGTGCTCACTATTGAGCACGGTCGTGCTCAACTTAAAATCAGAAACACGCTTCTGAATTTAAGTATGGGCGTGCTGGCTAATGAGCACGGGCGTGCTCATGTACCAGAAAGAGACTTTTAAGCTAAAATCCCACTTAGCCCTTAATCAACATTTTAAAATAAATAAAACTATCTTTATAAAAACATTTTATGAAAAACAGGGTGTTACACCTTAGGGATTGGATAATAGATTTTGACGCTTGTATTGAACTGAAGACCCTACCTAAGCTAAACAACCTATCGTCTAGGAAATACCCCCAGGCTTCGAATTAAGAAACATAATATACAATATATTTTATCCATAGTTCTAGATTTTTTCAAAGAACGAAAATATGAAGTAAAATGTATAAAACTAGCTGAAGCATTTAAGCATCCTTCTAAGCATCATACTCATGGTGGCTTATGGTGGTCGTTGGGAACACTTCACTTGTCTGAGCCCTCTCTTTATTTTATTTTAAGTTTTACAAAAGTTAGAAAAATCTGAAAATTTGAAGAAATATATTAAAAAGAAATATTTTGAAGAAATTAAATGGAAGTTTGAAAATCAAATATCTCAACATTCCCTTCTTTCCTTGACTTTTTTAATCAAATTTATTTATACAGATCCACCTTTAGCCCATATATATATATATATATATATATATATATATATATATATTTTACTCAAACCCTATTTCACCTCGTTCTTTCTTCCTGTGCAAACCATGTCCCCCATCAGGTGCCGCCGTCTTTTCACTCAGAACCCTAACCACAACTCAATCCTCTACAAATGCAAAAATCTTGAATCCCTGCACCATTTTTGCAGAAAGTCATAATTAAAATAGTGATTGCTTCCTTTGTTGGTGGTGCTAGTCCTCACATATGCACAAAAGAAAAAGCTACATTTTGTCCTTTCTTTAGTAGTCTGACTTCATATAAACTCAGTATGGAATTTCACTCTTGCGTCGTCTAAACGGCATGAGGTCTTTTGAGCTTCAGATGATTGCTTTGAGACTTAATTTATTTTCCGAAAGACTTTGGCTTAATAATCTGCGCACTTAGAAAACTATCGACAATGTTTATACTAAGATTTTCATACAGATATATAGCATATGTTAAGGATAGCTCATACATTTTGTGATCATCAAAACCAGATTTTACTTGGCATAAATATCGGAGTATGGCATGCGACATGATAGATATTAAAGTTTCTATAATCTCCAGAGTAATTGAGTTTTAGGTGATTTTCAACATAAAAAAGCAAGGTTTATAAGGTTGCATTCAACCCACATACTGTGTCTCAAGAGGTTAGTTGGATGCTAGAAAATACAGAGCAACCTCACCGCTCACTTCCACAATGGCGAAATGCCAGGACACATTGACATCATTTCAACATTGGTTGAGGACAACACATTTGTGAATGCTTTGGCTATCATCAAAGAATTCTAATACGAAGTGAAATGAAAAATCCATCTCAAACATTTGAACATCCTTCTCAGCTGAAAATTAATTACCTAAGGTGGCATGGGTAGTCCATAAAAAGATGTCACCATATAGGCCATCATAGGTCACCTTAAGTTTGTTGCTGAGAAGAATGCTCAAATACTTGAGCTAGAATTTTCATTTCACATCGCATTAAAATTCTTTGACATAAGCTAGAACATCTGCAAGTGTGTTGCCGTCAACCTATGTTGAATTGATGATGTCAACGTGTGTCTTGCATTTCGCAATGTGGAAGTGAGAGATGAGGTCATTGAGTATTTTCTAGCATCTTATCCATCACTTGAGACATTGTTTGTGGTTGAATGTGACCTTACAAATATTCTGATGTATGCTGAAAAATCTCCTCAAATGCAGCTACTGTAGAGATTGGGGAAACTTTAAGATCTGTCACGTGGCAAGCCACACCATGAAATTTCTTAAAGGCCTTTGAGTTCACTTCCCAGAATCCTTTGGAGCCGTTAATCCCTCATGGACATGAAAAGGAGCTGGATCACTCTATTTTTTCAGGAAAAAAATATTTCATTTTGTTGTTCGATACAAAATTCAATTCGAAAGAGATAATATGTACTACGGAGTTTATACTTCACTAATCCTCAAAGGGTTCACATAACCATGAAAATACAGATAAAATTCTAGTTTAAACTATGGCTAAATTATACTTTTGGTCCCCAAATTGTTTTTCAATGTTCAATCTGGTCCCCAAGTTTTTAAAATGTTCATTTTGGTACCTAGGTTCCTAAAACTTATTCAATTGAGTCCTTCCATCAAGTTGACTAGCGAACATGGACGTTGACCCCTAAATAATGGTCCCCAAATTGTTTTTCAATGTTCAATTTGGTCCCCAAGTTGTTTTTCAATGTTCAATTTGGTCCCCAATTCCAGCAGATCAGAAGGGGTCAACGTCCATGTTCGTTATTCAACATGACGGAAGGACTCGATTGAATAAGTTTTAGGAATTTAGGGACCAAAATGAACATTTTAAAAACTTGGGGACCAAATTGAACATTGAAAAACAATTTGGTGACCAAAAGTGTAATTTAGCCTTCAACTATTGAAGAAGACCTTATACAGGTAAAAAATTCTTCTCGCAAAATTTGAAATGCCTATGGATTTAAATGCATTTTTTGCTAGATAAAAAGCTAATAATCTGTGATACGTGCTAACAAATTTGTGATTGAGAGTGCTACCACATGACTTATACCTATTTTGCTTTGGAACTTCCTGAATTTGATTAAGAAGACTCCATGGTTTAGCTACAACATCACCATCATCATCTTTTTCATGATCTCCATCATCTACTTTCGATTTTTGAACAACTGATTTTATTTTCGTGCTACATATATAAATTACGATACGAGTTAGGAATAGGGTTGCTGGTATATATAACTCAACATCCTTGAGGATTATGAGGGTGACTCGGCTAGTAGATGCGCTTTATTTGATTGATGACTAAAGCCATACGTAGATGTGTATAAAAGAAGAAATTTTTTAAAATAATCTTACATACTAGCAATATTATATTAGAATTAGTTTTTCCACATTTTGTATCCCATTTATATTTTTCATAGAAATATATTTTATGATTGTTTTGTTCGAAAGTTGTATAATTGAGCACTTACTTTTATTACTTTTTGTAGTTTTTCTCAAATAAAAATTAGCCAATTAGATCGTAGCAATTAAAATCAAATATTTTCTTTGTTCCTTAATGTCTTATCTCTTTTATCGATCTATCACAGTAAACTTTAATTTTCTCCATTTAAAACATAAAGAGAAAAGGGGTAGCATATGAAAACATTCCCAAGTTTGTCCATAAAAGATGGCATAAATTACATGCATCTATTAGAAATAATGGCATATCCAAAATCATACACAAGAGATTGTGCATGCATGGATCTATTAACGAGAAAATAATATTAGCTTGTTTTATAATATCAAATTTATTTTACATAACTTTGTGTAAATACATTGTTCTGTAAATACGCAAAGTTTTAAATGTAGGTTCATCAAAAGATGAGGAATCAAATGTCCAGGTTGATATACCATAATTTGTTAGTATGATTTTCATTATACATAATTTTTAAATGTAAGCAAGATTTGCATTTTATATAATTTTTTACGGCAATCAAGGAATAATGTGAAAATATTGTTGGTGATTGTGATTCGCATATAAGACACTATCAAGGAATAATATGAAAATATTGTATTTGAAATAAATTTTTTTAAAGCCCTACATTAGTTATTGTACGTTTTTTTACTACTTGTTTGGGACTACATGTCATATACTTTTGTGAATAATGAAAATAGTCACGAGACTAAAAGTTATAGAATTTTTATTAAAGGTCATTTCTTAAGTTAAAAGTGTTTTTTGTCATCCCTTAGGGATTGTATAATTGATTTTGACGCTTGTATTGAACTGAAGATCCTACCTAATGATTCATGGTTGGAGACTCAAATGGTTAGATTTTATTGAGAAATAATGGCATATCAAAGTTCATCCACAAGAGATTGTGCATGCATGGATCTATTAACGAGAAAACCAGTGGCGGAGGGAGAGGGGGGCCTTCGGATGGCATGACCCCCCCCCCCCCCCCCCCCCAACTTTAAGTGAGTTATTATATATATATATATATATTGATTAGTAACTTCATAAAATTACATAATATTTTTTTAACAAAAATTACATACTATTAAATAATATGATTTTTTTTAAGCAACAAAAGGATATGCAAAGGCATCACTATGGAGTTAGTGATCCCAACTAGGTTGGCACCTCTAACCCCATCAATCATATGTAGCATATCCCAATATTATTGAAAAAAGAGAAGAGAATACAAAATCATGGGGGGACTCGGCCAAAACCCATGGAAAGCAAATTCACTATCTAAATCTTTAATTAGGAAGACTATATCTATTGGGAAAAAAGTCCTCCCTAATAAAATCAGGAGCCAACTCCCATCAAGAGGAGGAATGAGATCTAAGACTAAAATCAGCTAATTTATCTGCACAAGTGTTTCCCTCCCTAAAGACATGAGAAACATGGAAAGACATATTATGAACAAGATGCAAACAATTCCTCCATCTAGTTCTAAGCTTCCAAGGGATAATCTCAAAAGATTTAAAAGCTTGTACAACTAGAGAGGAATCACATTCTAACCAAAACTTGTTCCAACCATTTCTACAAGCTGTTTCTATGGCAAACATGGCAGCTATAAGCTCGGCTTGGAGACCATCAGCAGGACCAATGAAAGATGCAAAGCAACCAAGGATAGCAGAGTTACTATCTCTAAAAATCCCCCCAGTAGAGGCAATACTTGGAGATCCCTTAGCCGAGCCATCCGTGTTACACTTAATCCAACCACAAGGAGGAGGATGCCAAAGCATTTGTGTAATCTGGGGGACTTATTTGGATGACCCGAAACTCTAAATCTTCTAAGAACAGCAAACTCAGAAATTGCATTGGACATATGCTGCTTAGAGATATTTCCAGATAGAGAAGTAGCAGCTATAACCATATTGATTGCAGAATTTGTAGATATGCTTTTGTTGTCAAACCTCAGTTTGTTTCTTCTAGTACATATCACCCAGATTATATTAATCAAGCCGGATAGCATAACATCCTTCAACTGCATATTGTAATGTTGATTGCAAACTGACAGAAGAGAGGTGAAGGAAGTAAAATCAACATGCTTATCAATAGCATCAGCAAACCAGTTCCATAAAGACACAACAAAAGGACAGTGCAAGAACAGATGAGCAGTAGTTTCCTCAGCTGAACCACAATTCCTGCAAAAAGAAACTACTATGCAGCCCTTTTTCTTTAAATTATCATATGTTGCCAATTTGTTATGCATCAGCCTCCAAACAATACAGGACCTAGATGGAGGAATAGAGCTGTTTCAAATGAGCTTACCCCAACCAAGATTAGACTTAGGAGGATTTAAATGTAAGAAGGCCTTTTTGAAAGACAAATGACCTAAAGCTGAGCCAGTCCATATCATCTGATCAGTTTCTTTAAAAAACTGGAATTGGAACCTTTGAGAGAATGTGAGGCAATTCAGGGAAATTTAGACTTACTACAGCAGGAACCTGCCAACCGTTATGGTTTAGAAAATCAGCAACTCTGGCCTTCAACAGATGGTGTAAATGTTCAGGTATATTCAACATATCAGCTTTGGATTGATCCAGCCATTTATCTATCCAGAAATTAATAGAAGTCCCATCCCCAAGAAGCCAAGATCTATTAGAGTAAGCTACTTGCAAACAAGATCTGATGGCTGGCCAAATAGAGGATTTAACATAGTATGTAATGGGATCTTTATTCCTAAGGAAACTAGCTCGAATCAAGGCAACCCATTCTTTATCAGAAGAGATCAGCTCTCAAGACAGCTTGAGCATAGCAGCATCATTAAGAGCTTTAAGGGATTGAATGCCAAGGTCACCCTCACTAAAAGGAGAACAAACCAGGTTCCAAGGCACCATGACAAGCTTCCTCTTCAAGATGTCACCAGACCATATAAAGTTTCTTATGTATCTATCAAGCAACTTGATCAAACTAGCTGACCACTCATAAACCTGAAAACTGTATAATAGAATTCCCTGAATAACTGATTGGACTAATTGGACTCTTCCCATCAAAGGCAATAGAACACCCTTCCATGAGGCCAACTTATTAACAACTCTATCTGCAATGAATTGAAAGTATATTTTCTAGGTTTGCCTTTAAATAAAGGGACACCAAGATACACAAAAGGCAATTGACCTGCTGAAAACCCCACTGAATTGCAGATTGCTCTAAATAATATGATTGGTGTCATTTGCTATTAAAGTATCAACATACTCTTAATAAGGTGATGCTTCTTATGCTTTTAAATCATTGGTGTCAGCTGCACTGGAACTCAGCTGGCCCACCATTGTTGTTAGGGTTGACCTGACCAATAGCATTGGCTAGAAGTGCCAATGCATCCGCAATCGCCTGATCGTTACGTCCTCTACCGGTCATTAGTTCCTGTACATGGCCAAACGACTCTTAATACAGAAACTTAAGCGAGTAAAAGCTACAGGCAACTAACTTAAAACCTTATTACCTATAACAAGTATAGACAATCCAACCAAGAGTCACACAACAGACTCACAACAGACTCATACCACGTCCGAACAAGGTCGAACTGCTCTAATACCACTAAATGTGACACCCTTCTACCACGCATGATGTAAGACATTTAATTTAAAAACAATTAAAGGAAAAACATGCATTTTACTGAAAATAAAATGAAATAATGTCTATGGGTAGAAAAGTCCCACATGAACCAGTTACAACGCGGAAAAGAAAATAAGTTTAAAACAGTAAACATAACAAACCAAGAAAATCAACATAACCCAACCCCGATGTCGCATACAGAGCTGGTATAACCGTTCCGGAATAAAATCCTCGGAATTACAACTGAAACTAACAACTACCATAACATAAAATAGCCCTAACTATGAGTGGCGGCTCCTCAGAGTCACTCCTCTCTGGGCTGCTCGTCATCCTCTGCAAGGTGCCAATCAGGCCAAACACAAACAAACAAATAGATATAGGGAGTAAGAATCATGTAACATAATAACAAGGAGATAGGTAGTAAAGTAAACAACAAGCATCGCAACATCACATCAAACATCAACATTATCATCATCATTATACTATGCAGTGCAATGCAGTCCTACTCCGCTAAACCATCAATGCATGTGGATCCACTAAATTCGGGATGGACGACTTCAGAGTTAAATATCCACATTGAGAATCTACTCAACGCCGGAGAATCTACTCCTTGGATAGCCAACGCATCAAACCAACGAATGCCTCATCACGGGGGCGCTAGGAGAATCTACTCCAACCGTGGATGGCCAGATCGCCGTACTCTAGGACGACCTCCGCTATGTCGAACATCCCTAAACAACATCTCCGATGCAATGCATATGCAACACAACAACAACGGCAACACTACCTCCATAACTCCAACGGAATCGACCGAAGATAACAGCGGAATCAACCGCAACAACTTGCCTCACGGAATCTACCTGAGGACTTAAGCGGAATCAACCGCAGTACCTGGGGAAAACTCTCAGCCACCAAGGTACATAACGACAACACCTTAGACCCAAACCGTGGGGTCAAGGCTTCCTTGACCAAAATGCACCAAGGCACAGCTCAACAGCTTGCGGTACCCAATAGGTATCAACTTTAATTATCTTTAGTAACATTAGTCAATTTGTCTAATCAACTTATCATCATTGGGGAATGGGGTTTAAAAACCCCTTAAAGTCCTTTAATTCTGTTTTGTCCAAGGGGGTTGAGCACGGTCGTGCTTGCAACCCAGCACGGTCGTGCTAAAACACGTGAGGGGCGTGCTCCCCTTTAAGTGAAGCACGGTCGTGCTTCTTATTGAGCACGGTCGTGCTCAGCAGTACGATCGTGCTCTTTGTCCTGCACGGCCGTGCTAAATAGCGCGGCCATCTTCCCAGAATGCAACTGGGAGCACGGTCGTGCTCCCTATTCAGCACGGTCGTGCTCATCGCGCGACAGTACTGTTCTGGGCAGGAACAGTAACCGTGTTCTAACCAATTTTAAGAGTTTAATCAGTTAACATCCTAAATCGGTTATCAATGTGTTTTAAGGATTAAACTCATCAACAACACAGCATCAACTTAATATATCATCATGTTCATAGCCATCTCAACAACATAAACTCAAACCAAACATCATGAACATAGGCATAACATATTAACAATCACTAACATGTTATCAGAATAATCAACGAATCATATATACATAAACAGATATTCACACAAACAAACCGGGGTTATGGGAACCCCTTTACTCTACTCTAACCCCGAGCCTATGATTACACTGCCCTTCTCCCCATACCTGGATTGAAGGTAGCTCCTTAACAGTGTCCTAAACAGCAACTGGTTCCTCCCCTAAGACGGCTCGACCTCAAACAAAACCTTGGATCAACAGAAACACCAACAATTAGTTCCCCATTCAAAAAATGAAAGGAAACTAAGGAAGAGGAAGGAACGTTACCTATATAATATATTTTTTTTCCTTTTCCGTAAGTTGTAAATATAACTACTTTGTTTTAAATGAATGGACAATAAAATATTCCATTATCCAATTAGGGTTATGAGTTTGAAAATCATTTACATAAGACCCAACTCGACTCATAAATATAAATCATAGAATGTACAGACTCAACATAAAGATGTGGAGACGCAGCTCCTAAAATATAATATACTTGGAGTCGCAACTCCATAAGCGTTAATATTAACTCCCAAACATACCCAGCTGGCGAAACTAAAATAGAAAAGACAGTCCTTTCTCGTACACCGTGAGACGGACAAACCAAACTGATGAGATCTAGTGGAAACTCTATTTGAGTCCACTACCAACGTCGTCACAAAAGACACTACTAGAGTCACTACAAAAGTAACTCTCGGACTAAGCCCTCTAGGAACCATCGATAGTCTGGATGACTTCCACTATAAACTCCAACATATCGTCCGCATGCTCGAACCTCAATCTCTACGATGCGTCTGCCAAGGATCATTTTGACGTCTCAACCTTCTCAAAAGAGTACAGAAGGCACATAGCCAGCCGATATAGGCAATATAAAAAGAAGGAGGTGAGATTTCCATTTATCTTACACATAAGGCAGACATGCAGTGGTACGACTCTCAGGTACGTACAATTAACAATTATCAATCATATCTACACTCAGAACAAAACAATAATGTTTCACAGAAACATGACCACAGCACAACGTTTTCCTAGATAGAAACATCTAAGACTCGAGGAATGACCTCTGATTTCCTATACCATGGTTTTACGAACAGTCGGAGAGAGTGGTTCGGAGGATTGTTCCGGAGTCTACCAGCCTTCGGTAATAAAGAATGCGTCAATAGAAGAGGGCGTGCACGTCATAGGCTTTTTCGGGAACGTCCTACACTACCAGAAAACACGTAGTGTCTAGTCGAGTATGTCGGTGCAATGTAAGATCACCACGCCACAGAGGAGCTACCAACTGGGCCTATGTGAGTATTTCATACCCCGACACCCCCTATGAATAAGCAGGATTCGCCCCTATGGAATTCGCACCCGCATTAAAGTGTTAGCTCCATCTCCTAGGCACAACGGCCTTACAGAACATAGTTTCACTATGTGTTTAGGCAAAATTGCCGGAAAATGCGTTCTTCTTGTCTATCCATTAGATGACATCTGGATTCCATCGGAATTCTTTCAACGTGCTTTCTCAGATGCTAGATGTTCGCACATCGAGCAGAAGTTCTCAAGTAACCTTTCATCTTTGTGTAGAGATATCTTAAAACACTTGATTAGAAGTCCTAACGCATTATGAGATTGGAACACAAGTCCTAACGCATTATGGTTCTTCACCTCAAATGTATTACTCTCCTAGGTTCTATTACTTTTATGAAATGGTTGAAATGCTAATTTCCATCAAAATTTCCCTTTATACAAAATTCCTTAGAATTTGACCGAACGTCGTTTATTTTGTAAATCGCGTAAATCCTTTTTCAACGATTTTACACTCTAATAGTCCAAAACTCATTTTGGAGTTTTAGAACAGTTTTATAGGTATGAAAAACAGTTTCTAACTGTCCTATTGCATAAATTTTCGAAAATTGCAGTTTAGTCCCTAAACTTTCATTAATTACAAAAAGGTCCTTATTCACTTAAAACCTCATAACTTTTTATTTATAACTCCAAATCACACCAAACCAACTTATTTAGAAATATTTTTCAGTTGCCCTCAAATTTCCATAAATTTCGTTTCTGCCCCAAATAATTTTCAGTAATTGCAAAATGGTCCTTTTTCACTAAAAAGCTTATAACTTTTTATGTATTAATCCAATTAACACCAAACCAATTTCTATGGTTTTGTCTCATCAAGGACTACAATCTTAACACACAAGAACATGAAATTCAGTGCAGCCTCTGAAATTCTCAGAAATTGCATTTTAGTCCCTAAGGACTCATAAAATCACATATCTTTCAATATACACATCCAAATTAATCCAAACCAATTTCTATATTCTTATATGTTCATTCAATCCTCATAAAAATTATTCAAACAATTTAACACATCATAGAACCCATTAAAACAGTCATGACCGAATGGCCTTAAATAATCATGTTAAGCATTTATTTTAACAAATCAATCATACAACAATCATGGTTTCAACTTAAGGTTATTGGAACCAAAAAAATCATATGACATATCATACGACAACCAAGAATCAAATCAAATCCTCCAAGAGGATCACACAACCATAAACAATAATATATAATCCTAACACTTAGGATTTACAAGACAACATACAAATACTTTAAACCACATACATATCTACATTAAGGTAGGATAGTAGTAATCTCCCCCCTTACCTCTTGTAGATCACTTGAAACTCAAGTAGGAGAAGGATGTTGTTCACCTAAATCACAAGGTTTTGAACCCACAAAACCTAGCCATGAACAACCAACAAGAAATCAAGTTAAAGATTGAAGAAAATCATCCTCCCATTTTATATAGATTCGGCCAACTCAAAAAGAATTAGCTAGGGATCTCTAAATTTTTCAAGCTCTTGGATGATGAAAATAGAAGTCATATGGAGATCATAGAAATTGATCTCACATTAAAATGATTTTTCTATGATTTTCTAGGAACTTTTGAAGATCTAGATCTAAGAATGAAAACATGATGATCATGGCATGAAACAAGTGAAATCAATGAATAAGACAGCTTAGATGATCAAGGATATGACTTTTTACCTCTTTTTGATTGAAGAAATGAAGAGAGTGATCAAAACAAGCTTAGGTAGAAATGGAAGCTTTTGGGACAGCTTTGAGGGTGTGGTGGTTTTATGAGTGTATCTCACAATCCACTCATCTAAGAATTACAAACTTTGGCTTGTTAGAAAGGTAAGAAGAAGAGGAACAACTTTGACGTTTAAGGTTTGGTTTGATTCAGATCAGAACATGGGCGTAAAGGGCCTTCTTTCTGCTGTTCTAGTGAGATGCTGTGGATTTCGAGCTGTTTTGGTAATTTGGGCATAACTCCCATGATGAATGATGAAAAGAAAATGGTTAAGTGTGGGAGAGGGCAGCCACGAAAATGAGAGGGAGTGGAAATGCCTTGTTTAATGTTAAAATGAACCAATGTTAGGTTAATTGACATAGGTTAAGTCTAGAAAATAATATAATAACTTAACTATGGTTATAATAACCTAACTAGAGTTAATTTGTAATCATGGTTTGGTTAAAATAATTGGTGGAGAATAAAGGGAGGTGTGGATGATTTTGGGCAGGAGTCATCCATGACTCATTGATCCAATCCATTAGCGGTTCCCGAAAATCTCGTACGCAGCTCCGTCATTCACCCGATTTCGGTTTTTTGAGAGGAAAATGATGAAATGAAATCAAAATGAAATAAGTTTTGTTAAGTGGAGGGGCTGCACGAAATTGACTAGTTTTAGAGGGTATTTTGGTCAAAAATTCACTTAGGGAAACCAATATCGTTGGAAAAATAATATAAACCTAAACCGTTTTGTTCACGGATCGAAATTAGGTTTTCTGATCTGTAAACTTTTACTGTCAGTGAAAAACACAGACCGGGTTTCGCATGAATTTTAAACCTAAAATTTCACCGTAACTTCCTTCGATATAGAAGGTCTCAACTATGATTTGTTTTCCTAAAAATTATTTTCTAAATCCCCGGTAAAAATATAAAATATAATTATCAGTCAAGGCGTGAGAATACAGGGTGTTACAATACTACCCCTCTAAAAAGAATTTCGTCCTCGAAATTAACTCGTCTAAGGAAAATGAACACGAATATCAACTCTCTATCACGTGTTCCGATTGCGTAACATTCACGTTTCTCAGAACATGACGTGAAGTATTTCATAGATTAGACTGTCGCTCTGACTTATACTGTATTCACGAAACCACCTGATAAAACAAATTAGGTAAATCCCTTTTTGAAACTCTCAAGACTCGAAGCACACTCAAATAATTTGAATGTCAATAGAATGAAATACACTAATTTCCGATAGATTTGGAAATTTGAATGATTCAAAACTTTGACTCCCATTTACGGTGGCGATTCTAACACATCGATGGTAAATAAGAACTCAGAATTTGAACAAATAATTTTCTAGAAGAGAAAATAATCTCTAGACTTTACTCTTTCAAGAAGAAATAAAGTAGAATGAATAGAAAAATAGAGAATATTCTTTATACAAAAAGTCTCTTTAATAGGTTCCTGAATGTAAAAATGTGTTGTACAGCCACATATTTACAAACGTGACCCTAATAAAGTTCCTTCCTCAACAAGAATTTCCTTCAAAAGACAAAACTTTGAAGATGATAATTGTCTTAATTTCCAAGAGTCTAGATTTGAAATCAATACTTATCTTGGTCTTTAAGAAAGCAACAATAAAGTTTTGCGAGTTCCCTCACTAGAGGTAACTCGGATTCATTTGGCATAAAAAAAAATTGCTGTGAATTGTCAAAATTTCAACTGCTCTAAAATTGATGACGTTTCACCCACAAGGGTAACAAGATATGATCCGCAAAAGATCATTCTATTTGAAATTGTAGTCATTTGCGGAAAAAGTAAATGGTTAAGTTTACAAAACTCAATTCTCAGCAACAAGGAAGTATCTGAGCAGATTTCCCAACCAGGATGAGTTACCAAGAAACTATAAAGGTAATTGCAAGGAATAATATAGGAATGCAATTCTGGTTGTTCTGCATAAAACTTAGACAACAAAAGATGCGACGATGAAACTAAACGAACTCGGAAACATGTTGGCAACAAACATAGGTAGTACATAGATAAATACATTGAGTATTTGACACACTCATAGAAAATCAAGAATGATTCTCAACTGAATTAACAGTACAGTCAAAAGTCTACTTTCTATGACACACTTCACTTAAAGATATTTCAGTCCTACTTGTTGTGAAGATTCTACCAGTTAACAACTACCAACGTATTCAAACTTTAAATCTTGGTGAACTACCTCCTCTTGCACAATGTTCTTTCATTGAATCCTTGTTCGTGGTCTCTCGGCTCACATGAGGTGCATCCTTAGGTTTTCCGCATACTCTAGCGACATGTCCCAGCTGTCCACACTTAAAACAAATGATGCCCTTAATCTTGCAATCTCTTGTAGCATGACTCACGCCACACTTCATGCATCTCGGTAAAGATTTCCTAGATGATCCATAACATTTACTGCTACCACTAATCCACTTCCCTTTTGGTGGTGTCCACATTGGCCTTGCGTACGGTTTCTCTTGAAAAGACCAAAAGCTTCTCTTTCTGCCTTGACTCACTTCTAGATCTCAAGGAACTCGACACTTATCCATCAAGATCGGAAACTGCAGTAGTTTCAATGACAAGATTGTCTTCCTCATTTCAACCTTTAGATTTTCCTCTAATTTCTTCCACTTTCGCACTTCCTCGTAATTCTTTAAATACAACTCCTTGAACTTAATTAGCTCTTCCAACTCAGCGGTATACTCACTGATAGTCATCTCCCCTTGTCCGTGCTGCAGAAACTCAATCTCCTCTGCACGACTCACTTTAGTGGAAGCATACTTCTCCAGAAATTTGCTTCGAAATACATTCCAAGTAATCGCTTCTTGTCTTGCCACTAACAGCTGGCAAGTTTCTCTCCACCAAAATCCAGCATCTCCTATCAACATAAATGTTGCACAAGCTACCTTCCAATGATCAGGGTACTCCATAGTTTGCAAATTCCTTTCTATTTCCGTAATCTAAAACTTGGCTTTCTCCGAATTAAGCTCACCATCAAATTGAGGTGGATTACTACAACAGAACTCAACTAGTCCTCGCCTCTTAGCAATTTCCTCGTTATGACGTGCCACAGTTGATGTTAGTTCTCTGAAGACTTGTACAGCTACAACCCTATCTTCGGAATCCTTAATTGCAGAATCAGATCTACTCGTTCCCGGACTAACCATGATTTTCTATAAAAGCACGGTAGTCAGAACTAGGAAGAAAACAATACATCATAATCTATTCAATATTATTCCTCCTTAGGAACAATAATGAAAAGATCAACAAACAATATTGTATCCTTTTGGAACAACGTTATGAAAAACATAAACTAAGCCAAGGATAGACTAAAGTCATTACCCTTCCAAACATTGGTTCTTCATTGAACCAAAAACACAAAACACTTAAGAACAATCAGAGAAAATACAACAAAGACGACAACAGACCTAAACCCCAAAGCCCAAAAGACTCGGCCAGCTCTGATACCAATAATGTAACACCCTCCTCGGGCGCTACATCGTAAGTGACATTTTAAGGCCAAAAATAGGTTAATTAAATTTGGCTATAAAAAATGGGGTAATTTTTTTTTTCCTTTTCCGTAAGTCGTAAATATAACTACTTTGTTTTAAATGAATGGACAATAAAATATTCCATTATCCAATTAGGGTTATGAGTTTGAAAATCATTTACATAATACCCAACCCGACTCATAAACATAAATCATATAATGTACAGACTCAACATAAAGATGTGGAGACGCAGCTCCTAAAATATAATATACTTGGAGTCGCAGCTCCATAAGCGTTAATATTAACTCCCAAACATACCCAGCTGGCCAAACTAACATAGAAAAGACAGTCCTTTCTCGTACACCGTGAGAAGGACAAACCAAACTGACGAGATCTAGTGGAAACTCTATTTGAGTCCACTACCAACATCGTCACAAAAGACACTACTAGAGTCACTACAAAAGTAACTCTCGGACTAAGCCCTCTAGGAACCATCGATAGTCTGGAAGACTTCCACTAGAAACTCCAACATATCGTCCGCATGCTCGAACCTCAATCTCTACGATGCGTCTGCCAAGGATCATTTTGACGTCCCAACCTTCTCAAAAGAGTACAGAAAGCACATAACCAGCCGATATAGGCAATATAAAAAGATGGAGGTGAGATTTCTATTTATCTTACACATAAGGCAGAGATGCAGTGGTACGACTCTCAGGTACGTACAATTAACAATTATCAATCATATCTACACTAATAACAAAACAATAATGTTTCACATTAACATGACCACAGCACAACGTTTTCCTAGATAGAAACATCTAAGACTCGAGGAATGACCTCTGAATTCCTATACCATGGTTTTACGAACAGTCGGAGAGAGTGGTTCGGAGGATTGTTCCGGAGTCTACCAGCCTTGGGTAATAAAGAATGCGTCAATAGAAGAGGGCGTGCACGTCATAGGCTTTTTCGGGAACATCCTACACTACCAGAAAACACGTAGTGTCTAGTCGAGTATGTCGGTGCATTGCAAGATCACCACGCCACAGAGGAGCTACCAACTGGGCCTATGTGAGTATTTCATACCCCGACACCCCCTATGAATGCATTCGCCACTACGGAATTCGCACCCGCATTAAAGTGTTAGCTCCATCTCCTAGGCACAACGGCCTTACAGAACATAGTTTCACTATGTGTTTAGGCAAAATTGCCGGAAAATGCGTTCTTCTTGTCTATCCATTAGATGACATCTGGATTCCATCGGAATTCTTTCAACGTGCTTTCTCATATGCTAGATGTTCGCACATCGAGCGGAAGTTCTCAAGTAACCTTTCATCTTTGTGTAGAGATATCTTAAAACACTTGATTAGAAGTCCTAACGCATTATGAGATTGGAACACAAGTCCTAACGCATTATGGTTCTTCACCTCAAATGTATTACTCTCCAAGGTTCTATTACTTTTATGAAATGGTTGAAATGCTAATTTCCATCAAAATTTCCCTTTATACAAAATTCCTTAGAATTTGACCGAACGTCGTTTATTTTGTAAATCGCGTAAATCCTTTTTCAACGATTTTACACTCTAATAGTCCAAAACTCATTTTGGAGTTTTAGAACAGTTTTATAGGTATGAAAAACAGTTTCTAACTGTCCTATTGCATAAATTTTCGAAAATTGCAGTTTAGTACCTAAACTTTCATTAATTACAAAAAGGTCCTTATTCACTTAAAACCTCATAACTTTTTATTTATAACTCCAAATCACACCAAACCAACTTATTTAGAAATATTTTTCAGTTGCCCTCAAATTTCCATAAATTTCGTTTCTGTCCCAAATAATTTTCAGTAATTGCAAAAAGGTCCTTTTTCACTAAAAAGCTTATAACTTTTTATGTATTAATCCAATTAACACCAAACCAATTTCTATGGTTTTGTCTCATCAAGGACTACAATCTTAACATACAAGAACATGAAATTCAGTGCAGCCACTGAAATTCTCAGAAATTGCATTTTAGTCCCTAAGGACTCATAAAATCACATATCTTTCAATATACACATCCAAATTAATCCAAACCAATTTCTATATTCTTATATGTTCATTCAATCCTCATAAAAATTATTCAAACAATTTAACACATCATAGAACCCATTAAAACAGTCATGACCGAATGGCCTTAAATAATCATGTTAAGCATTTATTTTAACAAATCAATCATACAACAATCATGGTTTCAACTTAAGGTTATTGGAACCAAAAAAATCATATGACATATCATACGACAACCAAGAATCAAATCAAATCCTCCAAGAGGATCACACAACCATAAACAATAATATATAATCCTAACACTTAGGATTTACAAGACAACATACAAATACTTTAAACCACATACATATCTACATTAAGGTAGGATAGTAGTAATCTCCCCCCTTACCTCTTGTAGATCACTTGAAACTCAAGTAGGAGAAGGATGTTGTTCACCTAAATCACAAGGTTTTGAACCCACAAAACCTAGCCATGAACAACCAACAAGAAATCAAGTTAAAGATTGAAGAAAATCATCCTCCCATTTTATATAGATTCGGCCAACTCAAAAAGAATTAGCTAGGGATCTCTAAATTTTTCAAGCTCTTGGATGATGAAAATAGAAGTCATATGGAGATCATAGAAATTGATCTCACATTAAAATGATTTTTCTATGATTTTCTAGGAACTTTTGAAGATCTAGATCTAAGAATGAAAACATGATGATCATGGCATGAAACAAGTGAAATCAATGAAGAAGAAAGCTTAGATGATCAAGGAGATGAGTTTTTTACCTCTTGTTGATTGAAGAAATGAAGAGAGTGATCAAAACAAGCTTAGGTAGAAATGGAAGCTTTTGGGACAGTTTTGAGGGTGTGGTGGTTTTATGAGTGTATCTCACAATCCACTCATCTAAGAATTACAAACTTTGGCTTGTTAGAAAGGTAAGAAGAATAGGAACAACTTTTATGTTTAAGTTTTGGTTTGATTCAGATCAGAACATGGGCGTAAAGGGCCTTCTTTCTGCTGTTCTAGTGAGATGGTGTGGATTTCGAGCTGTTTTGGTAATTTGGGCATAACTCCCAAAATACTTATCCGTTTTTGATGATCTTTATCTCGTTGGAAATAAGAGAGATAGAGGAACAACTTTCATGTAGAAAGTTTTACGCGTTTCAGAACAGAAAAAGGTCAGAACTTCGATGAACTTTTGATTGAGTAAGGAGAGTTTGTCTTAGTGTTCTTGGTGTTCATGATGAATGATGAAAAGAAAATGGTTAAGTGTGGGAGAGGGCAGCCACGAAAATGAGAGGGAGTGAAAATGCCTTTGTTTAATGTTAAAATGAACCAATGTTAGGTTAATTGACATAGGTTAAGTCTAGAAAATAATATAATAACTTAACTATGGTTATAATAACCTAACTAGAGTTAATTTGTAATCATGGTTTGGTTAAAATACTTGGTGGAGAATAAAGGGAGGTGTGGATGATTTTGGGCCACATATTATGAGTCATCCATGACTCATTGATCCCATCCATTAGTGGTTCCCGGAAATCTCGTACGTAGCTCAGTCATTCACCCGATTTCGGTTTTTGAGAGGAAAATGATGAAATGAAATCAAAATGAAATAAGTTTGGTTAAGTGGAGGGGCTGCACGAAATTGACTAGTTTTAGAGGGTATTTTGGTCAAAAATTCACTTAGGGACACTCTTGGAATTTTACTTAAAGTCCAAGGGCATTTTGGTCTTTTCATTAGAATAAATATCATGATATTTTGGGTGTCATCATTAGGCTTCATAAATGCTAGGTGAGTCACCCTTGTGACTCACCACCTTAGGTGGCAAGATGTCCCATCATCCGGAGTCCAGTTTTGTCTCTGCACGTCCGTTCTCGACTCCGTCGATCACCCGTTTGTTAATGATGCGCCCGAATAAAGTATAATAACATATTTATTTTGAAAATTTTCAAAATAACCAATATCGTTGGAAAAATAATATAAACCTAAACCGTTTCGTTCATGGATCGAAATTAGGTTTTCTGATTAGTAAACTTTTACTGTCAGTGAAAAACACAGATCGGGTTTCGCATGAATTTTAAACCTAAAATTTCACCATAACTTCCTTCGATATAGAAGGTCTCAACTATGATTTTGTTTTCTTAAAAATTATTTTCTAAATCCCCGGTAAAAATATAAAATATAATTATCAGTCAAGGCGCGAGAATACAGGGTGTTACACTCAACACTCTTACAAGTATTATTTGCTCACCTAGCCTCTTCAAGCTCAACTCAGAAAGGAGTAAAGGTTTTGTGTATTTAATACAACTTGCAAATCTTTCAGATCACACTCAGAGAGTGGAATAAATATGAAGTATAAAAGACTGCGAATTAAATTCAAATGATTGAATGAATATTCAATGAAATAATGAAGAAGTTAATTAAGTGAGTAAATGCTTCTTGCGCAGTGTTCTTAATGATATTCAACTTCTTTTCTTCATCTTCATGGTTTGGTCTATATAAAGATTTTAATCAATTTGATCCGTTAGGCACAGCTTCAGAAAGTGTGTACATTTGATTTGAGCTTCTGGAACACCATTAATGCCAAAGAGTCGTTATGTGTAAACATTAAATGCTTAGGAATGTTGTGCTTTGATAAGGTTGTCCAAGAGTGCACTTTATTCTGAGTTGCTGTTGTTTCAGAGTATGCAGCAACAGGCTTCTTGTACATATAGCAGAGGTCTTTCTTCTTTCAGTGCAACACTCAATTCACTTTCCACAAAGCACTCTTACTTTGTACTAAAACAGGTAAAAAAGTTACTGCTATGGTATCGAGATTACGTGTTTATTCCTTAAAACCTTGAAACAAACGTTCTTTATTCTTTATTGTGTTGTTGTCCAGAGGTCATCGAGATCCTTAAGGAAGGCATCTAATTTGAATAAGGTGACTTGGACTTCATTTCTGACAAACTGACATTGTAGCAATGTTGGAAATTTAGACGGGTGCAAAGCAATCCAAAAATAGACGGGTGCTTGTGCAGTCCAAAACTAGACGGGTGCTTGTGCAGTTCAAAACTAGACGAGTGATCCCCCGAGTCTTCTCCAGAAAGATGCTTCTTGCCACGTCATTCGAATCTTGACTGAGCATTGACTTGGTTTTTGATTGTGTAGACTGATTTATTAGACGAGTGGCTTTTAGACGAGTCTAAAAACTGGGCTCTACTAGAAAGTAGACGAGTCATAAAATAGAAGAGTGATCTTTAGGTCTATTTTCCTGCACACTTATCAGACATGTCAATAATTTCATATGGTTCAATATTATCATAATTAATCTATTTGGAATCATCAAAACTTAGAGAATCTACACATGGAATGTGTCTCAGACTTATGAGGTCTCAACATTCTCCCCCTTTTTGATGATGACAAATAGCTTTTCTGATTTTATTGAATATCAAGGATAATAAGGGAAATTTTCAGACAGATATAATTTTTCAGAGAATGCTATGCTCCCCCTTAGTTTATGCATCAAATAAAAACATGTATCAGATAAAAAACAAGGTACCAGAGCAGATGTTGGATTCAAACATATTATATCAGAGTAGAAATCAAACTTGTTAGACAGATAGTCATAAACTCATAATAAATAAGCTATAATTTCTTATATTTCCTCCCCCTTTTGGCATCAATCAAAATAAGGAAAAAATATATGAGAGAGCCAAAAGAAATAACAAAGCAACATTTCATTTCATATAAACAGAGTCAGAAGGATTACAAGTGATAGACATCACTGACTAGTACATTGCATGACTCAAGAAATGAAAATGTTGAAGTCCTGAAACCTAAGAGCTAGGACCCCCTTGGCTTTTAAAGAAAGCTTCCATCGTCTTCTGCATAGCAGTTTGCTGGGCCAGCATCTGAGCTTGAAAAGCAGCTTGTTGAGCAAATGCTTCATCCTGTCTCTGAATGACAGCCTGCAAACTTGAAGCCATTTCGTCAAGTCTCTGATGGGCAGCAGGGTCATAGGCAACTACTGGAGCAGTAGAGTCTGTTGTGGAAGGTAGTTGCAGATGCTGATGGAGGAGGTGTAGAAGGTAATTCTTGAACCAAAATATCATCCTCAAGCTGAGGATCTAGAAAAACACTTGTTGAGAGTGTGGTTGATAAAATTCTTCTAGGAGAGCATGCATTAGTTCATGATGAAGAGGAGAGTCAACTACAGAGAGGAGAAATTCATAAGTTCTCCTAATGAGATTTATGTGAGTAAGAGGGGTAGATTCAGGAAAGTTCAGAAGAAAGAAGGGAAAAACCATAGAGTGGGGAAGTATGGCATAAATTGAGGGTGAGAAAGGGTAGAGAGCAAAATCTTGACTACCTCTCACAGGAATATCTTTCTTCTCTTCTTCCTTTAAACCAGAACTAGATCCACATCTCTAGTAGATGTCTCTGATCTTGAGGAACTCATGATGAGTCTCAGTTGAGAATATCCTCTTTCTCTATTTGCACTTCTTATCATTCAGCTTGATAAGAGAATTTCTGATCCAGTGGCAAGTTTATTACCTTTTGCTTTGCTTTCAGAACCACGGAGTTAGGCATCACTTTGATTTCTGTTGAAGACTTCATGAAGATATGTGGATTGAACAACCATTTTCCTACATTTTGATGTTTTCTGACCAGCTTTACAAGCTGTCTTTCAGATTCAAGAGAGGCAATGACATCTAAGTCTTTGCCATTGAGGAAGTTGGAGCATGATTCATCTGCGACAGAAAATGGAGTGGTTCAGGAAGAGGGGTGATATGGAGATAATGTGGTTAAAGGGAGAGGGTTATGTCTGGTTTCAGAGAATAAGTCTGGAAAGACTACTCTTAGAGGGACTTGGCATGATTTCTGATATGATCAGGGGTTGGTGATTTAGGTGAGGGTGGAGGAGGAGTGAGATTGTCAAAATATTCAAAATCACTGACATCCTCAGTTTGAAGAGTGTCAGTATGATGAGATGTTTGTGGTGTGGAAGGATTGGATAGATGAGGTTCTGTTTCAGACAGGTGGCCTTCTGAATCAGTAGGATTAAGTTCAGAAGAGTGATGGATAGGTTTAGAAACAGAGGTTTGTGGGATAGGTGATGCATGTGGAGGAGTTGGAATTTTTGGTGAAGCAGGTGGAGGAGTAGAGGTTTTCTGTAGAGTTTGTGGTGATGGTGATGGTGATGGTGATGGTGTTTTCTGTGAGGGTGGTGTTGGTGCTCTTTGTGGTGACAGAGAATGGAAGTTGTTGTGGTGGAGGTGATGATTCTTTCTGTGGTGAGGGTGATGATGAGGGAGTAGGAAGTAAAACAAGCTTCCTCTTTGTCATAGTGGTCATCTTTTTCTTAGGGATCACAGTCTCTTCTGGTTGAGATTCCCCCTCAGCTTGCACAGCTCTCTTCCTCTTGAATACCTTGGTAATACTTGGTCCAATGGGGACAGAGGCAGCAGCTTGAACAACAGGTTCAGATCCAGCAACAGATTCAACAACAGGTTCAACAATAGGTTCAACAACAGGTTCAACAACCTGATAAATAACATTTTGAAGCCCAGAAGCTTCAGTAGATGCTTGAGCAGATGACTCAGCAATTTTTCTCTTTTCCTCTGCATTTGAGGCCTTTCCTCTTCAACAGGCTCCATGAAGGGTTCAGCTTTAACAGCAAGAGTAAAGAGAGATTCTTCCATTTGAGTAGATGCAGCAGGTGCTGATGATGATGCTTCAACATTAGGCTCAACAGTGGGAGTTGGAGTGATCTTCATCAAGGACAGAGTCTTTGTAGTGATCTCAGTGCAGAGATCAGCATAAACAACACTTCTTAAATCCAACTTGCTTACTCTAAAAATTCTTGTCATGATCCTACCATAGGGATAATCCTTATCCTTTCCCTTGACAGCCTTTTCCATATGAATGAAGATCAAGTCAGTAATATCTATCCTAATTTTTTGGACTAGACGAAAAAGTGCAAACTTCTCTATTTTACTGACATGATTTCTAGACCCAGTCCTAGGCATGACATAGTTTATAATAAGAAAATGAAGAAATCTTGCCTTAGGAGAAAAATACTTGGAGTCTTTGTTTGCAAGCAACTCCATAAAGCACTTGATTCACATTTGCTTCTCCTTGATCCTTCAGCCAATCTTTATAATAGCCAGCACCTTCTCTTGGGCATTTTGCCACTTCAGCGAGTCACTCGTGAGTTATGAAAATGTGGTCCTCAGCCACGTCTCCAGAAATCATGGAGGTTGTGTTGTCCTTGGTGATCTTTGCAGTGGTCCAGAAATCCCTAACAAGAGTAGGGAAGACAAGCTCTTGCAGTTGAAAGAAGGGTAGCCATCCAACATTGTTGAGTTCAGGAAGAATTTCTAAACTCTTGGTTCTGAGTTCGTCAAAGTTAGGGACCCTTCCAAGGTGCACCTTTTTCAGTTTAGCGATTGGTAGCTTGGTTTTCTCAGCCAGAGTTTCAAGAAGACTCTTGGGTGCCATTGATTTAGAGAAGTGAAGATTAGGGTTTTGGAGATGAAAAGTTCTGAGATTTTGAAGACGAAGAGAGTTTAGAGAAAGGTTGATACTTGAGAGCAAAGATTGTTAGTGGAGATTTTTGAAACGACACGGGTTGTTTTGTTAAAACACTTGAGTACTTTTTGCGGTGGGAATAAGGAAAGAGAAAATTGCCATAAAAAGTAATAACTTTTGAAAAAACATTTGTTAATCATAATGAAATGTTTTTAAGTAAAGGAGGGAAAATGCAATGTACACGTGTCTCAGTCAGGGTTTAGCACTGAGTGTTTTTAGCCACGTCATCAGACGCTTGGCTAAAGTAGACGAGTGAAGCATGAAGAAGAAAAAAACAGACGAGTCATCCATACAAAAACTTAGACAAGTAAATTTTTAGACATACCAGCATACACTTATTCAGACACATTATGCATATTAAGATTCCTTCTAATAAAAACAAATCTATCTTCACTTAGAGGTTTAGTAAAGATGTTTGCCCGTTGATACCCAGTGTTTACAAACAAAAACTCCTTTTTGCACATAATCTCTAATAAAATGATGCTTTATTTCTGTATGCTTTGCTCTAGAATGTTGTAGGGGATTCTTAGACAGATTAATAGCACTAGTATTATCACACCAAATAGGTATATTATGTTCAAACATTGAATAATCTTCAAGTTGATATTTACCCAAAGCAGTTGTGAACAACAACTGGCTGCAGATATGTATTCAGCTTTAGCAGTTGAGAGAGCAATGGTGCTTTGCCTTTTGTTTGACCTGGAGATCATATTTGTTCCAATGAAGTGGCATCCTCCACTGGTACTTTTTCTATCAGAATCCAACTAACCTGAAATCTTCAGATTTCTTATATAGTAAACCAAGGTTAGTGTTTCTAATTAAATATTTGAAAATTCTTTTAATAGCCTTATTATGAGATTCTTTAGGATCTGATTGAAATCTAGCACAAAGACAAACACTAAATTGAATATCAGGTCTACTAGCAGTTAAGTATAGAAGAGATCCAATCATACCTCGGTAGATAGTTTGATCTACCTTTTTACCTTCCTCATCATTGTTTAGAATAACTGATGGATGCATAGGAGTACTCATAGGCTTTGAATTTTCTATTTTATACCTTTTCAGAAGCTCCTTGGTATATTTCTGTTGATGGATATAGATTCCATCACTTGTCTGTTTTATTTGAAGACCAAGGAAGAACTTCAATTCTCCCTTCATGCTCATCTCAAATTCATTCTGCATCAACTCAGAAATCTTTGCAGAGCTTTTCATTAGTAGCACCAAATATAATATCATCAACATAAATCTGTACTACTATAAAATCTTTCTTTGAGCATTTCTTGAAAAGTGTAGTATATACTTTGCCTCTAATAAAATTATTTTCCATTAGATATGTGCTTAACCTATCGTACCAAGCTCTAGAGGCTTGTTTGAGTCCATATAAAGCTTTCTTAAGCTTATAGACATGGTGAGGATTTTCAGAATCCTCAAACCCAGGAGGTTGCTTGACATAAACTTCCTCCTTAATTATTCCATTTAGAAAGAAATGCACTTTTAACATCCATTTGATAAAGAGTTATATCATGTTGTGCAGCATAAGACATGAGAATTCTAATTGCTTCTAAGATAGCTACAGGTGCAAAGGTTTCAGTGAAATCAATACCTTCCTGTTGATTATACCCTTGAGCAACTAGTCTTGCTTTGTTTCTTACAACTTTTCCATCTTCATCCAGTTTGTTTCTAAACACCCATCTTGTTCCAATAACAGATTTATCTTTGGGTTTAGAAACTAGAGTCCAAACACCATTTCTTTTAAACTGATTCAGTTCTTCTTGCATGGCTAGAATCCAGCTTTCATCTTGTAAGGCTTCTTCAATCTTCTTGGGTTCCAAGTCTGATATGAAGGCCATGTTGTTATATTCATTGAAAGCAGATCTGGTTCTAACTCTTTAAGATGGACTTCCAATGATAAGATTTTCTGGATGATAGGTCTTGAATTTCCAATCTTTCTTCTCATTCTGAGTTTCAGACGTATTAGCAGTTGTCTGATTTTCAGACACGTCTACATTTGACTTGTCTGAAGATTCTTCTACTGTAGGATTAAGTTCAATACCTGCAATATCATCTTCTAGATCTGATAGTTCCCTATTAGTCTTCAAACCATCATTAAACTTCACATGAATTGATTCTTCTACAACAGAAGTTCTAGAATTAAAGATTCTAAAAGCTTTAGACAGTTCAGAATATCCAATAAATATGCCTTTATCTACTTTAGAGTCAAATTTGTCAAGATAATCTTTTGTATTAAGAATATAACATTCACATCCAAAAGCATGAAAATATGATATGTTGGGTTTTCTACCTTTCCACAATTCATAAGGAGTCTTATTTAGAATAGGTCTAATCAGAATTCTGTTTTGGACATAACAAGCAGTGTTAATAGCTTCTGCCCAGAAGCACTTAGGAAGATTATTTCATTAAGCATTGTTCTACCCATCTCTTGAAGAGATCTGTTCTTTCTCTCAACCACTCCATTTTGCTGTGGAGTTCTAGGTGCAGAGAAATTGTGAGAAATACCATTTTCCTCACAACAGTTTCAACTGTTCATTTTCAAATTCTCCCCCAAGGTCACTTTTGATAGCAGAAATACAAAAACCCTGCTCATTCTGTACTCTTTTACTGAATACTGTCAACACCTTATAAGACTCATCCTTGTGAGTTAAGAAGAGTACCCATGTAAATCTAGAATAGTCATCAACTATGACAAAACCATATTTCTTTCCACCTAGACTAGCTACACTGACTGGTCCAAACAGATCCATGTGTAACAGTTGCAAAGGTCTAGAGGAGGTGACTTCTTTCTTAGATTTGAAACTTGATTTTACTTGTTTACCTCTCTGACATGCATCACACAAAACATCTTTCTTAAAGGAAATATCAGGCAATCCTCTCACAAGGTTATGCTTTTTCAATTTAGAAATATGTTTCATACTAACATTCTTATGCCATAGCCGCCACTTTTCATCCTCTCTAGATATAAAGCATGTTACACTTTGATCTGAAAGTTCAGACATGTCAATCTTATACAAATTGTTTTGCCTTTTGGCAGAAAAGAGAGTCTTTCCACTACTGTCATTGACTATGCATGCATCCTTAGAAAAAGATACAGAAAATCCAATATCACACAATTGACTTATGCTAAGCAGATTACGTTTTAACCCTTTCACATATAAAACATCACAGATAATAGGCATGGGAGGTTTACCACCAGTTTTACCTACACCAACAACTTTTCCTTTTTGGTTGCCACCGAAGGTTACATGTCCACCTTTCTTAGGTTGGAGGTCTAGGAACATAGATCTTTCTTGTAACACCCCCACTAGGTATTACTACGTAACACATGCGGAATTTAAATTAAAAAGATAGTTTGTTGGTTGCTTTCGGAAAATAATTTATATAAGTACATAAGCGTCTGAAATTGGGTATAAAAATTTGTCACGACTTCAAATCTAAGCCTTGATCGGCACACAGGCTTACAATCCTAGCCTGGCAAGTCTATTTAATTTAGAAATATACTTGAATACAAACTAGTATTTTTACAAAAATTTCGACAGAGTCTCCTTTGTAATTCGAACATCCCAGGTAAAAGAACACCTGCTAAAATAATTACATTTTCATTCCAGAATCTCAGTCACACTAAAATACATCCAGACAGTATTATTTTGGAAATAATTACATCAACAAGCTATACAGAACCCAAAAGGAAAAAGCTTAGATTTTCATTCAAAAGAAATGCTCTCCGAGCCATAAACTTCACATTCAAAAATAAAGGCTCTCCGAGCCATACAAATAAATACTATTAGAAATCTATAACATCTCAAAGCCTAAGCTAGTCACTCTATCAAATAGCTAAAACCAAGTCTTCGAGCGACATGGAAAGACTCCTCTGCAACATCAGTACTAGCGTACCAAGGTACAATAGCGAAACCAGAAGAAACCTGATATATCTGTAAGGGTGAGATACCGACAATTGGATATATCATACAACAACCGTACACATGATACATACATCACCTCAGCACATTCACATTTAATTATTATTCAGAGATAAAATAACAAGTGTTATATCAGTGGGTCTCATACCCGAACAATCAGCTTTATAAAATTAATGCATGACACTTCAATATTCAGGCTCTAACTTAATCTCATGAGATAACAACACCGTTTCATCGTAGAAGTAATAAAGAGTTGGTCAAGCTCTGATGCCCACTGGCAAGTTGCCACCATAACCTCGTGCACCAAGGTCTCCGGATGCACAACGTCTCGAATGCCTCCAACTGGGCCAATCGGACTGACCCTCAGATACCACCTTGTATCTGGTTTACTTAAGCACGTCTGCTAAGGGGAAATGCATATGAATAAAAGACTTCCAATCATCAAGGTTTTTCTTTGTGTGTATTCTTTTTCGCTGTCGAAGCTCAAAGCTAACAACTATTCATAATTCCCCATCACTTTGAACTTAAAGAAAACACAGGACACGCGGTCCGAGTGCTCAATCACAACGCCTTAGACCGATGCCGCAGTCAAGGTTTGTGGTCGTAGAAATCACTTATGATTTTATCCATGTGTTACTCTAACATGATAAGGACTCTTAGTCCGCAGCAACGAAATTAGGACGCACCGTCCTCAATTCCGAAATTAGGACTCTTAGCCCATACATCACGATTAGGACCCTTGGCCCATAATTCTTAACACGGATCCTAGATCACGTGCATATAACTGAATACTAGAGGCGACGTCTCGCGTACTAGATTCTCTTTCACATGTACTTACTTTTCACTCAGTGAAAATCAAATCCAAAACAAAACCTCAGTCACTTATCCAAGTATCCGGAACGTTTCTAAATCATTTAGGAGAAAATCCTTTTCCTTTGCAAACACTTTTATAAAACATTTAGGAAATTCGTTTGCTCTTTGAAATCCTTGATGGAATAAAGTCAAATATTTTCAAAGGGTTTTTCCTTCATAAAACACATAGTTCGAAAAAGGTTTTCTCTCATACAAAACTCTAAATCATGAAAAGGTAGTTTCCTTCAACTTAAAATCACTTCAACATTTTTCTAAAAGCAAAGATCTTATTCTTCTGAAGTAAGCACTTAAACAAGGAATTGTTATAAATGAACCCAAAACTTTCAAAGTTCTATCCAAGGCTTATTAAGGCTTTTAATCCTTATAGTCATTGAGCACAGACTCAAGTCCGGCTTCTCAAACTTCAATTAACAGTAATATATTCACAACAATAATAATATCACAGTTAATGACAGTTCATCACATATATATAATTCATAACACTTTAAAGCAAGTAATGTTCAACTTCAAGTAATAACCACAATAGTTCAAGTAAACAAGTTATTCAAGTATTGTCTCAATATCACAATCATAGTCACAACACTCAATTAACACACACACATGCATACAGTTATTGAATATCCCTAGGCAAACTCCCCTTACCTTTGAAGACAAGTAAAGGATTCTTGTCTTAATGCTCACGTTAGCTCCAAGAGTGTAACTATCTACTCCATCAAGCAAGCACCGTGTCAAACGTCTCAGAGAGGGAATCCAACAACGCGCAACAACCAGAAATCAAGAAATCAATTACACATGATCAAACACACATTCTAATTTGATCTAATCGTGTTTGGAGTTAAACTTCACAAAATATATTTTGATTTTCCAATAAAATCAATTCGGGCAAAAGAGGTTTCATCACACAATTTGGGAAACTTGTTTTTGCTTAAAGAATCATGAAATTAAACTTATAAATCATCAATTAAAAATCCTAATTTAATTAAATCATAGTTAATTTCACAAATATAAGTCACTTTCAACTAATGTCAGATTTGGGTTTATGACTCCTAAACCAAATTTAGGGAAAATACGATTTGCTTAAGAAAAGCGAAATTGATTTGTCAGAATTTAAATTAACAGTCCCAATGTCATAAATACATACTTAATTTTACAAAACATAACCAATTTCAATGAAAATCAAATTGGGGCTTTAGGGTTCATAACCTAAATTGGGTAAAATCCAATCCACTTAAAGAATGATGAAATTGGTTTAGGGAAACACTAATTTACAATCCCAGTTGCATAAAAATCTATTTTAATTTCAGATTACAACATGAAATCAAAGAGCTAGGGTTAGGGTTTGAAAATCAGATTTGGGGATTTTCAATCTAGAAGAGATTAGAGGGTAAAACACTTACCCAAGGTGAAGAATATGTCATGGTGGCTGTCTTGGAGGTGGTCCGACGCGGCGGCTGATGGAGAAAAACGCGCTCAGGCTAGGCGGTCTGAGCATGGCAAACCGGACGCGAGTAGTGGTTGCGCGGCTGTCTTCTCCAGTCCAGCAGCGAGCGGCGGCGTTCCAGGGCGGGTCGATGGCGTCGAACGGAGCTTGCAGCGGTGAAGACGCGACGCACAGCGAGGAACAAATGGACCAGACGCATGAGGCTCGCGCGATCATCTCCTTCCTCTCGCGGCGGTCGGACGAGCTTTGGAGGTGGCGGCGCGCACGGAGGGACGGTGGAGGGTGGTTGGGTGCTGGGTTGTGGAGAGGAGGAAGAAAAATGAAATGAGGAGGAAGAAGAAATCACAAGGTAGAAGAAGAGAGGAGCATCGGGTTTTTCAAGAGAGGGAGGAGAGAGAAGATTAGGTTTTTGTGTTAGTGGGTACAAAATGAGTGATAAATATTAAGTCTAAAAATAAATACCTCTTTAGTTTCTGAATCTAAAAATTAAGGGTGACAAATATATACTTTCAAAATGTGAAACAAAGTAGAGATTGATAGTTGAATTGATCAACTAAGAAAATACCCGGTCCAAGATAAATCTCCGATTAATGTCAAACCAGTTTATTTTCAAATCTAAAATTAAATAGAATGAAAATATGAAAATGCTTTTCTCTTAATCATATTATTTAAAACATTTTTCTGTACAGGTAATAATAGTGACAATAATGTAATTTAGTGTCTAGTAAGCGTGCATACACTGAAATAAGTCAGTGCTAACGCACCCAATAAAATAATTTGAAAAGAGTGATTAAATTACTCACACTAAACCATATGAATAAAATAAATATAAACATCCAAATAAAATAATTAATTATACGCGTAAAAACTGGGGTGTTACATTTCTCCTGTCATATGTCGCGAGCATCCACTGTCCAGGTAACATGACAGGTGTTTGCTTTGCCCTATTAAGTATGTCTCCAACAGGAATGATCCTAGACTTAGGTACCCATATTTTCTTGGGTCCTTTTCTGTTAGTATGAGGAGTCTGTGAAGACTTCCTTCTCTTTTTGTGAATACACTTGGACGTGATATGTCCAGCTTTTCCACAGTAGGAACATATAGGTTTATTTAAACTAACTGACACAGATTTGACAGTTATTTTTAAGAACTTTGTTGATCCTTAATGATGTTCTTGATTAGAATAACCTATACCTTTGTTAAGGTAGTGCCTCTGACTTCCTAAAAGTTTACTCAGATTATCTTTACCATTAACAAACTTGGCAGGATCTGAGGTGAGCTCTTCTACTTTCTGTTGAAGTTTAGTCACTTCTTCAGAGGGTAGAGTTTCAACTGAGATCTCAGCTTTAGACTTCTCAGTTTTAAGCCTACTATTCTCTTCAACTAACTTCTCACTTTTGAGATTTCTGTGTATGCTCTTTCCAGAGTTTAATATACTGTCTCTTGAGAGATTTGAAAGCTTTAGATATATAGTTGGATTCTTCCAATAGTTCATCATAGGCATCATTCAATTTCTCAAGTTCAGAATGTACCTCAGTTTCTGATTCTAAACCAGTATCTGGCATAAGATAGAGATTTGCTTCAAGCTCCTCTCCTTCACTTTCAGTGGAGCTTTCATCAAGATCTTCCCAAGTGGCCATCATTCTTTTCTTCTTTTTGTTGAAGAACTTCTTGGGAGGTTGCTTTTTAAGTTGAGGGCATTCTGCCTTGATGTGACCAGGCTTCTTGCATTCATAGCACACAATGACATTTCTGTCATTAGATCCACCATCTTTGTTGTGTTTTTCTTTGTTGAGGCACCTGAAAGGTTTGTCCTTTCTGAAGTTTTTTTTCTTCCATAGCTTTTTCATTTTTCTGGTGAAAAGAGAGAGTTCATCATCTTCATCATCAGAGTCATCCTCAATTGATTCCTCAGATTCCTCTGAAGATTCATCTACTTTGAGTGTAACACCCCTACTGGGTATTACTACGTAACACATGCGGAATTAAATTAAAAGATAGTTTGCTGGTTGTTTTTCGGGAAATTATTTTCTTTTAAGTCAGAAAACTGGGGTTATAAAATATTTTCTTTAAGGATAGCTCTGAAATCCATAATACATACATTTAAAACGTAAAGTCATATTCTAACAAAGTTACCATGACATACAACATTTCTCTAAGTTTCCATTTTCGAAAGAAAAAGTTTAAACTACAGATGGATGTATATAACACTACATTTACCGACCTCTTCAGATATACAACCCAACTCAGACTCCTAAGCTGGTCATTCTATCAAATATTCATTGGAGAGACCCCCTTGTGGCCATCCGCTAATCAGAATACTTTCCCAACCTCTAACACTAGGTCTTTAAGTGACTTAGAAAGACTCCTCTGCAACATCGGTACTAGAGTACCAAGGTACTACAGCAAAACCCGAAGAGACCTGATATAACTGTAAGAGTGAGACACCAGCAAATGGATATATCATACAACAACCATATACATGATACATACAACACATTAGCATATTAGCATTTAAGCATTATTCATAGATAAAACAACAAGTGTTATATCAGTGGGTCTCATACCCGAATCAATCAGTTTTATAAAGATAATGCATGACACTTCAATCATCAGGCTCTAAACTTAATCTCATGATATCCCTTCATCTTTCTAAGAGTTGATCAAAAACTCAAAGCCCCCACTTGGGCATCACCGTCGTGACTTAAGTCCCTGTTTGGACATTACCGAAGTGACTAAAAAGTCCCTGCTTGGACATCACCGAAGTGACCAATGGCCCCTGCTTGGGCATCATCGAAGTGACTAAACTATAAGGCACTTCTGCCTAAATGCATGAATAAAACATTTGTTCAAGAGGTTTTCTTTGTGTTCAATCTCCTTCGTTGTCGAAGCTCAAAGCTAACGACTATTCATAATTTTTCATTACTCAAACATCAACACAGGACACATAGTCCGAGTGCTCAATCACAACACCTAAGACTGATGCCTCAGTCAAGGTTTATATTTATCATCTTACTTCAACATGGTTAGGACTCTTAGTCCACAACAACGAAATTAGGATACTCAATCCACAATAACGAGATTAGGACTCTCAACCCACAACATCATGATTAGGACTCTCGACCCATAATACTTAACACGGATCAAAGATCAATGTGCATATTACAGAATACTAGAAGCGACGTCTCGCGAACTAGATCCGATTTCACTTGTTCTTACTTTTCGCTCAGTGAAAATCAAAACACCAAAATAAAACCTCGGTAACCCATCCAAGTTACCGGAACATTTTTTAAAGTATTTCTTTATAGGAAATCTTTTCATTTGGAAATTCATTTGTAAACTATTATAAGAAATCCATTTTTCTCTTGAAATATTTTTCTTAAAAGCATCTCTATGCATAGTCAAACATTTTCCAAAGGCTTTTCCCGTCATGAAACACATATTTTTCCAAAAGACATTTTAAAATAAACATCATTACTTTCCAATATTCTCTTTGAAGCTTATTTAGGCTTTTAATCATATGATTAGTTGAGCGCCGACTAACGTCAGGCTTTCCAGACATCAATCAATATCATCATAATCTCAGTCAACAATATAACAGTTAATATCAGTTCATAACATATATGATTCACAACACTTTAAGTCAAGTAAGGATCAACTTCAAACAGTTATCATAACATTTCAAGTATACAAATCATTTAAAACTTGGATTTCATATAATGACCATAATCAAATAAATCAAGTAACCCACATACACACATGCACATAGCTATTGAATATCCCTCAGGCTGTCCCCTTTTACCTTTTGTGAAGGTAAAGGTACGTGATGCTTGAGGAAGTACACTACGAATGACCTCGTCTACTCCGCGACGAAAGTCTAAGTTTAAGAAAACAAAACCATAGGTTAAAATTTAACCAAGATTACCTAACCAAGAAGGTAAGGTTAGGCCATGGCATGAAATAGGGTTAGGGGTTTTCAAACAAGAGTACAACTCATGGATTAATGATCCTTAAGTGTTAGAAGTTCATAACCATGGTTCACTTCACAAAGTTAGAACAAAGATCCCACTAATCTATGCTTAGGGTTTCGGCCTCTTTAGTATAAGTAGGCTAGGAATCTTCCAACCCTTCTAAGCTTTTAGATTGAGCGTTAAAGGATATCAAGAAGTCTAAATTCATGACTATATTGAAAAGATGAAACAAAACATCCTAGGTTCACCACCATCATAGGATAAATAGGATAGACATCTTTAAACTTTCCAATCTCTTAGACTTAGCATCCAAAGGTATTAAGGAGCTCTAGTCTATGATCATTTTGGAAAATGAAAACAAAACATCCTAGGTTCACAACCATCATAGGATAAATAGACTATACAATCTTTAAACTTTCCAATCTCTTAGACTTAGCATCCAAATGTATTAAGGAGCTCAAGTCCATGATCATATTGGAAAAATGAAAACAAAACATCCTAGGTTCACAACCATCATAGGATAAATAGGCTAGAAATATTTAAACTTTCCAATCTCTTAGACTTAGCATCCAAATATCTTATGGAGCTCAAGTCCATGATCATATTGGAAAAATGAAAACAAAACATCCTAGGTTCACAACCATCATAGGATAAATAGACTATACAATCTTTAAACTTTCCAATATCTTAGACTTAGCATCCAAATATCTTATGGAGCTCAAGTCCATGATCATTTTGGAAAACAATGGACACTTAAACATTCCAATCTCTTAGACTTAGCATCCAAATATCTTATGGAGCTCATGTCCATGATCATCTTGGAAAATGAAAAGTAATACATCCTAGGTTTAATAACATAGAATAAACAAGTTAAGAATCTTTAAACTTTCCAATCTCTTAGACTTGGCATCCAAATATCTTATGGAGCTCAAGTCCATGATCATTTTGGAAAAAGAAAACTCAAACATCCTAGCCCCAAAACATTGAAGTTTCGGCCTCCATAGGATAATGAGGAAAATACTCTTTGTTTGATAACAACTCTTAGGTTTAGAATCACAAGGTATTAAGAGTTCTAAATCCATGATCATACTTGGAAAGTTGAAACATAGTATCCTAGGCCTACTTCTACATATTTTCGGCCATCATAGGAAACAAGCTATCAAAACCTTCCAAGGTTTATGTATTTAAGATCAAGGAATAGTTAGAAACTCAAACACATGATCATATTCCAAAAGTTGAAGCAAAAACCTCCTAGGCCACAATGCATAGCATTCTGCCAACATAGAAAGAAATAGATGGAGATTTTTGTTTTACACAACCTCTTAGTATGTGAAAATATAAGTTAATACAAAACTATAGAAAGTGGTTTCAACTCAAAAGGAGTTTTCTACCATTTTAGAGAGATTTTAGAAGTTTAAAGCACATAAAGAACACATAAAGCAAAAAAGGAAATAAAAGATGAAACTTGCAAAACGATTCATATGAGAGTATTACCCTTAGTATAAGGAAGAACTTTCATGAAGAACTTGAAGTAAAAAGACAAGTAAAAATGAAAGCTTTAAATGTTTGAAGTTAGAAGAGAAAGGAAGAAGTAAGAAAGTGATGAAGTGAAGAAATGAAATGGGTATTTATAGAGGGAGAGAGAGGCACGAAATTTAGGAGAGAGGAATGAGCTTGGAGAGCAAGTTTTGATCTTGTGCCTTGTTTGGTTTGAGAAGAGAGAGAAAAATGGGTTTTTAGAATATAATATGATATAATTTGAAAAGTGTGATGATTACACTTTTGGAGTGTGTCATAACCCATGTCCATCACATCACATCAAGTCACTTCACTTCTTTTGTGCTCCCTAATCTGCTCCATTTCGTACCCAGTTGCATTTTCGATCGTAAATTTCCGACGTTTTCGCCCGAATAAAATATTTTATTTTATTTTTGAATGAAAATTTTCAAAATAAACAAAGTTGAAGGAAACATGATAAAAACATTAACCATCTCGTTCACGGGTCAAAATTAGGTTTTCTGCACAGTAAACTTGTACCGGCAGTGAAAACGCAGACCGGCTTCCGTCTGAATTTCCAACCGAAAATTTTACTGTGACTTCATATGATATAACAACACAAGAAAATGATTTTATTTTAATTAAAATCATTCTCTAGATTTTATCAAAAATAAATACATATTCACATGTATTTACTGCTAGAGAAGGACACAGAAATCGGGGCGTTACATTGAGAGCTTTTGAAACTGCTCCCTTAGATGACTTCTTGTCAGCTTTGAGTGCAATGGATTTGTTTTTCTTTCCATTGTTCTCTTCAATCAGCTATTGTTCATGATCTAAAGAGTACCAAGAAGCTCATCAAGCTTCATTGTTGTTAAGTCCTTGGCCTGAGACACAACAGTTACAAGGGGTCTCCATTGTTTTGGAAGACTTTTGAGAATTTTTTGAATGTGTTTCTCAGTCTTGTAAACTTTTCCCAAAGATTTCAATCCATTGGTTGTGGTTTGAAATCTTCCATACATTTGGCCATTAGTTTCTCCTTATTCCATTTTGAACAGCTCATACTTTCTGACAAGCATGCTGACTTTGGTCTCTTTGACCTTGCTAGTTCCTTCATGAGCAACAGCTAGTGAATCCCACATTTCTTTTGCAGATTCACAAGCACAGACTTTTACAAATTCTTCTCTACTTAAAGCACACATGATTGCATATCTAGCTTTGGCATTCAACTGCCATTTTGTTCTTTGATCGGTGGTCATGTTTGCTTTAGGACTTCAGCTCCTTTGTCATCTTTAGGAACATAGGGACCTTCATCAATGATATCCCAAAGATCAGAGTTAGTGGATTGTAAAAACCACTCCATCTTTTCTTTCCAGTAGATGTAGTCCTCTCTATTGAAGAAAGGAGGTCTCGACATTGAGGATCCTCTCCAGCATGGTTCTTGCTTGTATTGGTTTCTCCTGCCATTTCCAACATCTTTTCCTCTACACCATTAAGTGCTCAACCCAGAGGCTGAGCTCTGATACCAACTGAAATAGCCAAAGTTAACACAAGAAGGGGGGTTGAATTGTATTTACAAGCTTTTTAGGAAACTTTGAAAATTGTTTTCGCAGGCACAACAAGCAAAAATAAGACAACAGAAATTTAGACGAGTGACATGTCTAAATTTATGATAGAACACACAAGCAGACATAGAAGGATAAAACAGAGTTTGATATTCACAATATTAACTTCCGAAGTTAAAAGCTTAAACAAACAGAACTTAAGAAAATTAAAGAGATAAGGGAAGAGGAATATCACTCAAGAGTTTTATATTGGTTCACCCCAATATCCACAGGGCTACGTCCAATTTCTTGACAGCACCAAGTTTTCACTATAACTGATCAGATTACAGTACAAGTATTCTTTCACACCTAGTCTCTCCAGGCTCAACACTCTTACAAGTATTATTTGCTTACCTAGCCTCTGCAGGCTCAACTCAGAAAGGAGTAAAGGTTTTGTGTATTTAATGCAACTTGAAAATCTTTCAGATCACACTCAGAGAGTGGAATAAATATGAAGTTTGAAAGACTGCGAATTAAATTCATGATTGAATGAATATTCAATGAAAGAATGAAGAAGTTAATGAAGTGAGTAAATGCTTCTTGCGCAGTGTTCTTAATGATATTCAACTTCTTGTCTTCATCTTCATGGTTTGGTCTATACAAAGACTTCAATCAATTTGATCCGTTAGGCACAGCTTCAGAAAGTGTGTTCATTTGATTTGAGTTTCTGGAACACCATTAATGCCAAAAAGTCGTTCTGTGTAAACATTAAATGCTTAGGAACATTGAGCTTTGATAAGGTTGTCCAAGAGTATACTTTATTTTGAGTAGCTGCTGTTTTAGAGTATGCAGCAGCAGGCTTCTTGTACTTGCAGCAGAGGTCTTTCTTCTTCCATGCAACACTCAGTTCACTTTCCAGAAAGCACTTTTACTTTGTACTAAAACAGGTAAAAAAGTTACTGCTGTGGTACAGAGATTGCGTGTTTATTCCTTAAAACCTTGAAACAAATGATCTTTATTCTTTATCCTTTGTGTTGTTGTCCAGAGGTCTTCGAGATCCTTAATGAAGGCATCTAATTTGAATAAGGTGACTTGGACTTCATTTCTGACAAACTGACATTGTAGCAGTGTTGGAAATTTAGACGGGTGCAAAGCAATCCAAAAATTAAACGGGTGCTTGTGCAGTCCAAAACTAGACGGGTGCTTGTGCAGTCCAAAACTAGACGGGTGCTTGTGCAGTTCTAAACTAGACGAGTGATCCACTGAGTCTTCTCCAGACAGATGCTTCTTGCCACGTCATTCAAATCTTGACTGAGCGTTGACTTGGTCTTTGATTGTATATACTGATTTATTAGACGAGTGGTTTTTAGACGAGTCTAAAAACTGGGCTCTAATAGAAAGTAGGCGAGTCATAAAATAGACGAGTGATCTTTAGGTCTATTTTCCTGCACACTTATCAGATATGTCAGTAATTTCATATGGTTCAATATTATTATACTTAATCTATTTGGAATCATCAAAACTTAGAGAATCTACACATGGAATGTGTCTCAGACTTATGAGGTCTTAACATAGGATGGATTAGTAAGTGTTCTAGGAACATTAATAACAAAGCTATGATTAAAGGATTAATTTCCCCATAATGATAAGACATGAGTAATGATGAAGAATAGTTAAAGATAATGAAGCTAATGATCAAGACTTAGTTAAAAGCCAATAGGTTGAATCTGTGAATTATCCCAGGCATTTAGGAAAGGGTTTCTGACCCTTTCATCCTAGATCAGTACGGCTACCCTCCATTGAGCATGGCCATTCTTAACAAGAAGCATGCCCGTGCTCCAGTTGAATCCCAGAAAAGGGTGCGCTTCTTAAGCACACCCGTGCTCAACAGTTAGCACGACCGTGCTTGACTGTTAGCTCAGCAAGCCCGTGTTGAAGGGTGAGCACGCCCATGCTCACCTGTGCTGACCAGAACGCAGAAAGCTGGATAGGGGTGGTTCACCCCAGTTGTTCCTAATAATTATAAAAGAAAACACTAAACAAAGTAAAGACAAGCTAGATAACTTAAAGATCATAATGTGCCTTGGTAGCCAAGTGGCCAAGGGGGCCTTGATGCTTAATGGTTAAGTTGGTAATCTCTGGTACTGCAGAACCGGAGTGTTAATAATTAAAGTGAGAAGATAATGTTGTTGATGTTGTACCTTGGTAGCCTAGTGGCCAAGGGGGCCTTGATAAAAAGGTTACAATTTAGTTTTATTTCGTATTTTCAACGATATTGGTTTTTTTTTGAAAACTTTCGCGAAAAAAATAAAATACTATATTTTGTTCGTGGGAAAAATATCTAGATTTTTAGTTTAGTGAAAAGACTAAATTGCTCTTGGACTTCCCATGTAATTCCAAGTTTGTCCTAAACTTTGCGGACCAAACTACCACCCTCACTCACTCAACCTACACGGCTCACACACCGCTCCCCCACACTTAGACAATTTTCTCTCATCTCACACAAAGAAAACAAAGAAAACCTCCATTGTTGTTCTTGAAGAAAACTTGCAAACTTGATCATTTCTCTTCCATTTTTCTTCATTTCAAGGTGAGGATTCTCTTCCTCATCATCTTAGCTCTCTTAATCCTCAACTAATTTCCATTTGCATTAAGTATTTCTCAAATCTCAAGTTCTAGATCTAGTTTTTCAAAAATTCATGAAAACTCATAGAAAATGTTTTAAGTGTTATGACACTCGATCTTACCTCTCTAATACCTCTAGTTGTTAGATCTAGAAGCTTGAGATCAAAAGAAATTCCTAGCCCTATTTTCCTAGCTTGGCCGAATCTATGTATATGTGTGTTGAATGGATTTTGTTTAAATTTTTGAAATATAACAATTGATTTAATCTCTCTAGTACCTATATTTACTAAATTCAAGAGCTTGAAACCAAAGAAATTTCCTAGCCCTATTTTGGTGTCTTGCCCGAAACCCCAACCCTAGAGGTTGGATGAGTTTTACTTCAAATTGTTGACTTGTAACAATTGAACTATGCTAGTTAAGACTCTAGTAATTAACTAGGATCCAAAAGATGGAATTGAGAAAATAACCCTAGCCCTATTTTGAAGCTTTGGCCGAACCCTAGCTTAGAGTTGTCATGGATTGATTTGGTTTGACTAACTTGTTTTTATGTTGTTTTGGTAGAAGGTTAACTAGTAACTTGTGGTATGGTAACGAGGAGATTCGTTTTCGTGATTCCGGTGATAAGCTCTGGTGGGAGAAAGAATCATCCTGTCGTTGGAATGGATAAGTAGTATATATTATAATAATGGTGTAGGGCGACCTAAACCCTACTAGTGGTCGAGTAATCGACAAGACCAAAATCACATTGGCTACTATCCCGTAGTACCAATGATGATTTGGGGATTGTAGGTTTATCGTCGTTAGGATAATTTTAGAATATTCGAGGATATCTGATTTTATTACTTTTGAACTGTTTTGTGATGCACTGGTTGTGGTAATCTACTTTATGTGTCGTTTTGTGTTACCTGAATATTTTATTATTGTTTTTACTGTGTATGATCTGTTTGGGTTGATGACGTACAATATCTGTTATTTTATAATTAGTTAGCATCTAGGAAATGATATATGTTGTTCGGGAGATATTCGAGTGGGTGAGAGAATGAATGTGACTTACAGGTGCCTAGCCTAATTAAAGTATTTAATAGATGAGATGTGACATGGAATGTGTGTTGAGATTGTGTTGGAAGGTTGAGGCACTAGGTTGTAACCGAGGCGAGTCAGTGAGATTCATATATATATGCATTGTTGTTCACAACTGTATGTTGGGAACACACGAGGTCCGAAGTTCTCGCGGGACCGTCCCAACTTAGATTTAGGCTGTGCAGCTATAATGTCATTGATATTCATGAGCACCCTCGAGAGCGAAAGAGTGTGTGCACCGGTATTTGGGGACGCGTCACTTGGACGACTGACTGACTTCCCTAAAGAGGGATGTATGACAGGATTGGTGGTGGCCACGTCAGCATAAAGGTTTAGTTGCATGGGATTGAGGGTGGCCACGCTCCGGCCGGCCGAGATTTCAAACAGAGTGGCAGGAAGCCACGGTTTTCTCATGATAGGTCCAGGGGTGGTAACTCCAACACCTCTAGGCCAATGAAGTGCGGCACACCAGATCACTTCACTACCCAGTGCAAGGAATTAGACGTCATCTGCTTTAGGTGTGGCAAGTCTGGCCGCATTAGTCGGGATTGTGGAGGAGCAAAGTCAGAGCCTCCAAGTGCTAGCAGGAGTCAGCAGTCTCAGGCTAATCGACTGAAGACCACTGGAAGAGTCTTTACTCTTAGTGGAGCTGAGTCCTCCGAGTCTGATGTCTTGATTCAAGGTATGTGCTTAATTGATGGAACTTCTTTAAATGTATTGTATGATTCGGGTGCTACGCACTCGTTTATATCGTATGATAGGGTCAAGAGTCTAAATTTGCCTGTTACCTTTCTTGAGTATGATTTTGTTGTTTCTACACCTACAAACAAGCTTGTTCTTACTTCTCATGCATGCAAGAACTGATATATCAGCATTAATGGTAGAAATTTTATTGTAAATCTTGTATGCCTACCTTTAAAGGACCTTGATGTCATTCTTGGCATAGACTGGTTGTCTTCCAACCACGTCCTTCTGAATTGCTTTGATAAAACCATAGTTTTTGGAACTCCAGTGGAGTCTAAGAATCCAATCTTTCTCTCTGCCAACCAAGTCAAAGCTTTGATGAAAGACGAAGCCAAGTGTTCATGATGTTGTCTTCCCTGGAAGTAGAGAGCCCTCCTGATGTAGGAAGTGTGCCTGTCGTGCGGGAATTTCCTGGAGTGTTTCAGGGGTATGTTTATAACTTGCCCCCTGAGAGAGATGTTGAGTTCACCATAGACTTAGTGCCTGTCACCGGGCCAATATCCATAGCGCCCTATAGAATGTCTCCTCTAGAGCTAGCTAAGTTGAAGGAACAGTGAGAGGATCTGATCCAGAAGCACTTTATTAGGCCTAGCGTATCCCCATGGGGAGCGCCAGTGCTACAAGTAAAGAAGAAGGATGGCAGTATGAGGCTGTATGTCGACATCGACAGCTCAACAAGGTGACCATTAAGAATTGGTATCCTCTCCCTAGGATTGATGATCTTATGGATCAGTTGATCGAAGCTTGTGTTTTCTCGAAGATAGATTTGAGGTCAGGGTACCATCATATTCGGGTTAAGTCTGAGGACATCCTGAAGACAGCGTTTAGGACACGTTATGGTCACTACGAGTAGTTGGTTATGCCCTTTGGTGTGACCAATGCTCCTGCTGTGTTCTTGGACTACATGAACAAGTTGTCATGGATAGACTGACTAAGTCCGTCCATTTCTTCCCTGTGAACATAGAATACTCTTTGGAAAAGTTGGCCAAGTTGTACATCAAAGAGATAGTTAGGCTACATGGTGTACCCTCTAGCATAGTGTCAGATAGAGAGCCGAGGTTTACCTCTAGGTTTTGGAATAGTTTGCAAGAGGCTTTAGGAACCAAGCTTAGGCTAAGTTCAGCTTATCACCCATAGACTGATGGCCAGTCTGAGAGAACCATCCAGTCCTCAGAGGACTTGCTTAGAGCTTCTGTGCTAGAACAGTCAGGTAGTTGGGACAAGTTTTTTCCCCTGATAGAGTTCACCTACAACAACAGTTTTCATTCCAGTACTGGGATGGCACCTTGTGAAGCTCATTATGAGAGGAGATGTAGGACACCCTTGTGTTGGAGTGAACCTGGTGATAGTGTTGTGTTAGGACCTGAATTAGTGCAAGAAACCATGGAAAAAGTGAGGTTGATTCAGGAAAAGATGAAAGTGGCACAGAGTAGGCAAAAGAGCTACCATGATAAAAAGAGAAATGCGCTCGAATTCCAGGACGGTGACCATATGTTCTTGAGAGTTACCCCGACAACTGGGGTTGGTAGAGTGATGAAAGCAAGGAAACTTACTCCTAGATTCATTGGTCCTTACCAAATTCTAAAAAGAGTCGCCGAAGTCGCCTACCAAATAGCCTTACCACCATTATTGTCCAACCTTCATAGTGTTTTTAATGTGTCTCAACTCAGAAAGTATGTTCATGACCCTAGCCACGTGATAGTACTCGATACCATACAGTTAAAAGGGAACTTGACTTTTGAGGTATTACCCCTTCGAGTCGAGGATAGGAGGGTGAAGCAGCTAAGAGGCAAGGAGATTCCTTTGGACAAAGTCGTTTGGAGTGGGGCTACTGAGGAAAGTGCTACGTGCGAGCTGGAAAGCATGATGATGGAGTCGTATCCGCACCTTTTCAATCGAGGTGAGTAGAAATTTTGAGGACGAAATTTTTATAAGGGGGTGGAGTTATAACACCCTGTTTTTCGTTAAGTGCCTTTTTATGCGCCTTGTATGTTAGGGAGGCTTATAGTGGGCTAATGGGGTTTTTAGTAGAAAAATCCCTTTCTTAGGCTTGTGTCTTGTGACAGTCAGAGTCACAAGTCACGAGCACGGCCGTGCTCAATAGAGAGCACGACCGTGCTCGTTGGGAGAGTGCGTCTCGCTGATGCTAAGTTGAGCACGACCGTGCTCAACAGGGAGCATGCCCGTGCTCAAAGGCGAACCGCGCCTCGTAAGCACTGATGTGAGCAAGACCGTGCTCAAGGAGGAGCACAACCGTGCTCGGGTCTATGCCTTTAAAAAGAGAATAGTAACCGAGGGTTTTCTCATAAACCCTATTTTGGCAAAACAAAAACCCTGTTGTGGCTACAACCATTTTCTTCCCTATTTTCTCAAAACCCATCACATTGTTGGAGCTTTAGAGACTCTTGGGAACGTCTACTTCGTCTGTGCCAAATTGGTACAGGTAACGGTTTCTCTTCTTTTGGTTCCTTTTCTATTATTGAGATTCGGGAACTAATTGATTAATGTTCTTGTTTGACCAAGGCTTGGAAGCTGTCTGAGCCGCTAAAGGGGAACTCGTTGGTTGTCGTTTGGTTGACCGCTTAGCATTCTGTTGTCAGATTCTTCATATTAGGTATGGGGAGAAGGATAATGTATACATTAGGCAAGGGGTAGCGTAAGATGAGGGTTTTCCGTAGCCCCGTTATTGTTGTTAACTGCTATGAATGCCTAACTGTTTTAATGTTGTTTAATTATGGTATGCCTGTTGTCAATGCCATGTTCTATTTGGTTGTATGGATTAATTGCCATAATTGTTAGTTGTTAATGGCATGCCTATTGTTTTATAATTACTATGTTATATGCCAACGATACATAATTGGTTGAATTTGTATATGGTGAATGTTGTTGTTATGATACTGTTGTTATTGATGATGTTGATTGGCTAAGTTATGTTGTTGTTATGTTGAATAGTTAATAAGATCCTAATTGGCTAAATAGGACTCTCAATTAACATAAGAATTAAGGGATTAATTCCCCAATATTTCATAAGACATGAATTGTTAGTGAGAGGTGAGGTTTGACACCAACTAGATTAGTCAAAAGATCCTAGGATTTGATTTGAGAGTGTTAGGGAGTTTTGGCTCCAAGAACACAAGTTGAATCTGCCCAGAACAGTATGACTGGCTCCAAGAGCACGACCGTGCTGAACAGGGAGCACGCTCGTGCTCCCAGTTAAATTCTGGAAGGTGGCCGCACATTGAGCATGGCCGTGCAGGACAGTGAGCACGACCGTGCTCCACTTAAGTGGCAGCACGACCGTGCTAGGGTGAGCACGCCCGTGCTCCCCTTACTGGTCAAAATCTGAGATTAAAGGTTTAAACGGGTGTTTTACCCCAAATATCCCCAATAATGTGATAAGACACAAATCGAATAAAGAAGAGTTAGATAACTTAATTAAAGACTAATTAAGACGAAACAAGAATAATAAGTTGGTTAAGCCGGTGCCCTATGGGTTGCCGCATGTTGATAAGCTTTGGTGCTTTCAGGCCAAAGTGGCCTCAATGCTTTTTGGTCGAGGTGTGGATAAGTTGAACCTTGGTGCTTTTTGTCCAAGGGGGCCTTGATCCCTATGGGTTAAGGTGTTGATGTTGATGCCGGTGATAAGTCTTGAGTGCTAATTGGCCCAAGCAAAGGAGGGGTTGCCTTGTCTGTTGTTGTGCTAATACATTCATATGTTGATGTTGTTAGTGGGAAAAAAAATAATAGGGGAGGTCATCCTACAATATGGCGATCTGGCCAAGTCTCGGTGGTTCACCCAAGGTTTGGTGGACCGTGCACCCCCGCAGTGGCATATCCTCGTTATGATGCGTTGGCTATCCAAGGGGTTCACCCATGGTTTGGTGGACTACCGACGATGATGCTTTTTGGCCAATGTGGATATGTAACTCTGAAGTTGCCTTCCTGAGATAGTTTGGATCCACATGCATAACGGAGTAGCGGAGTAGTGTTGCACCGCATAGCATATGTTGGTTGAATTGTCATGATGATATAGATGTATATGTTGTGCCTTATTTTATGTTGTATATTGCTATGCCATGCTATGATGTATATTCATCTTGCTTACTATCTCCATGCTGTTGTGTTTACATGATTTCTTACTCCCCGTTTCTCCTTCTCTGTTGTTGGCATGTATCTCTTTATGCAAAAGACGGTGAGCAACCAGTGGAAGAGTAACTCTGAGGAGCCGCGACTCTAGTAGGATGTTCAGTAGTTATAGCTGTTTAATTTAGTTGTTTTCAGTTTCGTTGTATTCCGAGGATTTATTTTGGAACGGTTATACCAGCTCTGTATGTGACATCGGGTTGGGTTATCTTTTATATTTTGATGTTTACGTTTATGTTTTATTTTAAACTATGTTTCTTTCCGCGTTAAAGTGTTACAATGTGGTACATTTTATCCAAGTTTTATTTTAATGAAATAAATGCATGTTTTTATATTACTTCTTTCAAGTAAATGTTTTATATTAATATGCGGGGTAGAGGGTGTCACAGGATTCATTAATGAGTGTGTTTTTTTTGTTCATCAAGTTTCTAGGAATTCATTTTTTTAGTTTTGCCCCAAAGTGCAAAAGAATAAGTGTGGGGGAATTTCATAAGTCATTTTGAGGCACCTTTTAGTGTTGTATACCTGACCTAATTAATTTCTATATGTACTTAATATTGGTGATTTGGCTGAGTTTTGCATTATTGGGCTTAATTCCTAAGCATTGTTAATTTTCGGATTTTTCACTCACCCTAACCTTATTGTCATACGCAAAAGCATATCCAGAGCTACATATATTGGATTTGGGTGATCTTGATATCCTTAGAAAGATAAGACAGAAATCTACAATTTTGGTTTTCACAAGCATTGTCAAATTCTGCCAAACTCAAGACCAAACTGGGTCCCGAATTCTCTGACGCGGATCAGTTTGCAGTCCATGATGTTCCCTCACTTAAATGGGCATAACTTACTCATCTTAAGGCCAACTAAGGCATATGATACCTTGTTGGAAAGCTTATTCAGAACTTCTTATCTTGAGCTAGATTTATATTAGGTTTTAAAAGAGTTTTATTCATTATTCAAGTCATAAATTCATAAACGAATGGAACAACTTTTGTAATCCTTGTTTCATGCAAGTTTTGGAATTCTTTTCTCCCCTTTTTCGATTTCTGTACTTTGATGGATGTTTGTTGTTAAAGCTTCTCCAATGGTAATAACTATGGATTGCGAAACATTTTATCAATCCTAGACATTCAAGTAATTTGGTTTGAATTCCGAGTTCCTTACTCTTAATTGTTTTTCAATTGTTTCTTCTCATGTTCTCTTATTTCAATTATGATTTCTATGTTGTGAGTGTGATTCAATTGATTTATGTCTTATTAGATGTAGATTCAGTTTTCATGACTGAATTGGCATTGGAAATTAGGATTGATTAATTTGAAAATCTAAATGAGATTAGGGAACCGATTAGTAACTAGGTTAATTGAATTTGTGCACAACATTATTTGGGATTGCGATTGTGATTTCAATTTTGTTGATTAAATCCTACATGATTATGTAGTAGATTTCAAATTAACTGGGGAGGAGGGCAAACGAATTTATATCTTATGGAACAATGACGAATTCTACCAACACTTGATGTCTTGGATCAATGTTTTTAATTAATTGAATTTCTTTTTTTAATTGCAATTTGTTTGTTCCCTGCAAATTTTGAAACCCCCCTTTTCTAACATTCTTAATTGGCTGATAATTTCAAAGGACCTCATGAGACAACCAAGGTTTCACAACCTTGCACTACAGTTTTTCTTTTATTTTAATTTGACTTGTGTACGGCCTCGAATCAATCTTCTAACTGCCATAGACCCTACATAGAATTTGCACTTTTCAATGCTAAGGAATTGCCCAGAAACCTCTCCATATTCATAAAGAGAGACATTAAATTGGAAAAATTCTTCTTTGTGCCCTTACAAAAGACCATCACATCCTCCGCCTAAAGCACATAAGTTGGGGTTTGAACACCTCTAGGGCCAGCCATTGGCTGCAACTGCTTGGAAGCCACCAAATGAGATATGCTCTTGCTCAATACATCTTCTGCCAGGCAAAACAATACAGGGGGGAGGGGATCTCCTTGTCTCACCCCTCTTTTATAAGATATATCCCACAGAGTGTGCATTCACAATGAAAAACAACTTGGCAGACTTCAGGATATTCCAAACCCATTGACAGAATTTACAATCAAAGCCAAATGAAGAGAGAACTTTTTAATATATGTGGCGCCCCCAAATCCCAAACCATTATATTTCAATTATTTTATCATTATTTATGTTATTCGTGATTAAACTAGTCGGATATAATAAATAAAAGACCGAAAATGCAGAAAATTAAAAACATACACACGACAAATGGTTCAGAATAAGGTCCCACATGTCTCCCTTAAAAAGTGAAGGTTATAAAAGTTTGGAGCCATAAAAAGATCTATAAAATAAAATCAACATAAATAGGGTTCTATGTTGACCGAAAACTAAAAACAGAATAAGAGAAATCGAGGAAACAAATCCTCATATAAAGCATGAAAATCGGCTAAACAACATGGACTCATTCTTCTTCAGGTGGTGCTTCAGTAGAAGCAACTCGGACCTTGCCATCTTCCCCATCATCACCAATGTGGATCTTCATCGTCATCCATCCGGTCATTCTAAATGGAGCATACCTTCCCCCTTGCAGTACGTGACTCGGACATCCACAATTCCCCAGAAGGTGAATACCTTAGTGTCGTGGTTGACCTCCAATTGGACCACCAGCAGGTTCACCTCCAACCCTTCCTCGGGGTCCTCATCCGTGTGGATGATTGTCTAAGAAAAGGGAGATAAGAGAGAGAAAGGATACAGAAAAGCAGGGGTGAGAAATCCCCAGATTCTCAGTAGGATAGGAGCCCGCAAACAGACATGTTTTGTCCTCACTCGCACAACATCAAACACAAACAAGGTTCACATAGATATCAAATACATCAACACACAATATAGTCAATCAAATGGATCACGACTATCTTGGACTCCTATATGATGCATGCTCAACTCTAAAAAGGACACATGCACCTAAGTGCAATGCATGTTGGGCCCAAAGTGTTGACAAGTGACCTCAAACACAAGAGGGGGGTGAATTGTGTGTGAATTGATTTTTTAAAAACTTTTGCTAATTTAAACAACACTTAAAAACTGTTTTTGCGAAGCGATAGATTAATGATAAAACGTTACAAAATAAAGCTTAAGAAGTATAAAAGAGTTGCGGAAAATTAAAGAGATAAGAGAAGAAGATGACACAACGATGTATCCTTGTTCGGCCACACTACTACCCACGTGGCCTACGTCCAGTCCCCAAGGCAATACGACCAAGGGTTTTGATAGGCTCCGGCAAGTGTACCAGATCGAAGCAAGTAATAATAAAACGGTGAGAAACCGAGTATCGAACTCAGGGATTGGGAAACCAAGTACCACTTTACAAATTAAACAACTATTTAGACTAAGAAAAAGATGTGAATAGATTTCAAGAAAATAAAATAAACAATAACAGAAATCAAATATTTTTTGGTTTTTAAATATGAGAAGAGAGCTTCCAGGATCGGGACTACCGCAATGACCAATTATGAATTCTAATTGATTATAACTTTGTTAATATCTAACTCAATTGAAGGTGAATCATCCTAACTTAGTTAATGTTCCCTCTCGAGATACAAGAACCGTGCCCAATTAAACCAACACCTACTCTCGTGATAATTGTATTTAAATTGAACCCATTAAGGTTTGTGACAATTCAATGAACCCTCGAAGGACCGCTTCTAACTCTCGTGATTTAAGTCCTAAGTTCAATTCCTATAGATCCGATACCTAAGTTCACCGCTAAGTTCGTCCTTAGAATATCTAAGACATGCAAAAAGGTGATCAATCAATTCACATGGATAAAGCACAATAAGAACCAAATCAATGAATCAAACATTAACAAAAGGGAAAAATCAAATATTCATCATAATAATGTCAAATGGTATTGCCCAATCCTAGAAACAAAACAACTACTCAGCCATGGAAGAAATAACAAGAAGAAAAGAAAACTCCATTGAAATTGTATCCGCTGTATTGTGTTGCTGCGCTGCGCTCGTTCCTGGCGCTGCTCCCCTCTTATGTTGCGCTACTGACTTGCGCTCCCGCTACTGACTTGCGCTCCCCATCGTTGCACTGCCGCTGTGGCTATATATATTGCAACTTTCAATCAGTCAATCTCCTAATTAATTAGGATAAAACGCGGGGCCCCCTTCCAATTCTTTTGACAATTCTAATGCAAATCTTATCTTTCAATTGGCAAATTCATATCTTTTGACATTTCACGTGGGACCCTTGCAAAACTTGTTTCACGTTGATGGCCCTAATCCTTTGCTTCATGCCAATTGCCAAATCTTATATTCAATTCTAATCTCCATTTGTTTCAAACTTGTCCTCTCATAATCTGTACGTGATTTTAGTTCCAATTTCTTCCAAAAAAATCTTCACGTGGGACCAAGCTCCAAATTGATTATGTGGACAGCTGCACAATTTTAGTTCCTTTGCTGATTGATATTCTTTAATGGCTTCAAATATTCCAAATTAATTACCAAATCATATCTCCAACTTCTATTTTTATGATAAGCCATTAATATCCAAATCTTCACATCCATCAATTACGCCCCTGCACCATTTACTTCACGTAAATCAAGTAAATTACTTGGACTTCAATTCTTTCAATTCAATTGATCACGTGGGTCCCGTATGCAATTTTGAATATTTGCGGGTGAAGACTATCTCGCGGGGCGAAACCATGAAATTCTTCTTTTAGCTTGTTTTCTTCAATTCTCCAAGTTCTCTTGAGCTTCACTTTTAACCTGAAAATATAAAATAGCATTAAATGCTTTATTTGACTCAAAATTAACTAAAATATCCTAAAAACTACTTAAGAGACTCAAAATGTTACTTGAGAACAATTAAAGCCAAATTTGGGCGAAAACGAGATTAAACTCAATTATTTAGCATAAAAACCATGGTCTCACTAGTTATAAAACTAGATAAGCCAGAGGCTTATCAGGTTTCCAATCAACTCTAGTTTTTTAAAAACAGGCTAAACTATAACCTTTACAAATTAGAGCACCCTTAACACAAATCACAGGACGTACTATCCCTTGTGCAAGAGTCTCAAAAACAGCTCGTGAGATCACACTCACTTAGAGAAACTTTAAAAGAATTGCAATGAGAAAGCACTCAAAAGTGCAGATAAGAAATACAATTTAAAGCGCAAATACAGCAACACCTATATGGTGTATAGAATTCTCAAAGCAATAAGGTCAAGTGTAAGTGCAAGAGATGAAATAGTATATTGAAAATCAATCAGAGTTTTAGCACACAGTAAAATAGCAGAGTGTAGTATGTTGTGTGTTTTGAGATGGCTACCCAAGTTTCTATTTAAAAGAAAAGAGTGATTGTCCAAGAGAAATTAGGTCAAGCCTCTTAAAAATCATTTCTGTCACGTAATAATCGATTATTTAAAAGCTATAATCGATTATTTAAAGTATTTTCAGGAAGCGCACATATGGACAGAATAAGCATAATCGATTATGAGGTCACTGACTTTTTCACAAAAAGGCTATAATCGATTTCGTTGATCGATTATGAGGTTACTGACTTTTATATAAAAAGCTATAATCGATTACATAATCGATTACAGGGTTTCTGTTTGAAGCTCATTGAAAGTCAGTAAGGTCATAATCAATTATCCAATTTCCATAATCGATTTATTCTATTTCAAAATGTGAATTCAACGGCTTTAATATCATAATTGCTCATTAACACTAATTAAAGCCATTTAACTATGACTTATAATTGATTATAGGAATACCATAATCGATTATGGTGCTTATCAGATTGAATTTCAAAAACTTGATAATTAAGTAAATGATTGCCCGATTAAACTTAAATAATTGTTAGTTTTATAACACATGTTAAAAATCATTTAACCATATGATAAGGCTTTTAAGCACATGTTAAATATGTGTGTGTGTGTGACCATTATTAATTTGAGAACCCTACTTACCATTTACGTATAATTCTAAAACAAACAATACAAATAGTAAAATTCCCATTTTGTCCCTTGCTTTACAATTTTCTGCTTTTTACACTTTAGTCCTTAGACTTGAATAACTTTTGTCATTCATCAAAATACATGTACCTGTCAAGGCATACATCCACACAAAGTTCATTGCAGATCACTGTGGCATCGCATCCCAGTATGACATCGCAACCCAGTGCGGGACCTAGCACTCACCATCACAGGCAGCCACTTCGTAGATTCTGTCATCCTCGCAACTCATTGCAGGACCCCGGCTTACGCCACTCAGGCAGCCGAGTTAAAGAACCATGGCATCGTAACCCAGTGTGGCATCGCAATCCAGTTGCGGGACCTGACACGCCATCACATGTGGCCACTTCCTAGATCAATACGACATCGCAACCCAGTTACGGGACATGTAAATGTATGTATCTATGCACGACCAACATCAACATAATCATTCTTATCAAGTCTTTGTGAGAATTATTCTTGGCCACACAGGCCCTTATTCTTTTGCCACACATGCTCATTATGCAACACTCAGTTGCATTCATCTCGTTCTCACATTTACTTCTCCATTATAAGGTTGGCCTACATACGATACACACTTATTTGTTTACAAGGACCATTTAGTCTTTTTAGAACAAAGAAGAAATTTTAAAAATATTTTTCTTGAATATTTAATTATTATTTAATTATTATTAAGGAACAAATGGAGGAAATGCTTATCTTTGGTATCTAAAATGACTTTAAATGTATCTCATATCTTCAGAGAGAGCAACTCTTGTGCTGATAGGCTTGCTTCCCATAGTACTTGTATTCAGGGGTTTAGATGGTGGGATTTTTTGCCTAATTTTTTCCCCCATGATCCTTTTGTCCTTTTCTTTTTCTTTTTTTCTTATAATAATTTTTAGGTGTGCTGCAGATGATTGGTGGCTTCTGAGGTGTCAACCTAGTTGGGATGTCTTTAGCCATTGTGATGCCTCTGCATGCCTTTCTTTGCATAAATAAAAAATTCTTATTTATTTAATTATGTTATTTATTATTTAATTATTAATAAATTTTGAAAATATCTTAAATCAAAACCAACTTAACTTTTTCCAAAAGTCCATGGTTTTCATTCCTCCTAGGTGGTTTTCCTCAAAACCATCAAAGTCTTTTACTTTAAGGTAGGTCATGACACTTGGCAATCTTTCTCTAAAAGCAAAGATGTCATTTTATCCTTTAGTTATTGGACTTGCCGCATGGCACCCATGCATGTGGTCAGCCAAGATTTCATCCTTCATCTTATTCTTTGTGACACATGGCAAGTATGCTAAGGTCACTTAGGATTACATTATCTTAATTAAAAATTAGGGTTATCTTTTAAGTAGATTCTTATGTGACACTTGGCATAAAATCATTAGTCACTTAGATTTCCTCATCCTTTAATTAAAAATTCATTTATCTTAAATTCCTTGGATTATGTACTTAGAGTTTGAGAGGATCAAACTCAAGACTTTCAAGTTTTTAACTATGAACTTACCAAGAACACTAAGAATGTGTTCTCTTTGTTTTTCAAGCTAACACACTTATTCAAATCTTACTTTTTATATACACTTTAATCCAACATTTTCATATCTTCACTTTAGCACTTGTTTATGGTTCTTTAATCAACTAAAAGTCTTCTCTTTTCTCTTGTATAGGTCACGACCAAGAGGGCTTAACATACCATGTTCAATGAGACACCCTGAAGTCCCGTTAAAGACAAACCTATATTTAACTAAAACTTAATCGTGATATTAGCGTTAGACGTATATACAGAAAATCATAAATATTAAAACTTTAAACATAAAGAAAAGAAACATGGCCATCACACATGGATATACATATACATAAAGGTACAAGGTACTGTATAGATACCACATCATAGTAGGGTCCTAAAAGTACAAACCGACAAAATAACTGAAGATACAACAACCCGTAAAAAGAGATGCACTGGCCATAAACTCTTTACTCAACTACTCGGGTCCACTGCTCGTCCTCCAGCATCTGGCTCATAAGGGGTCCCATCAAGCTCCTCAATAGCTAACTCCTCAGTCGGGTCTTCTCATAACGATCATATAAATAAAACATACACAATATAGGAAAAAAAAAAAGGAGATAAGAAACATGCTATCATCATAGGTGGAAAAAGAAAGTATACATAATATACAATAACAGTCATAAACATGCATCACATACATAAAGCACATATAATTAGCAACCATCCTCAAAATTTCAGAGTCATCCTCTACCATATGCATGTATGCTGACGTGGCCACCATAATCTGTCACATAGATTTTTAGTCAATCATCCAAGCGGTGTGTTTCCAAAGATCTCGGTACGCCCCTGTTCCCTCATCTCTAGCAGGGAGTAGTGCATAAGCACGGTGCACCACTATTCCCCCATTGGGAATAGCGCTATAAGCACATAATGGTGCGCCCCTATTCTCCATACACCTCAGCACGTCCAAAAGACCTCAGCGCGTCCTATGAAGGAATAGTGCATAAGCAATCAGAGCAGCTCGGCATGGATTACAAGAGTATCACATTAGTCTTCCTCATTTCCGTTAGGGAACTGACCCATGATATCCGGTATCCGTAATCAGATACACTGACCTCGTGCGTCCGCCCACACGGCTGTGAACAACACAATGCATCTATATGAGTTTCACTGGCTCCCCTCGGGTCACAACCTAGTGCCTCAACCTTCCCTCACAATCTCAACTCATTTCTCAGGTCACATCAATATAAAATAATATTTTATTAGACTAGGCACTACTAAATCAAATACCACACTCTCCCTAACATGCTTGTCTCCCGACCAACATTTATCATTGCCTAGATGCCAACTAAACATAAAATAAATAATATTACATGTTATCATAAAAAGTATATCGCACATATTAAAAATAATAGAATATTCAAATATCACCTAAATCACATCAAGGATATTATACACATTAAAATAATAATATAATAATTAAATATCACAAAAATACACATAAAACATATCATCCAGTCAACACTTCACATGCAGTTCAGACATGCTAAAATCATATCGCCTCGAATATTATAAAATTAGCCTAATGGGAATAAATCTACAATCTCCATATCATCATTGGTACTATAGGGTAGACCCCAAAGTGATATTGATATTGTTGATTACTCGCCTACTAGTAGGGTTTAGGTCGCCCTACACCATTATTGCATATAGTGTTACTTAAACATTTCCGACAATAGGAAGCTTCTTTCCCCCACCTGAGGTGTCGTAGGCTAGCTTAGGAGCAACGAAACGAGCCCTCTCCAAAGCTACTCAAATCTTCCACACTTGGTTCACCACCCTCCGGGGTTCCAAAAATTCACCTGAACACATCATTGTGAAGCACACGTTACGTGTAACCCAAATCTGAAGAGAGAATTGAAAACCGATAAACGGATTTAAAGATAACCTCAATAGCGTCGCCGATGACATTTTGGCATAAAAAGGACATAGGCTTACCTTAGCCTACTCAAAATAAAGGTAGGATGATGAAGTAGACGTCGCGATGATCACAACAGTATAATCAATTTCTCGATAGGACGAATGGATTGATCAGAAACTCCTCCTTAAATTTTCTCTCTCTCTCACCTGCTCTCATTTCTCTCTAAAATTTCTGATTTTCCACCTGCTTCTCCAAGCTTCCTATGAAATGACTCCTTTTAAAACTTTTTTTAATTACTGGCGCTTAGTGCCGATAAGCCAGCGCTGAGCGCTGGCTAGGCTGCACCGCCATCCTCCACTAGTGGCTGACTGCCACGTGTCCAAAATTCCAGCACCCAGCGCCCAAACCCTGCGCTCAGTGCCCGGTGCAGCTAGCAAGTCCAGATTCATACTTTTTATCGCGTTCTGAGCTCGTTTGAAGTCCGGTTGACCTGAAATTTGAAACATAGACTCCTCTGTACCTATGGAATAAGACCAAGTCCTCAAACATATCTAATCTCTTCCTCAACTTAAATTTCCTACTGTGCCCTTCTTAAGCATTCTAAACCGTATAAAGAAAACCTTAGAACACGTTCTCATTCAATTCAATGCCAGTTAATCTCGTACTTTCCATGCAAGGTTCCCAATACCTAAGCATGCATGTTATACCTTAAATCAAGGTCTTAAACCTAGTAACAAACATATAAAACAATGCCTTAAAACACATATGTTACATTACTACCCCCATAAAAGAAATTTCGTCCTCAAAATTTACGTACCTCAAAAGAACTCTATACCACAAAGCTCCTTAATTTCCAATGAATCTAGGAGTAAGCTTTCTAGCTCTATCAATTCCAATCTTCATCATCGGCCACCAAAACATCTTCAAATACCGATACATCTTCGTGACTCCGGGGTGAAAACTCAACTTACTCTTATGTGCTTCTTCTAATCTCATCTTCCTAAGATCTAAGTCCTCTGGCACACAAATCCTATCTCTACTCCTCTTGATTTAACCTTAAAATACCTAAAATCCTACCCAATACTATTTAGAGTAGTAAATCTTTCACCAAATCTGATTTTAATCCTAACCAGATCTGAATTTATCTTAATAAATTCCAACGGCCTCATAATTCTATTCTCAACATCAGGACTTAAATACTAACATGGACATGCCACACTCAAATCAACTTCGCCTATAAACACTTACTTAAACCTCATTTTCTTTAAACCAACTTATCATCATTAGAAAATAAGTCCATCTTCACATCAAAGCATTAATCCCATAAACTTAAGTTTACTTCCTTTCTCATCTTTAAACACTATTTTAGAGACAAAATTCCAAACTTAAACTTCTACCACTATATTAGACACTTAGATTCCCTTATCTTATCATAAAACTCTCTAAAATATATCAAATATCTAACCTTCAAAATTTCTAGTTCATCATAAATCCGAAAATCAACATGTATATAACATTCAATACAAGTCTTATCTTCAAAATTTCCAAACCCAATCATAACTAATCAATTAACACAAGCTAAACATTAAAGATGAATCTCTATTCATCAAGGATTCCAATAAAGTCTCAACTTACAAACCCCATTGGAACAATACACTAAGCTAATCCAATCATAGCTTCAAGTGAAGTTCTGAAATCACCTTTTTAACAAGAACAACATGCCTATTTATAATATTTATCCTCAAATCCCAATTTCATATACCCAAGAACTACTCCACCTCAACCTAAACTTAACATGATCATCATTTTTCTTACTAACAAGACATATTTGTAACAATCTAACAACACTTACGATCCTTATATCTTACTAAATTCACTTTATAAACCTAAATCTCAAATCAAGTCTACAACTCCAACCATCAACTCAACAATAAAAGGCTACAAGGCTTTAGCTAAATCAATTTTATACTAGTTAAGGCCTAAACTAATATTGCTATCTCCCTATAATTTTTAACAACTAACCACATTATTTTCATGACTAAAAAAAATCAATTCCCTTAATAACAACATCTTTAAACAACTAGTTACTTACTACACCTTACCAACAAGAACTAATTCTTCCAATAAACTTCTTGTCTAACACTTATTCAAAATCTTACTCCTTATTACCTACATATCCTAAGAAATAAACTTCCTCCAACCATAATTTACACTTGTAAATGACCCACACACTCATGCGAGATAAATGAATGTGTAGCGTCTGAGTCAAACAATCTTGACGAGAGTCTACCAGATATCAAACATATACCTAGAATAAGATCTGCAGCTTGAGAGGATTTAGCTCCCCATACGGTGAACACTCTCCCCGTGGCCTGAGGTCTAGCCACCTGCTGTCCTTCTACTGGGGTTCCTCTCCTAGCTCCACCTCTACCTGCTCCGGCTCCCCGACCATCAGCTACTGACTGCAGTATACCTCTCTGTCTATAGTCACGAGCCAGATGATCTGGTGTACCACAAACAAAACAACTACGTCTCTCTCTACACTCTCTCTTGTAATGCAGTCCCTCGTATCTATAATAAACTGGGCCTCGTTGCTGCTGGCTTGCTCCACTAGCTGGTACTGAAAATGGTAATGGTGCAGATGCCTGTATTGTCTGCACTGATATGGTATAGGGTCCCTGCCTCCACTGAGAACCATTGTTGCTCCTCCTCTGATCACTAGATCTGATCGGGCCTTCGCTACGCTACTGTTTCAGCTCTGTCTCTCGTCTCTGATCAATAGCCTCAATAGCACTGCATCTCTCCACTAGCTCTGGAAAAATACGGATATCCAATGGTGCCACTGCCTGTTGTATCTCATGGCGTAGACACTCCTCGAACCTCCTACACTGCCAATCCTCATCCAGAAACCTCTGGTAAAACTCTGAGAACTGAATCAGAGCCTCAAACCGTGCTGCATCATCCCAGACAGACATGTTACCCAGTCGAAGACTCATAAACTCTCTCTTTCTCACGTCTAACCAAGCGCGGGAAGTATTTCTCCAGGAAGCACTCTCGGAACAACTGCCAACTAATCAATCTACCCCCTGCCTCCAGTAATTGTAACACCCTGTTTTTCCTATGCTTTCTGTAGTAGTATAAACATATTTAAATGTGTTTATTTTTAGATTAAACTCAGAGGATGATTTTAATTAAAATAAAATCATTTTCTGGTGTTGTTATATCATATGAAGTCACGGTAAAATTTTCGGTTGAAAATTCAGACGGAAGCCGGTCTGCGTTTTCACTGCCGGTACAAGTTTACTGTGCAAAAAACCTAATTTTGACCCGTGAACGAGACGGTTAGTGTTTTTATCATGTTTCCTTCAACTTTGGTTATTTTGAAAATTTTTGTTCAAAAATAAAATAAAATATTTTATTCGGGCGAAAACGTCGGAAATTTACGATCGGAAATGCAACCGGGTACGAAATGGAGCAGATTAGGGAGCACAAAAGAAGTGAAGTGACTTGATGGGATGTGATGGACATGGGTTATGACACTCCAAAAGTGTAATCATCACACTTTTCAAATTATATCATATTATATTCTAAAAACCCATTTTTCTCTCTTTTCTCAAACCAAACAATGCACAAGATCAAAACTTGCTCTCCAAGCTCATTCCTCTCTCCTCAATTTCGTGCCTCTCCCTCCCTCTATAAATACCCATTTTATTTCTTCACTTCATCACTTTCTTACTTCTTCCTTTCTCTTCTAACTTCAAACAATTAAAGCTTTCATTTTTACTTGTCTTTTTACTTCAAGTTCTTCATCAAAGTTCTTCCTAACACTAAGGGTAATACTCTCATGTAAATATTTTTACATGTTTATTCTTTTATTTCATAGTTTACTTTATGTGTCCTTTATGTGCTTTAAACTTCCAAAATCTCTCTAAAATGGTAGAAAACTCCTATTGAGTTGAAACCAAATTCTATAGTCTTCTATTTACTTGTATTTTAACATACTAAGATTTTGTGTAAAACAAAAATTTCTAACTCCCTTTTTCCTATGACGGCCGATTCTACCCCTTAATGGCCTAGGAAGTTTTGTTTCAACTTTTGTTAAATGATCATGTGTTTTGAGCTTCTAGATACCTCTTGATCTTAAAGTCTAAAATTTTAGAAGGTTTGATAGCTTGTTTTCCTATGATGGCCAAACCATGTGGTTTTGAGGCTTAGGATGCTTGTTTCAACTTTTCAACTATGATCATGGGTTTAGAACTCTTAATACATTGTGATGCCTATGAGTTTTCATAAAACAAAGAACTTACCCTCATCATCCCATGATGGCCGAACCTAGTAGGTTGTGAACCTAGGATGTTTTGTTTTTATTTTTCCAATATGATCATGGACTTGAGCTCCATAAGATATTTGGATGCTAAGTCTAAGAGATTGGAAAGTTTAAATATTTCTAGCCTATTTATCCTATGATGGTTGTGAACCTAGGATGTTTTGTTTTCATTTTTCCAATATGATCATGGACTTGAGCTCCTTAATACATTTGGATGCTAAGTCTAAAAGATTAGAAAGTTTAAATATTTCTAGCCTATTTATCCTATGATGGTTGTGAACCTAGGATGTTTTGTTTTCATTTTTCCAAAATGATCATGGACTTGAGCTCCATAAGATACTTGGATGCTAAGTCTAAGAGATTGGAGAGTTTAAAGGCTTTTAGCCTATAAATCCTATGAAGGCCGAACCTAGAAGGTTGTGGGCCTAGGATGCTTGTTTTCATTTTCCAAAATGATCATGGGTTTTGAGCTCCTTAATACATATGGATGATAGACCTAAGAGATTGGAAAGTTTAGAGAATTCTAACCTATTTTAATGGCCTTGGCCGAATACCCTAAGTCTATGACTTAGTGGGATTTTGATTCTACTTTGTTAAATGATCATTGTTTATGAACTCCTAACACTTAAGGATCATAAATCCATAAGTTGTATAATTTTTGGGGATCTCTAACCCTAAGAACTAGTCTTGGCCGAACCTATACCTTGTGGTTTAGTGTTCTTGATTGATTTTAACTTGTGATTTTGTGTTCATAACCTTAGACTTCTATCGTGGAGAAAGCGAGAACGTTCGTGGAATACCTTTTCAAGCATCTAATCTCCATACTTTCATGGAAGGTAAGAGGGGATTTCCTAGGGATATTCAATGACTATATGCATGTGTGTATGTGTTTACTTGAATAATTTGAATATTATTATGATATGGAGTCAATGCTTGAATGACATACTTGAACTATTGTGATTATTACTTGAAGTTGATTACTACTCGCTTTAAAGTATTGTGAGTTATATATATATATGCGATGAACTGTCATTAACTGTGATATCATTGTTTGAGGATATATTACTGTTGATTGAAGTTTGAGAAGCCGGACTTGAGTCTGTGCCCAATGGTTATAAGGATTAAAAGCCTTAATAAGCCTTGATTAGAATCTTGAAAGTATTGGTTTCATTTATAAAAGTTCTTGTTTAAAGTGCTTATTTCAAAAGAATAAGATTCTTGTTTTGGAAAAGAAACGTTGAAGTGATTTTAAGTCAATAGAAACTACCTTTTTATGATCCAAAGTTCGTATGAGAGAAAACCTTTTTCGAACTATGTGTTTTATGAAGGAAAAACCCCCTTTGAAAATATTTGACTTTATTCCATCAAGGATTTCAAAAATAAACTTATTTCCTAAATGTTTTATAAAAGAGTTTGTAAAGTAAAAAAGATTTTCTCATAAATGATTTAGAAACGTTCCCGTTACTTGGATAAGTGACCGAGGTTTTGTTTTGAATTTTGATTTTCACTGAGCGAAAAGTAAGCACATGTGAAAGAGAATCTAGTTCGAGAGACGTCGCCTCTATTATTCCGTTATATACACGTGATCTGGGATCCATGTCAAGAATTATGGACCCGAGGTCCTAATCGTGATAGTATGGGCTAGGAGTCCTAATTTCGGAATTGAGGACTGCGCGTTCTAATTACGTTGTTGTGGACTAGGAGTCCTTATCATGTTGAAATAAAACATGGATAAAATTATAATTGTTTATACGACCGCAAACCTTGACTGCGGCATCCGTCTAAGGCGTTGTGATTGAGCACTCGGACTGTGCGTCCTGTGTTATTTATTTTCAAGTGATGAAAATTGTGAATAGTCGTTAGTCTTGAGCTTCGACAACGAAAAAGAGTGAACACAAAGAAAAGTCTTGAATAATGAAAAGTCTTTGATTCATATGCATTTCCCCTTAGCAGACGTGCTTGAGTTATCGAATACCCGCTTAAGATGTGGTGTTCGATGATGTATACATCCGAATGGCCATTGATAAGGAATTCGTGATGATGTTGATCCGGGTGCATAAGGTGACGGAGACAACTTGCCAATGCGGCATATGAGCCTGATCAACTCTTTATTTCTTAATGATAAAACGGTGATGATATCTCATGAGATTAAGTTTAGAGCCTGATGATTGAAGTGTCATGCATTATCTTTACAAAACCAATTGATTCGGGTATGAGACCCATTGACATAATACTTGTTGTCTTACCTATGAATAATGTTTAATTGCTAATATGCCAATGTGTTGTATGTATCATGTATATGGTTGTTGTGTGATATATCCATCTGTCGGTATCTCACTCTTGCATTTCTACTTGTTATCTTCCCTTCCTTTTGGTTTTGCCATATGTATACGAGTTCAGATGGATCCCAATGTCCCACTAGTTCCGACGGAATCGAGGACTGAGGTCTTCGACCATGCCGGGAATGCGGGGGCATGGCGGATACATCCCGGTGCTACATCTGCCACGTACCATGGACAGATCACGACGACGGACACGAACGCTGATGGAGACCCTATTCGCCGAGCCCAGACTATTGAAACTAGAAGAGTCTCACTCCCTCCTACTTGGTACTATCTGCACGCACTACGGGTGAATGGACTGTTCCATGAGCTACCGCCTCTTGAATTTGTGCCAGTGTCGCCGATCGAGGAGGATCCTGAGGAGGACAATGAGGAGAACCCTGAGGAGGATCCTTACGTGTTCATGGAGGAGGACGAGCCTGTCTACGACGTCCTGAATCATGATGACGATGACGACTCAGCGAATGATGGTGGAGATGTTATCGACCCATCCTCTGAAGTATCTTCTCGTGGTAGCGCTTGCGGCATTTCCTCCTATAGCGGTTGTCAGTGTCCTTATTAGGAGTGTAGTTTTGGGGATAGTCTTTCCTGTCCGACTTTTGGCTTCCTAGAGCTAACCTTTTGAGATGTGGTCCCGGATCCCCCTTTCCCGTATTTTGTTTATCCTTTCTTAGTAGTATCTTTTGGATCTTTTATTCTGTGTCAATGGCCATCTTGATTAGGCCCTGGTTTTCTGTACTAAACTCTGAATTCAACTGGGATAGTTATATATATATGATGTTTACATTCATGTTCTGAGTATTCATCAATTACCTTTTGTTTTCCCTTGTCTTTAAGAAAAAAATATATATATATATATCACCATTTTGAGGTTACTTACTTATAAAGATAGTATCTTTTACTGAAAGCAACCAGCAATTTAATATCTTTTATTTAATTTTCCGCAACGGGTAACTAAGATGTGGCTCCCCGGATTAGGGTGTCACATTAGTCGTATTAGAGCTAGTCGAGTTTTTCGGGAATGTTTGGGTTTAGGTCTGTTGTGTCGATGTTGTGTATTCTCTGATCGAGTCTTGTTTGAGTTACTTCTTAGGAGTAATGTGTAATGGCCGTCGAGTTAGATATTTCCTTTTCTGGTTACCATCTCATTGATTGTGTCTCACAGGTCAGTATGGAACCAGGAGGTGCGTGCGGACGTGGTGGTCGTGGTAGAGGCATTGGCGGAATGGACTTCGCCGCCCAAGCAATGGCTGATGTGGCCGCGGCAATTGCTCTTCAGACTGCTATGATGGCTGCCCAGAACCAATAAGAACAGTTGAGGGCTGAACAAACTGCTGAGGGAAGGCATCTGACTGCTTTCAGACGTCAGAATCCATCACAGTTTGATGGAGACGTGGATCCTACGAAGGCTGATCTGTGGATCCAGGAACTGGAAAAGATATTTGAGTTGATTCATACACCTGAGGAAGCAAAGGTGCCTTATGCAATCTTTCAACTGGTTGGAGATGCTGAATACTGGTGGAAGGGCACCAGGAAACTGTTAGAGGCTGAGTACCAAGCAATCACCTGGGAAGTGTTTCGCAACAAGTTTCTGGATAAGTACTTTCCTCAGAGTGCTCGGACTGAGAAGGAGCAAGAGTTCCTGAGTTTACGTCAGCGGGACATGACGGTGGGGGAATATGCGGCGAGGTTTGAGTCCCTTGCCAAATATTTTCCGCTTTTTCCAGAACAACCCCAGCGAGGAGTGGAAATGCGAAAAGTTCGAAGCCGGTCTGCGCTTCGAGATCAAGGAATCTGTGCTGTCCTTGGAAATCAGGAATTTCCAAGCACTGGTAGAGAAATGCCGAAAAGTAGAACTGATGCGCAAAGGGCGAGATAGCAAAGGGAATGTTGGAGGACCCGTTCGTCCCAAGACTCAATATCAGGGACAGAACCAAAAGTGGAAGCAGAACCAGAGGAAGCCATATTACCAATCACCCAGCAATAATCAGAAGCAACAGCAACAACATCGTTTCGGTACTTTGGGAACGGGAAGTGGAGGCCAGAGAAACAATAATCAAGGCCAAGAGAGGAAGTGTTACCGGTGTGGAGATCCCAGTCATCTGGCTGATACGTGCCCAAGGAAAGAGATGAAGTGCTTTAATTGCGATCGTGTGGGGCACATAGCTAGGGACTGCCGAGCACCGAAAAGAGAACCAGCTGTCAATCATGCCAAAGCAAGCAAGCCAACTGCTAAAGGAAGAGTGTATACGATGAGGGGAGCTGAAGCATCGAATTCTGCCGATCTAGTGCAGGGTAAGTGCGATTTAGCCGGTAATCTTTTAACTGTACTTTTCGATTTAGGTGCAGCTCATTCTTTTATCTGGATGTATCGTGTGAAACTTCTAGACTTGCCTATTTCTTCCTTACCATATAACTTGATTGTTTCCACCCCAACTACTGAACCAGTAAGTGTTAATTCTGTTTGCTTAAATTGTCCTATCATTGTTCAAGATAGGCACTTTCTTGTAGACTTAATCTATTTGCCTTTAATACAACTAGATGTAATTTTAGGCATGGATTGGTTATCTTTCAACCACATCTTGATAGACTGTGCTCAAAGGACCTTAGTCTTTAGAAATGAGATTTCTGGATTTTTATCTGTTAGTCAGGTAAGAGCTTCTTTGAAAGAGGGAGCTCAAGGTTACATGCTGTTGCTTTCCTCAGATGTTAAGAGTGAATTAGACTTAGAGTCCATACCTGTCGTCAATGAGTTTCTGGAAGTTTTTCCTGAAGATGTACCTGGTCTACCACCTGTTCGAGATATCGAGTTCGCGATTGATCTGGTTCCAGGCACTGGACCGATATCCATGGCACCGTATCGCATGTCACCATCGGAGCTGGAGACCTTGAAGGAAGAACTCGAGGAGCTGATGAGGAAGGAATTCATTCGACCCAGTGTATCGCCATGGGGAGCCCCAGTCTTGTTAGTGAAAAAGAAGGATGGAACCGCTCGATTATGTGTGGATTTCCGTCAGTTGAACAAGGTTACAATCAAGAACAGATATCCGCTCCCAAGGATAGATGATCTCATGGATCAACTGCGTGGCGCGGTCGTATTCTCGAAAATAGATTTACGGTCAGGCTACAATCAGATTCGTGTGAAGGTTGAAGATGTCCCTAAGACAGCGTTTCGAACATGTTATGGGCATTATGAGTACCTGGTGATGCCGTTTGGAGTGACGAATGCTCCTGCCATATTCATGGATTACATGAATAGGATTTTTCGTCCTTACTTAGATCAGTTCGTTGTCGTCTTCATTGATGATATTCTGATCTATTCTCCAAACAAGGAGAAGCATGCTGAGCATCTCAGCATTGTTCTTCAGACCTTGAAAGAGAAGCAACTCTATGTGAAGCCGGAGAAGTGCGAGTTCTGGTTAGACCAAGTGCAATTCTTAGGTCATGTGATATCACGCGAAGGAATCGCGGTGGATCCGTCAAAGGTCGAGACTGTTTTGGAATAGGAAAGGCCAACAACGGCAACGGAAATTCGTAGCTTTATGGGTTTAGCGGGCTACTATAGGAGATTCATTGAGGGATTTTCCAAGATAGTGGGACCACTTACCCAGTTAACTCGGAAAGACCAAGCGTTTGTCTGGACGGAAGCTTATGAAGGAAGTTTCCAAGAGCTGAAGAGAAGGTTGACAACCTCACCCGTGTTGATCCTACCTAATCCTAAGGAACCTTTTGAGGTTTATTGTGACGCTTCGCACCAGGGGTTGGGATGTGTGCTGATGCAGAACCGAAAAGTAGTAGCATATGCTTCAAGGCAGTTGAAGATTCACTAGAGGAATTACCCTACGCATGACTTGGAGTTAGCGGTAGTGGTTTTTGCGTTGAAAATATGGAGGCATTATTTGTATGGAGCTACATTCAATGTCTTCAGCGATCACAAAAGTTTGAAGTATCTGTTCGATCAAAAGGAGTTGAACATGAGGCAGAAGTGTTGGTTGGAATTCTTGAAGGACTACGATTTCCAACTACAGTATCACCCTGGGAAGGCAAATGTAGTGGCTGATGCTCTAAGCAGAAAGTCAATACATGCGTCGATGATGATGGCCAGAGAGCAGGAATTGTTGGGACAATTCCGGACCTGAATTTGTCAGTTAAGATGTTTCCAGGAAAGCTTTGTTTAGGAAGGATCACGGTGTCCAATGGATTGATGGATCAGATAAAAGAGAAACAAGGGAGCGATCAGTACCTACAAGGAGAAAGAGAACTAGTGCGACAAGGAAAAGTGTCAAGAGTACAAGGAAGGAACAGATGGGATTTTGAGGTTCGGCGAAAGGAATTGTGTGCCAGATGATGCTGAGCATAGGAAGTTGATTCTGGAGGAGGCTCACAGGAGTAAGCTGAGTTTACACCCAGGAGCCACGAAGATGTATCAAGATCTCAAAAAGTTATACTGTGGTATGGAATGAAAAGGAACGTAATGGAATACGTCACTTCTTGTCTGATATTTCAAAAGGCTAAGATTGAACACCAGAGGCCAGCAGGAATGTTAAAATCATTGGACATCCCAGAATGGAAGTGGGACGGAATTTTGATGGACTTTGTGACCAGTTTACCAAGGACTTGGAAAGACAATGAGGCTATATGGGTAATAGTGGATCGACTGACCAAGTCAGCTCACTTTTTACCTATCAACATGAAGTATCCGGTGAAAAGGTTGACTCAGTTGTACATTGACGAGATTGTCAAGTTGCACGGTATACCCTCGAGTATCATTTCGGATCGTGATCCGAGGTTTACGTCAGAATTTTGGAAAGGACTACAAAACTCTTTGGGAACAAAACTCAAATTGAGTTCTGCGTATCATCCACAAACTGACGGACAGTCAGAGAGGACAATCCAATCACTCGAAGATTTGCTAAGACCGTGCGTGATGGAAGACACTAGGAGCTGCGACGAGTTTCTACCGTTGATAGAATTCACCTACAACAACAGTTTTCATTCGAGTATAGGAATGGCACCCTATGAAGCCTTGTATGGTCGACGATGTCGAACGTCTTTGTGTTGGTACCAGGATGGTGAGAGTCTGCTGTTAGGACAAGAGATCGTGCAACAAACGACAGAGAAGGTGAAGATGATCTAGGAGAAAATGAGGACTCTCAAAGTAGACAGAAGAGTTATGCTGACAAGAGACGACGACCTCTTGAGTTTGAGGAAGGCGAGCATGTGTTCTTGAGAGTCACGCCAACGACTGGGATTGGCAGAGTGATAAAATCTAGAAAGCTTACTCTCAAATTCATTGGACCCTACCAAATTCTTCGTCGCGTAGGTCCAGTAGCTTACAAAATATGTTTACCTCCTTTTCTTTCCAACATACATGATGTTTTCCATGTCTCTCAATTGAGAAAGTATATTCCTGATCAATCACATGTTATTAAACCTGATAAAATACAATTAAAAGAAAACCTGTCTTTTGAGACTTCGCCGGTACGAATCGCGGATCAAATGATGAAGCAGCTCAGAGGTAAACAAATTCCTTTAGTCAAAGTCATCTGGAACGAGACAACCGGAGAAGCTACATGGGAGTTGTAACACCCTGTTTTTCCTATGCTTTCTGTAGTAGTATAAACATATTTAAATGTGTTTATTTTTATATTAAACTCAGAGGATGATTTTAATTAAACTAAAATCATTTTCTGGTGTTGTTATATCATATGAAGTCACGGTAAAATTTTCGGTTGAAAATTCAGACTGAAGCTGGTCTGTGTTTTCACTGCCGGTACAAGTTTACTGTGCAGAAAACCTAATTTTGACCCGTGAACGAGACGGTTAGTGTTTTTATCATGTTTCCTTCAACTTTGGTTATTTTGAAAATTTTCGTTCAAAAATAAAATAAAATATTTTATTCGGGCGAAAACGTCGGAAATTTACGATCAGAAATGCAACCGGTACGAAATGGAGCAGATTAGGGAGCACAAAAGAAGTGAAGTGACTTGATGGGATGTGATGGACATGGGTTATGACACACTCCAAAAGTGTAATCATCACACTTTTCAAATTATATCATATTATATTCTAAAAACCCATTTTTCTCTCTCTTCTCAAACCAAACAAGGCACAAGATCAAAACTTGCTCTCCAAGCTCATTCCTGAAGTTGACACAGGCAAACACAAGAAGGGGGGTTGAATTGTGTTTGTTAATATTTTTTGAGAACAACCTTTTCAAAATAGATTTTCTCACACAAAGATAGAGAAGCAGAATAAAGCACACAGAGAAACAGTCTTTTGAAAGAATAACAAATTCAAGTTCAAATCCCCACAGTTAGTATAAACACGTAAAACCAAAGAGATAAGGGATTAGAAGATTCACACCAGATGTTTTATCCTGGTTCACTCTCTCCCAACCAAGAGCTACGTCTAGTCCCTTCTACTTGAAGGATTTCTCCACTATTTTCCAAATAGATTACACCAAGTATTCAACACCTCTCCAGGCTCACAAGTATTTCTTTCTTACCAAGCCTCTTCAGGCTCTACCTCTAATAAAGAGTTTTGATTTCTTTGATCTTCTAACTCACTATGTGTGAGAATGTGAAAGTTTAAGATCGGATGAATATTTTAGCAATATTCAAGCTATGATATTACAGACTTTTGCTTTTTTGAATCAATAAGAGAATATTTGCTCGCAAGAGATTTCTTGAGATTTCTTTGTATGCGCAAAAGTTATTTCTTCAAAAGCTTTAGTCTTCTATTTATAGGGTCCTTGATCTCCTCTTCAGCATCATCAACGGTTGTTTTTGAATTTTCCGTTTAGTAATAGAGTCAACCAAGTAAATATCCGTTGAGACTCAGCTTGCTCGTGGCCTTTGTACTATGTGACAAATTCTTGCATGTAATGGCACACCTCTGAGCAAAAGCAGCTTGAAAAATAGTTTTGCCTTCCTTGTACAAGTTCCAGCTATTTCAGCGTAAAAGGTGACAGGGTACACAACGTTTTGCATTGTACTATTCTGCTTTTTGCAATTCCTTATTTGTACTATGTCTCTCTCATTGAAACAAGGCAATAAGAACCGTTAATAGAAAATGAGAAGAACCATTATAAATGAAATGTATATCAATCATAAGAAATAAATTCGCTTTGGTTCAGATTGGTATAAATGCTTACAATTCTTCGTCCAACAAACGAAAGCAAAGGCAAGGTAAGTAAGGAGAGTTTTAGGACTCCGTCCACTGACGTGGCAACCAAAACTACGTCTACTTAAAACATCGGTCTTGCCAGTACTTGAGACATTTAAAATCTCCGTCCAGTGACGTGGCAATAGAAAACTAAGGTTATTATTTGAGAGAAGCTCACGTCTACAAGAAAAGAAATTCTCCATCCACTGGAAACATTCAAGCGCTCGTCCACTGACGTGGCACTTGAGTCAAAGGGAGATCCTTGATAGAGTGGACTCGACCACTCTTTCAGTATAAAATATTCAATATAAAATACATGGACGCGGATTTGAAAAGAGAATAGACTTAACATTTTAACTAATAAGAACAGAGATTTCTTTAAGACTAAAGGCACTTGTTAGATTCAAAGCATTAACACTTTGCTACACAAATTTAATTCTCATTGTTAACATCAAAACCTAGAGATTATTTAATCCAAATTATTTTGGTTCCAACAATCTCCCCCTTTTTTATGATGACAAAAACTAATTAAATTTATTTTGCAAAGTTTAAGAGAGCTTACAAGGCTCCCCCTAAGACAAAGCAGACATCAGATAAAAACAGTTAAGGCAAAATAAGCTAAGTCTTATTTGCAATATAATATTGGTTAACAGATCAAGATGGCAGCCTATTAAACATTTAGAATTCAAAGCAGTATCGAAGCAAAGTCATAAAAAAAATGTCAAGGCATAGTATCAGCAAGATGAATATATACTTATGCATATGCAGACAACTATGTACTTTTAAAAAAAAATCTCTGTATTATAAAATTTAATCTTTCCTTTCTCCCCCTATTTTGTCATCAGACAAAAAGGTAAAAGGGAGTGGACCATCATTGTCAGCAAACAACAAAAAGATAAAACAGAGAAGGAAAAAGTTTTTAGGTAGAAGGAGGTGGTGGTTGGTTAGGATGTGGATTTTGATTCCTCTGAAATTCCAAGATCAGAGCCAGCATCTGATTCATCACTGCATTTGTAGGGGCCAGAGAGTCTTGAACTTGCTTCTGCACCCTTTCTTCAATCTGTTGAGCCATCTGTTCAGTCTTTTCCTCAACTATCTTGCCAACCTTATCATCAACAATTTTTCCAATGATGTCTTCAAGATTGGGTGGCAAGGTAAGTTGTGTTAAGTCTCTAAAATGTCTGTGTGCATTTCCCTAAGTTTTGATGAAAACTAAACATTGGGTAATTATTTAATTAACCTATTTTGTGGTTGCTAACCCGTCTACTTAGTGTACAGATCAGAAGATTACAAAACTCACCTGTCTGTCTACCTAAGTCTCACCTGTCCGTATTAGCCAAGAAGTCAACCTGTCTGCTGACTAGGATTGTTGACTATGTGCAAACTGATTTTACAACCTGTCTCTACTCTTCAACTTGTCTAAGGTTCTTCGTTAAAGAACTCGAAGTACAGGAAGCTTTTGCAAGCTGTCCCCTCATGAAGAATACTCTGAGAACTCTCTCACGCTTATCAAGAAACTCAGAAGTGCTCTCTCTCAAGCAAACTAGGAAGTCAGAGATAAACTTCCAGTTAAAGAACATTTCCAACATGCTTTATTCCCTAGTACTTTCAGTCATTACACAGAAAGGGAAATGTACTCTGCAAAAGTACAAAAGCACTCTGCACAACTCTGAGTTGGCGTCTACACGATGCATAAAGCTATTATCCCTCATGTTAGAGTGCAACCAACGTCTTCATTGCATTAATGGCTGCCCAGAACGACTATATTGCATTTAATGAAGCTCTGCTTGAAGCCATAGTTGCAAGGAATGTCTCTAACGGATATTAAATGTTTGAAGGCTATAAATACAGAAGTCATTGAAGATGAACATAATCAGAGTTTTACAAAGCATTAAAGAGCCATTACTCTGTTCATTTATTCATTCTGTATTCTTCAATCATTTGAAGTTATTACGCAGACTTTCCTAAAGCTTTATATTTAAACCACTCTCTGAGTGTTAGTGAAAGGTCTGTAAGTGTATTTATTACAAACCAAACTCTCAAACAAATCTGAGTGAGCCTGAAGAGGCTAGGTGTGCAAAGAATACTTGTGTTAGAGCCTGAAGAGGCTAGGTGTGCAAACAATACTTGGAGTCTGTAACCTGATCAGTTATAGTGGATAAATCTTGGTGCTGCCAAGGACTGGACGTAGCTCTTTGTGTTAAAGAGTGAACCAGGATAAATCTCTGTGTTAATCTCTCTTCCCTTAATCTCTTTAGTTACTTTGATTATATATATCATCTGCTTTCTAACAAAGTAAAAACTGTTTCTGTCAAGTCTGTTTTCTTATCTCTACGTGTGTTGTTTTTCTGAGAAAACTACAATAGACAGGTGACCTGTCTGTGTATCTTTTTACACCCGTCTGTGCTTAGCTTCTGCATGCAAAAAGTTTTTAACTTTATTTTAAATTCTAATAAACACAATTCAACCCCCCTTCTCGTGTTTATAGTTGTCTATTTCAGTTGGTATCAGAGCTCAGCCTCTGGGTTGAGCATCTAACAGTGTTGAGGTAAAAGATCCTGAAGAATAGACATGACTGCTGGAGCTAGTGGAAGTAACCAGACTGAAGGAGCCTCCTTAACCAGACCTCCATTCTTCAATGGAGAAAACTACAACTATTGGAAAGATAGATTTCAATGGTTCATTCTATCTACAAACTCTGATCTCTGGGATGTCATCACAGATGGTCCTTTCATCCCTAAAAATGATGACAACACTGACAAGCCAAAAGCTCAGTGGACCCCTGCAGAAAAGGCAAAATGGGAGCTGAATCACAAAGCCAGATACAACATTATTTGTGCGCTCAGTCCTGATGAGTTTGAGAAGGTCTGTGCCTGTGACTCTGCCAAAGAAATATGGGACACCTTAGCTGTCACACATGAAGGAACCGCCAAGGTCAAAGAATCAAAAATTGCCATACTTGTCAGAAAGTATGAACTATTTCTCATGGAAGAAGGAGAATCTGTTGCTCAAATGATTGGGAGATTTCAAACTATCATCAATGGTCTAAAGTCTCTTGGCAAAGTTTACTCCAATGCTGAGAAGGTTGGAAAGATACTTAGGAGCCTACCTAAGCAGTGGAGACCTCTGGTAACTGCTATCTCTCAAGCCAAAGATCTTACCACCTTGACTATGGATGAACTCCTTGGAACACTTACTGTTCATGAGCAAGAACTTGGAGATGAAGTCTCAACAAAGAAGGGCAAGTCAATTGCTCTGAAGGCTGATCAAAAGTCTTCCAAAGCCTCTAAAGCTTTAAAGGCAGACGAGTCATCCAGTGATGCTGACCTGTCTGAATCTGAGGATTCTGAAAGTGATGAAGAACTATCTCTCCTAACCAGAAAGATAAAGCTTCTCCTACAGAAAAAGAAGTTCAGAAAGGATAACCCATTCAGAAGATTCAACAAGGACAAGAATTTCAAGGATTCCACTTCAACAGACAAAAACTCAATTGTCTGCTATGAGTGCAAGAAACCAGGACACATCAAAGCAGAATGTTCTCAACTCAAGAAAGCCCCATTTAAGAAGTTCTTCAAAAAGAAGAAGAAAGGAATGATGGCCACTTGGGAAGATCTAGAGTCAACATCTACTGATGAGGAGACAGAGGAAGAAGCAAATCTCTGTCTAATGGCTAACACTGACTCTGATTCAGATAATGAGGTAAATTCTGATTATGAGGAATTACTTGATGCCTATGAAGAATTGTTGGAGGAATCCAACTGTTTGTCTAAGGCTTTCAAATCTCTCAAGAGAGATCATGTTAAGCTCCTCAGTGAGCATAAACAGAAATCTCTAGAGTGTGAGAAATTTGCCAAAGAGAACAGTGAGATGAAGACTGAAAAGTCTAATGAAGCTAAGATCTCTAGTGATACATCACAGTCTGAAGAAGTTGAAAAACATCAACAGAAAGTGGAAGAGCTCACTTCTGATCTTGCCAAATTTGTTAATGGTAGAGATAATCTGACAAAGCTACTTGGCTGTCAGAGGCACTCCCTTAACAAAGAAGGTATAGGATATGTCCATCAGATACATCATAAAGTATCAACTAAGCACTCTAAAGTGTCTGCTACATCTACTTCTATTAAATCCATACCTGTCTGTAATTTCTGTGGAAAGACTGGACATGTTATGTCTAAGTGTCTCCATAAGAAAAGAAGGAAGTCTTCACAGACTCCTAGAACTAACAGAAAAGGACCCAGAAAACTATGGGTACCTAAAGATCAAATAATCTCTGTTGCAGATGTCCTCAACAGCACAAAGAAAACACCACTGCTGGTACCTGGACAGTGGCTGCTCGCGACACATGATAGGAGAAAGGTCTATGTTCCTAGACCTCCAACTTAAGAAAGGAGGACATGTGGCATTTGGTGGAAATCAGAAAGGGAAGGTTATAGGAATTGTTACTATTGGTGGTAAACCTCATCTTCCCTCTATATCAAATGTTCTTATGGTTAAAGGATAAAAACACAATTTGCTTAGCATAAGTCAATTATGTGACAGTGGATTTGATGTCTCCTTTACCAAAGATTTCTATATAGTTAAAGATCTTAGTGGCAAAACCCTCTTTTCAGCTAAAAGGCAACAAAATCTGTATAAGATTGAACTGACTGATCTCTCAGATCAAAGTGTAACATGTCTGATGTCTAAAGAGGATGAAAGATGGTTGTGGCATAAGAAACTAGGACATGCTAGTATGAAATTAATTTCAAAACTAAAAAGGGATAACCTTGTGAGAGGATTGCCTGATATTAGTTTTAAGAAAGATATTTTGTGTGATGCATGTCAGAGAGGTAAACAGATAAAATCAAGTTTCAAATCTAAAAACCAAATATCAACCTCTAGACCTCTTCAGTTGTTACACATGGATCTGTTTGGACCAGTTAGTGTTGCTAGCTTGGCTGGAAGGAAATATGGATTTGTCATAGTTGATGACTATTCTAGATATACATGGGTACTCTTCTTAACCCACAAGGATGAGTCTTTTAAGGCTTTCTCAGTATTCTGTAAAAGAGTACAAAATGAGCAGGGTTTCTGCATTTCTACTCTAAGAAGTGACCATGGGGGAGAATTTCAAAATGAGCAGTTTAGTCAGTTCTATGAGGAGAATGGGATCTCTCACAATTTCTCTGCACCTAGAACTCCTCAACAAAATGGAGTGGTTGAGAGAAAGAACAGATCTCTGCAAGAGATGGCTAGATCTATGCTCAATGAGAATAATCTCCCTAAGTACTTCTGGGAAGAAGCAGTAAACACAGCTTGTTATGTACAAAACAGAATACTCATTAGGCCTTTTCTAAAGAAGACTCCCTATGAACTGTGGAAAGGAAAAAGCCCCAACATTTCTTACTTTCATGCATTTGGTTGTGAATGCTACATATTAAATACCAAGGATCAACTTGGAAAATTTGACTCTAAGACAGACAAAGGTATCTTTTTGGGATACTCTGAAATGTCTAAAGCTTTTAGAATTTACAATTCTAGAACATCTGTTATTGAAGAATCTGTTCATGTCAAATTCAATGATAACCTAAAGACTGATAAGGAAATGTCAGATCTAGAAGATGATCTTGCAGGTCTTGATATAAACAAGTCAGAAGATCAACAACCTGACTTAACCAAACCAGAACCTGAAGCAGAACTAGACAGACAAGTGGAACAGACAAGTCAGCAGACACAGACAAGTCAAGGTCCTCTTGAAAGAGACTGGAAATTCAAAACTCATCATCCTAAGGATCTCATCATTGGTCATCCCTCAGAAGGAGTAAGAACCAGATATACCTTAAGAGAATCAAGCAATGTGGCCTTTTTGTCAGAAATAGAGCCAAAGCACATTGAAGAAGCTCTTGATGATGAAAGCTGGATTCTTGCTATGCAAGAAGAACTCAACCAGTTCACCAGAAATGATGTCTGGACACTTGTCTCCAAGCCCAAAAACAAGTCTGTCATTGGAACAAGGTGGGTCTTCAGAAACAAGTTAGATGAAGATGGCAAAGTGGTCAGAAACAAGGCAAGGTTAGTAGCTCAAGGCTATAACCAACAAGAAGGTATTGACTATACTGAAACCTTTGCACCTGTAGCTAGAATAGAAGCTATTCGCATACTAATGTCATATGCTGCACAACACCAAATCACTCTTTTTCAAATGGATGTGAAAAGTGCTTTTCTCAATGGAATAATTGAAGAAGAAGTTTATGTTAAACAACCCCCTGGTTTTGAAGATACTGATAAACCAGATCATGTTTTTAAACTTAAAAAGGCATTATATGGTTTAAAGCAAGCACCTAGGGCATGGTATGATAGACTAAGCTCTTTTCTCATGCATAACGGCTTTACAAGAGGTCAAGTAGATACTACTCTGTTTAAGAAAAGCTATAAAGAAAATTTCATTGTAGTCCAAATATATGTTGATGATATTATTTTTGGAGCAACTAATGAAAAGCTGTGCAAGGATTTTTCAAAGCTGATGCAAGCAGAATTTGAGATGAGCATGATGGGAGAATTGAAGTTCTTCCTTGGTCTACAAATCAAACATCACTTCATTAGAGATTATGTTCAGAAAGGTATTTTTGATATTAAGTTTGTTAAAACTGAAAATCAATGGGCTGATATCTTCACTAAGCCCTTAGCAGAAGAAAGATTTTTATTTATTAGAGATAATTTAAACATGCATTGTATTGTTGAATGACATGTCTGAGTTTTTAAAACTGTCTGTGATCACCTGTCTGACTCTGCTGAGTCACTATGCTGAAACCCAACAGTTTTATTGAAATGGTTATTATTTATTCATTTATTTTAATACCATTTGTTAATCTGAAGCTAATCATGAACACGGCAGTTTTTACCTCGAAACCATGTTTTCTTTATGTCTAAGTGGGCGCTACAGTTCCCCACATAAATCGTGCCATTCTTAATTAAAAATGTCTTTCTTCTCTCTCCTGCTTTTACTTCTTTAAAAGGCAAATCTTCAGAAAGTTTCAAACTTTATCCTTCTCAAAAAGCCCTAAGTCTTTTCGTCTTCGTCTTCCTCTCGTTCAAACCCTTCTCTCTTCCAAAACTTTCACTTTCTCTCTTTTCTGAAAAATGGCATCTTCAAAACGCCTGTCTCCGAAAGAGATTGCTGAGAAATACGAGATGAGACTAACTGATGTAGAGAAGATTCTACCTGGAAAGACTGTTGATCTTCAACAGATGAAGAGATGGGGAATGGATGTCACTGAGGAGTTGGAATACTCTAAGTGGACAGCCTTCTTTGATATCAAGGAGCTGGTCCATCCCAAGCTTGTCAGAGATTTCTGGAGGAATGTTGTGGTCATCACCAATGTGGTTGATGGAACCAAGAGCTTCAAGGCTCAAATGTCAGCTGATGTAACTCTTCAGTTCCCTATAAGCTCTTTGGAACTGGCAACCAGATGTCCAAGGATTGGAACTGCCTTCAGACCTGACTGGGAAGATCAGGTGGGAACTGAAAATATCAACATTGCTGTTTATGGTGTTCCCAACCCTGAGAACAAGAAGCCTGTCTGCATGGTGCCTAAGTGCAGATTCTTGCACAAGCTGCTTCTGGAGTGTGTGATGCCCAGAAGAGGGTCAAGAGACAATGTGACCAAGTTGGACAGATTTGCTCTGTACCACTTGATTCACAAAATCAAGATAGACATCAATGATCTCATCTACATGTATCTTGAGTCTCTAATCAGAAGGACAAATATGCCTACCTACCCTTATGGAATGTTGCTGACAAGGGTGTTTAGGAACAAGATATTTGTTCCAACTGATGTCCACTTTGTGGACATGGCTCTGCCCATAGACAAGAAGGTCTTGTCTATGATGGGGATTGAAGGAATCCCTCTGGAGGATGAGGAAGAAGAGAAGAAGAAGAAGAAGAAGAAGCCTGCTGTTGAGCAGAAACTGAAGGAAATAGCAGAGGAGCCTGCTGATTCCACTGGTGAATCAGAGTATCCTATCTCGGAAAGGATTTGGAAAGCTGCTGGAAAGGTTGCCAGACAGGATCAAAGGCCTGAGGAACCCACAGCTTCTGAAGGACCTGCTGAGACAGTAGAGCCTCTCAGATTCAAGCTGAAGAAGCCCTCTCCCAAGAGGAAGACCAGTGAGGCTGGAAAATCAGGTGTGGTTTCTACACAACCCACCAAGAGAAGAAGACTGGTGAAGACCTTTACCAAGGACAGACAAGTGAAGTCTGTGCCTAGTAAAGAGGAAGCACCTGCTCAGGGGGAGCAGACTTCTCCACCTACAGAAGAGCCTAGGGAGATCAAATCTCTTGATCTGGGTTTCATTCCCAGAAAAAGAAGGTCAGGCTACCCTATGCCTGTAGTGGCGGTTGCTGAAAGGGAAGCTGTCCCTGCAGAAGAGCCTGCTGCTGCTACTGCTTCTGCACCCTCAACTGACCTGTCTGCTGGAACACAGACAGTTGGTCATCATGAAGAAGCTTCTCTGTCTCCTTCAAGGAAGAAAGCAAGGCTTTTTGAAGAACCACTCTTCACCTTCCCTTCTGCACCATCCTCTCCCCTTCATCTAGGTATTCCAGATTCTGCTGTCTCTTCCCCCTCTGCTCTCTGTGTCAACCCTTTATCTGTTGCCTCCCCTTTTCACTCACCTGTCTCCTCTCACCCCTCTCAACCATCTTTTGATGTCGTGTCTGATGTATGTCAATACACAGTTGTTCACAGGGACTCAACTCCCAGAGAACAATCTGGCATATCATCTAGACTGTTTGTGAGTGATTTGCAATCTCTGATGACTGCAAGTATATCTCACTTATCTGTCATCCCTTCTCCACCACCTCACATTCTGAACCCATGTAGGGAGATCTTCTTTTATCCCCCTATTGTGTTGTTCATTAGAACATTGGAAGGATCTAACTATCCTGCCTCTGTTGTAATGTTACCCTCTAGGTCTAGATATTTCTTTCTTTTAGTCACAGGGTCTAATTCGTTCTTTTCCCACATAGACTCTCTCCTACCCCTACCTCCATTTGTCTTAGCCAATCAACCTCTTCCCCCTCCTATTCCAATAAGAGTCACTCGACTGTCTCTTTGTGAAAGACTCTCTTATGTCTTTCCCTCTCCTGATTTTGACATAGTCAGAATCACCCCTCTGTTTAAAATAGCGTTTCTTCCTTTATTTTATTTCAGAACCATTCATCAACTTTTCTTTCCCCGTGTCTCCTCACCCTTCTCTGTACCTAAGGCACCCCCAGTTTTAGCCTTACCCTGGTATCCATCCCTGTCTGATGCTTCAACCAGCCTGTCTACAGAAGTCTCCTCCTCTCAAATGGTGGATTCAGTGAGCTTCAATCTCCTTAAGACTGAGCTAGAAGAAGTCAGAAGACAATTGGAAGCAGAGAGGCATGCTAGGCTGCTGTTAGAACATAAAGTTGATTCCCTGTATCTCTTGTTTAATCAGCCTAAATAAGTAGTTGTAGGAACTGCCTTGTAATTGAATTGCTTATGATGAATACAAATCAAATTTTACTTTATTATTCTTTTTCGTTTTTCTTTTTCTCTCCACTGTTATCTATTTAACTCTTTTTGTTGCTGACAAAAGGGGGAGAAAAATGTTAAGATGTTTAAATGTAAACAATATATGCTAAGTGTTCATTCTCTGATATACTATGAACTTAAACCTGCTGCATATTACTCTGATGCTCTTTATTGAACACTAATGCATCTGTCTGCACATATAGAAAATATCAACTTATCTACTGTCTGTACTTCTGTACTCTGATATTTTCAAAGGTTCATTAAATCATCTGAATGTTTGTCATCATCAAAAAGGGGGAGATTGTTAAGTCTCTAAAATGTCTGTGTGCATTTCCCTAAGTTTTGATGAAAACTAAACATTGGGTAATGATTTAATTAACCTATTTTGTGGTTGCTAACCCGTCTACTTAGTGTACAGATCAGAAGATTACAAAACTCACCTGTCTGTCTACCTAAGTCTCACCTATCCGTATTAACCAAGAAGTCAACCTGTCTGCTGACTAGGATTGTTGACTATGTGCAAACTGATTTTACAACCTGTCTCTACTCTTCAACTTGTCTAAGGTTCTTCGTTAAAGAACTCGAAGTACAGGAAGCTTTTGCAAGCTGTCCCCTCATGAAGAATACTCTGAGAACTCTCTCACGCTTATCAAGAAACTCAGAAGTGCTCTCTCTCAAGCAAACTAGGAAGTCAGAGATAAACTTCCAGTTAAAGAACATTTCCAACATGCTTTATTCCCTAGTACTTTCAGTCATTACACAGAATGGGAAATGTACTCTGCAAAAGTACAAAAGCACTCTGCACAACTCTGAGTTGGCGTCTACACGATGCATAAAGCTATTATCCCTCATGTTAGAGTACAACCAACGTCTTCATTGCATTAATGGCTACCCAGAACGACTATATTGCATTTAATGAAGCTCTGCTTGAAGCCATAGTTGCAAGGAATGTCTCTAACGGATATTAAATGTTTGAAGGCTATAAATACAGAAGTCATTGAAGATGAACATAATCAGAGTTTTACAAAGCATTAAAGAGCCATTACTCTGTTCATTTATTCATTCTGTATTCTTCAATCATTTGAAGTTATTACGCAGACTTTCTTAAAGCTTTATATTTAAACCACTCTCTGAGTGTTAGTGAAAGGTCTGTAAGTGTATTTATTACAAACCAAACTCTCAAACAAATCTGAGTGAGCCTGAAGAGGCTAGGTGTGCAAAGAATACTTGTGTTGGAGCCTGAAGAGGCTAGGTGTGCAAACAATACTTGGAGTCTGTAACCTGATCAGTTATAGTGGATAAATCTTGGTGCTGCCAAGGACTGGACGTAGCTCTTTGTGTTAAAGAGTGAACCAGGATAAATCTCTGTGTTAATCTCTCTTCCCTTAATCTCTTTAGTTACTTTGATTATATATATCATCTGCTTTCTAACAAAGTAAAAACTGTTTCTGTCAAGTCTGTTTTCTTATCTCTACGTGTGTTGTTTTTCTGAGAAAACTACAACAGACAGGTGACCTGTCTGTGTATCTTTTTACACCCGTCTGTGCTTAGCTTCTGCATGCAAAAAGTTTTTAACTTTATTTTAAATTCTAATAAACACAATTCAACCCCCCTTCTCGTGTTTATAGTTGTCTATTTCAAGTTGTCTTGAGCTCTGAGCAGTGTCAGAGACAGTGTCTTGAGCCTGGGCTGCTGGTCTGACCATAGCAAGAGCTAATGGTTGAGAAGAAGTCTTAGCAGACTCAGCTCCTTGCTTAGAGACACCAACCTCAGCAGACTGCTCAGCTTGTGCAGATGGAGGTTCAACAACTGAAGTAGGTTGAGAAGACAGTTGTGCTTCAGTTTCAGGGCCTTCTACAATCAACTCTTCAGCTATCTGATCAGAGGAAGATGTTGCTGGAGGTGCAGTGGCAACTGTAACAGATTTCTGAGGTAAATCCTTTGCCCAGTGGATAGGAGTAATTTCCTCCACATCCCTGCTGGTAATAGGAAGTGCCCACAGATCTTTGTAGATCATGTGCCTTACTTTGGATAGTTCACACTTTCCTCTGAACTTGGGAATTTCTTTCTTCTCTTCCTGAGTCAAGCCAGAAGAAGAAGCATCCCGGGTGCAGTGGATGATATGAGACAACCAGAAGTCTGCAGCCTTCATTTCTCCAATATTCTGCACATCCTCCATATACAGATAGAAGTCAAGCTCGGAGGGATCAAAGAATTCCTGAGACAAATCCAGCATAGCAGAGTGAGCTTCAGGCATGACTCCCTTATTTCTTTTGCGCCTCATGTCTTTGTCCTTGTTGAGGTCTATCATGCCAAGCCTTGGACAGGTGGGGTAGGGAGCAATGCCTACACGAGTTTCCTTATTATGTCTCAGCCATGTGATAGGAACCCAACGTGCAGCTCTTTCAATCTAGAAGTAGCTGAACTCCCACTTCAGAATGTTATAGATCAGTTGATCTGTGAAGGGGTCTGAAGCACTTCCATAGATGCTGGGATGCTCGAACTTCATCCATTTTGTGTTTGCATCCAAAATAATTGGAACGTGAGCAGATGATCTAGCTCTCTTCTCAGGTAAAGAAGGCAGACTGTTCCTCTTAGGATCAGTTTCCCATACAGGAATGATGTACCTTGCTACTCCTTCAGTGTGAGGAATCAATGGTGGGGTTTTTTGTAGGTTGGGGTAAATTTTTCTTTGAGGGAAACGGTTGAGGGGTAGGTGGGTGAGGAGAGGGCCATGGTGGTTGTTCATCTCAGATGGAAAGGGGCCTTTAGGGGGCTGAGAGTTTGGGTATTTGGTGGTCCAGGGGTATTCCTCATAGGGTTCATAGTCATAATCAGGATGGGAGTACCACCTTGTTAGAGGAATTTCAAGGTTAATTTCAGGGTCAGGTTGGTGAGTATGGAACAGAATTCTCCAATTTCTCTTGACCTGAGCCCAGTTCTCAAACTTATTTGCAAAAATAGTGGATGAGGGTATAATTGGTGGAAAGAGTTTTCTTAGAGGTTTAGGAAAGGGGGCACCTCGGCAAATTCCATCATCCTCTTGATGAAACCAAGGATCTGAGTCAGGAATTATGGGTGGAAAGAGGGTTTTTAGTGGTGTAGGTTGGGGTGTGGTTAATTGAGTTGGGCTAATTTGTGGTGAAGATGGATTTGAGGTTTGGTCAGATTGGTTTCTTTGTGGTGAGGGTTGAGGTGTGGGTAATGTAGGTCTATATACATTATCAAAGAATCCTACTCCCGGAGTAGGGGCATCATCACTCACAGTATTAGTAGGAACATCAGAAGAGGTGTTTACCTCAGAGGCTGCAAAAGTTCTTGCTTTCCTTGCAGGTTGCCTCCTCTTGGTAGGCACAGCAGCATCAGCAGCAGTATCAACAACAGCAGCTGCTTTCCTCTTTAAAACTGTTCCCAGAGGAACATTGTCATCTTCATCATCATCTTGAGGCAGAACCAGCTTTCTAGCTCTCTTGGGAGCAGGTCGAGGAACAGGTTGAGGAGCCTCATTCCCAGGCTCATTGATAACAATGCCTCTGGTAGGCCTTCTAGGAACAGGCTTCCTGATAGCCACAGTTTTCCTTTTAGTTCCTCTCTTGAGACCAAGAATAGCTGCATTGTTGGCCTCAACAGCTTCTTCCTTAATCTTCATTTTCTCCTCTTGTTTTGACATCTCAACAAGTTTGTATGTGTCAAGATGCATGCTACTTAGGTTGCTCTTTCCAAAAATGGCAGCTTGCATCCCCTTCGAACGAAAGATCTTGTCTTGTTCTTCTTGAGGCTTTGCATTTAAGTAATCATACAAGCCTTGCTGCTTGAAGACTTCTGATAGAAGATGAGAGAAGGTGATGTGGGAGGCGGTTTCTCTGTTTGCAATGGCATCCTTGAAGCGATGAAACAGGATCCATGGTAGGTTTATTTTAGTCTCATAGACCAAGTTGCAGAGACAGAACTTGTGAATGGCAGAAAGGTTGTCCTTAGACCCTGCCTTATGAAGCACTGCTTTGTTCAGAATCTGATGAAGAATCCTGATGTGATCCTTCATTTCAGATGACTTCCACGAGTGAGTCCTCACTGTATCTTCTCGCATCAGTGTAACCGCGATGGTTTCTATACCACCAAGATCTTCTTCCCATTTTTCTGTCATGATCAAACCCTCTTGAGCACAAACGATTGCATCAGAGATGGTCTTCTCAGAAACAGTTATCTTCTTGCCTTGAACAAACCCTACTACCTTAGTGTTAGTAATCGTTGGTTTCCTCCAGAAATCCCTTATTAAGTCTGGATAAATCGAGACCTTTTCCAGAAACAAACCATCCCAACCAGCAGTGTTGATGAACTTGCTTACATCCAAGTTATACTCACACATAATTTCAAAGTTAAAGTGATGTTCAGCAGCGATATTAATGATGTCAGTAACATAGGCAGGCTCGGGAGTTGAGGTTGAAGCCATTGTTGAGTTCTTGAGTACAGGTTTAGGTTTGAAGAAAAGAGATTTCGAAAACTTTCAGAGAGAAGTTATCCAAGATGAAGAGTAGCGAAAGGTTTTTCAGAGGGAAAGGAGTTACCTTTAAAGAGTTTCCGAATACCAACAGTTTTCAAGGAAAATTCAAAAAGAAAAGATTGATTAGACAAGACTTTAGTGAAAAAACGGCGTTGGTATATTGGGACCGTAAAAAGTTACGATGGGATTGATGGAAGTAGCTGACTCAGCAAGGAAATGATTAAAATCAAACGTTTTAAGATAACTGAGTTCAGATAAATAAAGATGCAAATATTTTAAAAACAAATATATATAAGATTGGGTCCACAAAGGATTGAGGGTGGACGCATAAAAACATATGTAGTGGACGCGGCACACCAACAGTAGTGGACGCGTAGACTACACGTGCTCTGGACGCCAAAACCAGTGGACGCGCAGATAAAACATGCAATCAATACATATACCAAATTAAACCACATACAACATGTTAAGATGTTTTCTGATAAAAATAAATCTGTCCTCAGCAAGAGGTTTAGTAAAGATATATGCCCATTGATGGTCAGTATCTACAAATTGAACATCAAAAACACCTTTTTGCACATAGTCTCTGATAAAATGATGTTTGATTTCTATATGCTTAGCCCTAGAATGAAGAATTGGATTCTTAGACAGATTAATTGCAGCAGTATTATCACACATTAGTGGAATACTACTTACAAACACATTGTAATCCTCCAATTGGTGTTTAATCCAGAGAAGTTGTGAGCAGCAGTTTGCAGCTGATATATATTCTGCTTCAGCAGTTGATAGAGCAATGGTACTCTGTCTTTTGCTTGACCATGATACTAGATTAGCTCCAATGAAGTGACATCCCCCACTGGTGCTTTTTCTTTCAATTCTATCTCCAGCATAGTCAGCATCACAAAAGCCAACTAATCTGTAATCTTTATCTTTCTTAAAGCACAGACCAAGATTAGTAGTGCCTTTTAAATATCTAAAAATTCTTTTAACTGCTGATAAATGAGATTCTCTAGGATCAGATTGAAATCGAGCACATAAGCAAACACTGAACATTATATCAAGCCTAGAAGCAGTTAGATATAAGAGAGATCCAATCATACCTCTGTATACCTTCTGATCTACCTTTTTCTCTTTATCATCTTTGTTCAGTATGGACGTGGGATGCATAGGTGTGTTCATAGGTTTGCAATCATCCATCTTAAACTTTTTGAGAAGTTCCTTTGTGTACTTAGTTTAATGGATGTACACCCCGTCCATAGATTGTTTGACTTGAAGTCCAAGGAAGAATTTGAGTTCTCCCATCATGCTCATTTCAAACTCTTTCTGCATTAGCTTTGAGAATTCTTTGCACAAAGATTCATTAGTAGCACCAAATATAATATCATCTACATAGATCTGTACTACTATGAAGTTGGAATTAATTGATTTTCTAAACAAGGTTGTATCAACCTTTCCTCTGACAAAGCCATTAACCATTAGAAAAGAACTTAGCCTATCATACCAAGCTCTTGGGGCTTGTTTTAGGCCGTATAAAGCTTTCTTAAGCTTGTATACATGTTCAGGTTGGGTTTCACTCTCAAAGCCCGGAGGTTGCATAACATAAACTTCTTCATTGATGAAACCATTTAAAAAAGCACTTTTTACATCCATTTGAAAAAGCATAATATTATGATGTGCAGCAAATGAGAGTAAAATTATGATTGCTTCCAATCTTGCAACAGGTGCAAAGGTTTCAGTATAGTCTATACCTTCTTCTTGAGAATAACCTTGTGCAACCAATCTTGCTTTATTTCTTATAACCTTACCATTTTCGTCAAGCTTGTTTCTGTAAACCCATTTTGTTCCTATAACAGATTTATTCTTAGGTAGGGTTACCAGAGTCCAAACTTCATTCCTCTCAAACTGATTTAGCTCTTCTTGCATTGCTAAAATCCAACCATTGTCCAGCAGAGCCTCGTCTACAGTCTTTGGTTCCAATTCAAAGACCAATGCAGAGTCTTCTTCCTCTCTGAAGGTTGATCTGGTTCTTAGCTTATCGCTTGGATTTCCTATGATTTGATCCGGTGGATGATAATTCTTGAAATGCCAAGTTCTCTGAGCATTGCCTTGTTGAGAGGTGGATGCTTCTGGTTGATGAGAAGGGTCTTCAACTGGATCATCAGTTTTAACTTCTTTTGTTTCTCCTGAGATGTTTAAGTCAAGATCTGCAAAACTTTCATCTAGCTCTGATAGTTTCTTATCAGGCTGTTTGTCATCAAATATAACATGTATAGATTCTTCTACTATTAAAGTTCTTGAGTTATACACTCTAAATCCTTTTGAGGTTTCAGAAAATCCTAGTAGAATTCCATTGTCTACCTTTGCATCAAACTTACCAAGTTGATCTTTTGTATTTAAAATATAACATTTACATCCAAAAGGATGAAAATAAGATATGTTGGGTTTTCTGCCTTTCCACAATTCATAGGGAGTCTTACTCAGAGTAGGTCTAATGTATATTCTGTTCTGAATGTAGCAGGCAGTGTTCACAGCTTCAGCCCAGAAGTGCTTAGGGACAGAATTGTCATTGAGCATAGTCCTAGCCATCTCTTGAAGAGATCTGTTCTTTCTCTCTACCACACCATTTTGCTGTGGTGTTCTTGGTATTGAGAAGTTGTGTTGAATTCCATTTTCTTCACAAAACTCATTGAATAGCTCATTGACAAATTCTCCCCCATGGTCACTTCTAATTGAAGCTATACACATGCCTTTTTCATTCTGTACACGTTTGCAGAATACAGAAAAGACCTTGAAAGACTCATCCTTGTGAGCAAGGAACATAACCCATGTCCATCTAGTATAGTCATCTACAATGACTAGACTGAAATAACCAAAGTGAACACAAGAAGGGGGGGTTGAATTGTGTTTACCAACTTTTTCGGTTACTTAAAAGGATTTTCGCAGGCACAGCAAGAAGGTTTGATTAAGAGAGGATTAGACGAGTGAAACGTCTAATATTAAAACAGAATAGCACACACAAACCAAGAAGGTTAAAAAGAGTTTGATAACCACAGTATTAACTCCCCAAGTTAAAAAGCTAAGACTGAAACAATACTCAAACAAATTAAAAGATAAGGGAGAAGAAATATCACTCAAGAGATTTATACTGGTTCACCCCAAAATCCACAGGGCTACGTCCAGTTTCTTGGCAGCACCAAGTTTCCACTATAACTAAGTAAATTACAGTACAAGTATTCTTTGCACACCTAGCCTCTTCAGGCTCAACACTCAAACAAGTATTATTTTCTCACCTAGCCTCTTCAGGCTCAAAAACAGTAAGAGATAAAAGGTTTGTATAGTTAATACAACTTGCAAGTCTTTCAGATCACACTCAGAGAGTGGAATAAATATGAAGTATGAAAGACTGCGAATTTATATCTAATGATTGAGTATGTATTCAATGAAGGAATGAAGAAGTTAATGAAGAGAGTAAATGCTTCTGTGCAGAGTTCTTTTGATATTCAACTTCTTAGCTTCATCTTCTTTGTTTGATCTATTTAAAGGCTTCAATCAAGAGATCCGTTTTGACACAGCTTCAGAAAGTGTTTGCATCTGACTTGAGCTTTCTGAGACACCATTTAATGCCAAAGAGTCGTTCTGAATATTTATTAAATGCTTGAAAACATTGGGCATTGTCAAGAGTGTCCAAGAGTACACTTTAAACTGAACAGCTGTTTCTTCAGAGTATATGGCAGCAGGCTTCTTGTACTTGTTGCAGAGAGTTTTCTTCTTTTAGTGCAACATCAGTTTACTTTGCAAAAAGTACTTTTTACTTTTGTACTAGGATGGGCAAAGGTTACTGCAGTGGTGCAGAGATAGCGTGTTTATTCTTTGTCCTTTGAGCTATTGTCCAGAGGTCTTCGAGGTCCATAAGGATGGCATATAATTTTGAATATGGTGACTTGGACTTGATTTCTGACATACTGACTTGGTGTCAGCAATGAGAATTTTAGACGGGTGAAAGTCATCCAAAGACTTAGACGGGTGAAAGCTTGTTCAGAAACTTTAGACGGGTGAAAGCTTGTTCCAAAGTTAGACGGTGAAAGCTTGTTCCAAACTTAGACGGGTGAAAGCTTGTTCAGAAACTTAGACGGGTGGTCAGCTGAGCCAAACTTAGACGCATGCTTCTTGCCACGTCATCAACTGAGCTTAGTCTTTCTTGAGCGTTGACTTTCTTTGATTAATTTTCTAGACGAGTGAAACTTAGACGAGTCACTGCTGAGCTTCTACTAAAAGATAGACGGGTGAAATTTAGACGAGTGACTTCAAGTCTATTTTCCTGCACACTTATCAAATATATCAGTAATTTCTTTTGGTTCAATATTACCATACTTGAACTATTTGGAATCATCAAAACATAGAGGATTTACACTTTGAATGTGTTTTAGACTTATGAGGTCTCAACATTCTCCCCCTTTTTGATGATGACAAATATCTTTTCTGATTTTATTGAACATCTCAAAGAAACAGTAGAAATTTCTATAATTGATCAGGGTATGTTAAGCTCCCCCTTAGTTTAAGCAGATATCAGAACATCATGATGTTAGAAAGAGTAACATGCATAAAATCATGAAAACTTAATTATATTTCCTCCCCCTTTTGGCATCAATCAAAAAATCATAGAAGAGAAATTGCCAAAAGAAAAACTCATTTCATTTAATCAAAGTCATGAAGGATTACAAGTGATAGACATCACTGACTTAGTACATTGCATGACTCAACAAAGAAATGAAAAACAGATATCTAAACACTAAGAGCTAGGGCCTCCTTGGCTTTTGAAGAAAGCTTCCATCATCTGCTGCATTGCTTGCTGCTGAGCCAACATCTGAGCTTGAAATGCAGTCTGTTGAGCAATTGCTTCATCCTGTCTTTGAATGACAGTCTGCAAACTTGCAGCCATTTCATCCAGTCTCTGATGTGCAGCAGGATCAAATGCAACAACTGGAGCAGTAGAATCTGTAGTGGCCAGAGAAGTCCCAGAGGCTGATGGACAAGGAGGAGGGGTAGGAGGTAACTCTTCAACAATAATATCATCCTCAGGGTGAGGATCTAGAAACACATTTGTTGAAAGAGTGGTTTCAAAATCATTATTAGGGTAGAATTCCCTTAAAAAGGCATGAATTCTGTCATGATGTAGAGGGGAATTTATGATAGATAGAAGAAACTCATAAGATCTCCTAATGAGATTTATGTGAGTAAAAGGAGCAGTTTCAGGAAAGTTTAAGACAGAGAAAGGGAATACCATGAAAAAGGGAGGGATAAAGTAAATAGAGGGTGAGACGGGGTAGAGAGCATAGGCTTGGCTACCTCTAGTGAGAATGTCTGCCTTCTCTTCTTCTGTCAACCCAGAACTGCAGCCACCCTTAGAGAACATCTTCTCTTTGAATTTCAGCTTCTGATCAGTTCTCTGGATAAGGGAAAACTTCTGCTCTACTGCCAGGGATATTGTCTTCTGCTTTCCTTTCAACACCATTGAGTCAGACATAACTCTGATGGCAGTGGAGGGCTTCATGAAGATGTGAGGATTAAATAGCCATTTTCCTACTGGCTTCTGCAACCTTTCCAGCCTCACAATCTGCCTTTCAGCTTCCAGAGAAGCAATCATGTCCAGAGTCTTGCCATCAAGGTAAGAGGGACAGAGATCATCTGTTACAGAGAAGGGTGTGGTTCTGGAGGATGAGTTGTAGGGTGGTAAAGTGGCTAAGGGGAGAGAGTTGTGTCTGGTGTCAGAGAATAAGTCTGGAAAGACTATTCTCAGAGGCACTTGGCATTGGTTTGAGATATGGTCAGGGATTGGTGATTGTGGTGAGGGTGGTGAAATAGGGTTGTCAAAGTACTCAAAGTCATTGATATCCTCAGTTTGAGGAATATCAGAATGGTGAGATATTTGTGGTGAGGGTGGAGCAGGTGAGTGAGTATCAGACATGTGAGGTTCTGATGTGGTAGGGTTAGGTTCAGGAGAGTGATGGTTAGGTGATGTATGTGGTGGAGTTTGGATTTGTGGTGAAGTATGTGGAGTGGGAATTCTTGGTGATATAGGTGGTGTTGGAATTTTTGGTGATGGAGGGGGTGTAGGAATTTTTGGTGATGGAGGGGGTGTAGGTGATTTGTGTGGTGGTGTAGGCATTCTTTGAGGTGAAGGTTGAGGAGTTGGAACTGTGGTGATAGAAGGTGATGTTTCCTGAGGTGGAGGGGTTGAATCCTTCTGAGGTGAGGGTGATGGTGATGGAGATGAAGAGGGAGGCAAAACAAGTTTCCTCTTTGTAACAGTTGTCCTCTTCTTTTTAGGTATCACAGTCTCTTCTGATTGAGACTCCCCCTCAGCTTGTACTGTCCTCTTTCTCTTGAATACCTTGGTGATCTTAGGTACAGAGGCAGTAGCTTCCTCAGAGACAGCAGCAGCAGCAGGTTCAACAACCTGAGTAGACTCTTCAGTCCCAGTAGTTTCAGCAGTGGTTTTTGTAATCTTCCTCTTCTTCCTCTGAAGTTGATCAGTAATTTCCTCAGCTGGTTCCTCAACTACTTCAGATTTAACACCAGGAATGGAAACAGTTGCTTCCATCTGAGCAGAGGCTTCAGCATTGCCATCCAGAGTAGGATTCAGGTTCATCTTCATTAAGGCCAGGGTTTTTGTGGTAATCTCAGTACAGAGATCAGCAGAAACAGCCCTTCTTAAATCCAACTTACAAGCCCTGAAGATCCTAGTCATAACCATTCCAAAGGGGTAATCTTTATCTTTTCCCTTTACAGCTTTCTCCATATGAATAAAGATTAGATCAGTTATGTCTATCTTTATTCTTTGGACAAGATGGAATAGGGCAAACTTTTCAAGTAAATTGACATGGTTTCTAGACCCAGTCCTAGGCATTACACAGTTGATAAGCAAAACATGTAAAAACCTTGCCTTGGGGGTCAGATACTTGGAGTCCATGTTGTCAGGGTTTGCAGTCCCATAGAGTACCAAATTTACATTGGCTTCCCCTTGATCCTTCATCCAGTCTTTGTACTGCCCAGCTCCTTCCCTAGGGCATTTTGTTACTTCAGCGAGTAACTCGTGAGTGATGAAGATATGATCCTCACCAACATCCCCAGAAATCATGTGGGTAGTGGTGTCCTTGGTGATCTTCGCTGTAGTCCAGAAATCCCTAACAAGAGCAGGGAAGACAAGTTCTTGCAGTTGGAAGAATGGTAACCATCCAGCATGGTTAAGTTCCGGGAGTACGTCCAAACCTTTGGTTCTGAGTTCATCAAAGTTTGGAACTCTTCCAGGGAGTACCTTCTTCAACTCAGTAACAGATACCTTGGTCTTCTCAGATAGCGTCTCAAGGAGGCTTTTGGGTGCCATTGATTTGAGAGAAGAGATTAGGGTTTGACAGAGAAGGTTTCGTGAAGGTGAAGACGAAGAGAGCTTAGAGAGAGAGTTTGTAAGCAAGGAACTTTTGAGTGGGTAGTTTTTGAAAAGACACGGGTTTATGCTAAAAACGCTTGCGTGCTTTTTGCATTGGGAAAGAGGAAAGAGAGTGTTGCCATAAATGACAAACAATCAATTTTAAACAAAATAAAATAAAGTATTTAAGAAAAGGAGGGAAAGTGCAATGTACGTGTGTCTCAGTCAGAATTTAGCACTGAGTGCTTTTAGCCACGTCATTAGACGCTTGGCTAAATTAGACGAGTCAAGTAATCATAGAAAATATAGACAAGTAATTTTTCTGACAACACAGCAAAACATTTAATCAGGTACATTATGCATGTTAAGATTTCTTCTTATAAAAACAAATCTGTCTTCACTTAAGAGTTTGGTAAAAATGTCTGCCCACTGATAATCAGTGTTTATAAACTTAATTTCAAAAACACCTTTTTGAACATAATCTCTAATGAAATGATGCTTTATTTCTATATGCTTTGCTCTAGAATGCTGTATTGGATTTTTAGACAGATTAATAGCACTAGTATTATCACACCAAACAGGTATATTATGCTCAATCATTGAATAATCTTCAAGTTGATATTTTACCCAGAGTAGTTGTGAACAACAACCAGCTGCAGATATATATTCAGCTTCTGCAGTTGATAGAGCAATGGTGCTTTGCCTTTTGCTTGACCAAGAGATCATATTTGTTCCAATGAAGTGACATCCTCCACTGGTGCTTTTTCTATCAATTCTGTCTCCAGCAAAATCAGCATCACAAAATCCAGCTAACCTGAAATCTTCAGATTTCTTATATAATAGACCAAGGTTAGTGGTTCCAATTAAATATCTGAAAATTCTTTTGACAGCCTTATGATGAGATTCCTTAGGGTCAGATTGGAATCTAGCACAAAGACAGACACTGAATTGAATATCAGGTCTGCTAGCAGTTAAATATAGCAGAGATCCAATCATACCTCGGTAGACAGTTTGATCTACCTTTTTACCTTCCTCATCCTTGTTTAGAACAACCGTTGGATGCATAGGAGTACTCATAGGCTTTGAATTTTCCATTTTGTACTTTTTCAGAAGCTCCTTGGTGTACTTCTGTTGATGGATATAGATTCCATCATTTGACTGTTTTATTTGAAGACCAAGGAAGAACTTCAACTCTCCCATCATGCTCATTTCAAATTCATTCTGCATCAACTCAGAGAACTCTTTGCAGAGCTTTTCATTAGTAGCACCAAATATAATATCATCAACATAGATCTGTACTACTATAAAGTCTTTTCTTGAGCATATCTTAAAAAGTATAGTGTCTACTTTTCCTCTAATGAAGTTATTTTCCATTAGATATGTGCTTAATCTATCATACCAAGCTCTAGGAGCTTGTTTGAGTCCATATAAAGCTTTCTTAAGCTTAAAGACATGGTGAGGATTTTCAGAGTCCTCAAAACTTGGAGGTTGCTTGACATAAACTTCCTCCTCAATTATTCCATTTAGAAATGCACTTTTAACATCCATTTGATAAAGAGTCATATTATGTTGTGCAGCATATGACATGAGAATCCTAATTGCTTCTAGTCTAGCTACAGGAGCAAAAGTTTCAGTGAAATCAATACCTTCCTGTTGATTGTAACCTTGAGCAACTAGTCTTGCCTTGTTCCTTACCACTTTTCCATCTTCATCTAGTTTGTTTCTAAACACCCATCTGGTTCCAATAATGGTTTTCTCTTTGGGTTTAGAAACTAGTGTCCAGACATCATTCCTTTTGAACTGATTTAGCTCTTCTTGCATGGCTAGAATCCAGCTTTCATCTTGCAGAGCTTCTTCAATCTTTTTAGGTTCCAAATCTGATATGAAGGCCATGTTGTTGTTTTCATTGAAGGCAGATCTGGTTCTAACTCCTTGAGATGGACTTCCAATGATGAGATCTTCTGGATGATAGGTTTTGAATTTCCAATCTTTCTTCAGAGTCTGAGTTTCAGACTTATCAGCATCAGTCTGTATTTCAGATACGTCTACTTTTGGCTTGTCTGAAGATTCTTCTACTGTAGGATTGAGTTCAATACCTGCAACATCATCTTCTAGATCTGATAGTTCCCTATCAGTCTTCAAACCATCATTAAACTTTACATGAATTGATTCTTCTACAACAGAAGTTCTAGAATTGAAAATTCTAAAAGCTTTAGACATTTCAGAATAACCAATAAATATTCCTTTATCTACTTTAGAATCAAATTTACCAAGATGATCTTTTGTGTTGAGAATATAACATTCCCAACCAAATGCATGAAAATATGATATGTTGGGTTTTCTGTCTTTCCACAATTCATAAGGAGTCTTATTTAGAATAGGCCTAATCAGTATTCTGTTTTGTACATAACAAGCAGTGTTAATGGCTTCTGCCCAGAAGTACTTAGGAAGATTATTTTCATTAAGCATTGTTCTTCCCATCTCTTGAAGAGATCTGTTCTTTCTCTCAACTACTCCATTTTGTTGTGGAGTTCTAGGTGCAGAGAAATTGTGAGAAATACCATTTTCCTCACAGAACAGTTTGAACTGCTCATTTTCAAATTCTCCTCCATGATCACTTCTTATAGCAGAGATACAGAAACCTTGCTCATTTTGTACTCTTTTACTGAATACTGAAAATGCCTTATAAGATTCATCCTTGTGGGTTAAGAAGAGTACCCATGTAAATCTAGAATAGTCATCAACTATGACAAAACCATATTTCTTTCCACCTAGGCTAGCTACACTAACTGGTCCAAACAGATCCATGTGTAACAGTTGCAAAGGTCTAGAGGATGTGACTTCTTTCTTGGATTTGAAACTTGATTTTACTTGTTTACCTCTCTGACATGCATCACACAAAATATCTTTCTTAAAAGAAATGTCAGGCAATCCTCTCACAAGGTTATGCTTTTTCAATTTTGAAATTTGCTTCATACTAACATGTCCTAATTTCTTATGCCACAGCCATTTTTCATCCTCTTTAGACATAAAGCATGTTACACTTTGATCTGAAAGTTCAGTCATGTCAATCTTATACAGATTGTTTTGCCTTTTAGCAGAAAAGAGGGTTTTTCCATTACAGTCATTGACCATGCATGCATCCTTAGAAAAAGATACAGAAAGTCCACTGTCACATAATTGACTTATGCTAAGCAGATTGTGTTTTAATCCTTTCACAAATAACACATCATGGATAATAGGTAAGGGAGGTTTACCACCAATTTTACCTAAACCAACAACTTTTCCTTTCTGGTTGCCACCAAAAGTTACATGTCCACCTTTCTTAGGTTGGAGGTCTAGGAACATAGACCTTTCGCCTGTCATGTGTCGCGAGCATCCACTGTCCAGATACCATGACAGGTGTTTGCTTTGTTCTGTTGAGAATGTCTGCAACAGGAATGATCATGACCTTAGGTACCCATATTTTCTTGGGTCCTTTTTTGTTAGTGTGAGGAGTCTGTAAAGACTTCCTTCTCTTTTTGTGAATACACTTAGACATGATATGTCCAGCTTTTCCACAGTAGGAACATATAGATTTAACAGCTGTATTTGAAAACTTTGTTGATCCTTTATGATGTTCTTGATTGGAATATCCTATACCTTCTTTGTTAAGGGAGTGCCTCTGACTTCCTAAGAGTTTAGTCAGATTATCTCTACCATTAACAAACTTGGCAAGATCTGAGGTGAGCTCTTCTACTTTCTGTTGAAGTTTAGTTACTTCTTCAGATGGTAGAGTTTCAACTAAGATCTCAACTTCAGACTTTTCAGTCTTAAGTTTACTATTCTCTTCAGCTAACTTTTCACACTCTAGAGATTTCTGTGTATACTCATTAGAGAGTTTAGCATACTGTCTCTTGAGGGATCTAAAAGCTTTAGATATATAGTTGGATTCTTCCAAAAGTTCATCATAGGCATCATTCAATTTTTCAAGTTCAGAATGTACCTCAGTTTCTGATTCTGAATCTGTATCAGCCATAAGACAGAGGTTTGCTTCAAGCTCCTCTCCTTCACTTTCAGTGGAGCTTTCATCAAGATCTTCCCAAGTAGCCATCATTCCTTTCTTTTTCTTGTTGAAGAATTTCTTGGAAGATTGCTTTTTGAGTTGAGGGCATTCTGCCTTGATGTGACCAGGCTTTTTACATTCATAGCATACAATGACATTTCTGTCATTAGATCCACCATCCTTGTTGTGCTTGTCTTTGCTGAAGCGCCTGAAGGGTTTGTCTTTTCTGAAGTTTCTTTTCTTCCACAGCTTCTTCATTTTTCTGGTGAAGAGAGACAGTTCATCATCTTCATCATCTGAGTCATCCTCATTTGATTCTCCAGATTCTTCTGAAGATTCATCTGCTTTGAGAGCTTTTGAACTTGCTCCCTTAGATGACTTCTTGTCAGCTTTGAGTGCAATGGACTTGTTTTTCTTTCCATTGTTCTCTTCAATCAGTTCTTGTTCATGAATCTGAAGAGTCCCAAGAAGCTCATCAAGCTTCATTGTTGTTAGATCCTTGGCCTGAGACACAGCAGTTACAAGTGGTCTCCATTGTTTTGGAAGACTTCTGAGAATATTTTGAATGTGTTCCTCAGTCTTGTAAATTTTTCCCAGAGATTTCAATCCATTGGTTATGGTTTGAAACCTTCCATACATTTGGCCAATAGTTTCACCTTCCTCCATTTTGAACAGCTCATACTTTCTGACAAGCATGCTGACTTTTGTTTCTTTGACTTTGCTAGTTCCTTCATGAGCAATAGCTAGTGAGTCCCACATTTCTTTTGCAGACTCACAAGCACAGACTTTTTCAAATTCTTCTCTGCTCAGAGCACACATGATTGCATATCTAGCTTTGGCATTAAGCTGCCACTTTGTTCTTTGATCAGTGGTCATGTTTGCTTTAGGAATTTCCTCTCCTTTGTCATCTTTAGGAACAAAAGGACCTTCATCAATGATATCCCAAAGATCAGAGTTAGTGGATTGTAAAAACCACTTCATCTTTTCTTTCCAGTAGATGTAGTCCTCTCCGTTGAAGAAAGGAGGTCTCGACATTGAGGATCCCTCTCCAGCATGGTTCTTGCTTCCACTGGTTTCTCCTGCCATCTCCAAGATCTTTTCCTCTACACTGTTAAGTGCTCAACCCAGAGGCTGAGCTCTGATACCAACTGAAATAACCAAAGTGAACACAAGAAGGGGGGTTGAATTGTGTTTACCAACTTTTTCGGTTACTTAAAAGGATTTTCGCAGGCATAGCAAGAAGGTTTGATTAAGAGAGGATTAGACGAGTGAAACGTCTAATATTAAAACAGAATACCACACACAAACCAAGAAGGTTAAAAAGAGTTTGATAACCACAGTATTAACTCCCCAAGTTAAAAAGCTAAGACTGAAACAATACTCAAACAAATTAAAAGATAAGGGAGAAGAAATATCACTCAAGAGATTTATACTGGTTCACCCCAAAATCCACAGGGCTACGTCCAGTTTCTTGGCAGCACCAAGTTTCCACTATAACTGAGTAAATTACAGTACAAGTATTCTTTGCACACCTAGCCTCTTCAGGCTCAACCCTCAAACAAGTATTCTTTTCTCACCTAGCCTCTTCAGGCTCAAAAACAGTAAGAGATAAAAGGTTTGTATAGTTAATACAACTTGCAAGTCTTTTAGATCACACTCAGAGAGTGGAATAAATATGAAGTATGAAAGACTGCGAATTTATATCTAATGATTGAGTATGTATTCAATGAAGGAATGAAGAAGTTAATGAAGAGAGTAAATGCTTCTGTGCAGAGTTCTTTTGATATTCAACTTCTTAGCTTCATCTTCTTTGTTTGATCTATTTAAAGGCTTCAATCAAGAGATCCGTTTTGACACAGCTTCAGAAAGTGTTTGCATCTGACTTGAGCTTTCTGAGACACCATTTAATGCCAAAGAGTCGTTCTGAATATTTATTAAATGCTTGAAAACATTGGGCATTGTCAAGAGTGTCCAAGAGTACACTTTAAACTGAACAGCTGTTTCTTCAGAGTATATGGCAGCAGGCTTCTTGTACTTGTTGCAGAGAGTTTTCTTCTTTTAGTGCAACATCAGTTTACTTTGCAAAAAGTACTTTTTACTTTTGTACTAGGATGGGCAAAGGTTACTGCAGTGGTGCAGAGATAGCGTGTTTATTCCTTAAAACCTTGAAACAACGTTCTTTTATTCTTTGTCCTTTGAGCTATTGTCCAGAGGTCTTCGAGGTCCATAAGGATGGCATATAATTTTGAATATGGTGACTTGGACTTGATTTCTGACATACTGACTTGGTGTCAGCAATGAGAATTTTAGACGGGTGAAAGTCATCCAAAGACTTAGACGGGTGAAAGCTTGTTCAGAAACTTTAGACGGGTGAAAGCTTGTTCCAAAGTTAGACGGGTGAAAGCTTGTTGCAAAGTTAGACGGGTGAAAGCTTGTTCCAAACTTAGACGGGTGAAAGCTTGTTCAGAAACTTAGACGGGTGGTCAGCTGAGCCAAACTTAGACGCATGCTTCTTGCCACGTCATCAACTGAGCTTAGTCTTTCTTGAGCGTTGACTTTCTTTGATTAATTTTCTAGACGAGTGAAACTTAGACGAGTCACTGCTGAGCTTCTACTAAAAGATAGACGGGTGAAATTTAGACGAGTGACTTCAAGTCTATTTTCCTGCACACTTATCAAATATATCAGTAATTTCTTTTGGTTCAATATTACCATACTTGAACTATTTGGAATCATCAAAACATAGAGGATTTACACTTTGAATGTGTTTTAGACTTATGAGGTCTCAACATAGACCATATTTCTTACCACTGATAGAAGCAGTCCTTGTTGGACCAAAAAGATCAAGGTGTAGCAGTTCTAGTGGTCTCTTGGTGCTTACAATATTCTTAGATTCAAAAGAACCTTTGACTTGTTTTCCCTTCTGACATGCATCACAGAGAGCATCAGATTTGTATTTAAGGTTTGGTAATCCTCTCACGAGGTTATGCTTATTTAGCTTTGAGATTAATCTCAAGCTTGCATGACCTAGCCTTTTGTGCCAAATCCAACGTTCATCTTCAATGGACACTAAACATGAGACACTTTGATTTGAGAGGTCCTCCAAGTCAATTTTGTATAAGTTGTTTTGCCTCTTAGCAGTGAATAAGATTGATCCATCATTTTTCTTGACATAACACATGTTCTTATTAAAAGAAACATCATATCCACTGTCACATAATTGACTTATGCTCAGTAGATTATGTTTTAAACCATTCACTAAAAGAACATTATCAATGGAGGGAAAAGGATGTTTACCGATTTTACCTATACCAGTGATCTTCCCTTTCTGATTTCCTCCAAATGTCACCCAGCCACCATCCTTATGTTTAAGGTCTTGGAACATATACTTTTCTCCCGTCATGTGACGTGAGCATCCACTGTCCAAGTACCAGGATGTTTGTTTCTTTCCTGTTGTTAAGCAGATCTGCAACAGGTATTATCTTGTCCTTAGGTACCCAAACTGACTTGGGTCCTTTCATGTTAGTTTTCTTTGGACGAGAATATTTGGCATGCCTGTTATGTATGCATCTAGATGTAGAGTGCCCACTTTTTCCACACACTTTACAAAAGGTGTTGGACGGGCCTGATTTGGTTTTCGCATACCTAGCTGGAGCTTTTGAAGCTCTTTGTTGCATAGGTGGTTTTGACTTATTGTAAGATGCCTCATGCTTCTTATTGTCATAACCAAGGCCAGATTTATCAAAGGGTGACCTAGAATACCTTAGGATAAGAGTAAGCTTATCTGAGCCTCCTACCAATTTTGACAGAGAGTCTGTCAAGTATTTTACATCTTGTTTTAGTTTTGCAACTTCACAAGAATTGTCAGGCTCACATTCAGATTTGTCAGTTAGACTGACATTCTCTGATTTCAGCTTATCATTTTCTTGAAACAAACTTTGTTTTTCCATGCAGACTCTATCATATTCTTTGGTTAATTTTGCAAACTTCTTTTTAAGACTTTTGTATTCATGAGACAATATGGATGAGTCATGCAGTAATTCATCAAAGGCATTTTTGAGAGTTGAAGGTTCAGAATCTGTTACCTCATCATCATCAGTGTACTCATTTTCTGATGATGTGTCAGCCATGAGGCAAATGTTTGCCTCTTCCTCTGCTTCCTCTTCCTCATCTGATGAGGATAAGTCCAAGTCCTCCCATGTAGCCATTAAGCCCTTCTTTTTCTTAAAGAACTTCTTCTTCTCTTTTAGGTCAGGACAGTCAGCTTTGAAATGTCCTGGCTTTTTGCACTCAAAGCACAAAGATGGACCTTTTTCTTTGGAGTCTGATTTCTCCTTAGAAAATTTCTTGTTGAATGGCTTTCTCTTGAAATTACCTTTTCTTCTCCACATATGTTGTATCTTTCTGGAGATGAAAGATAGTTCATCTTCATCTGATCTTTCATCGCTGTCTGAAGGTTCAGCATCATCTGAAGACTCAGCAGCTTTGAGGACTTTTGAAGAGCTTGCTTTCTTTGCCTTTAAAGCAATGGACTTTCCCTTTCTGGAATTGTCTTCCTCATTTAGTTCAAGCTCATGAACTTTTAATGATCCTAGAAGTTCTTCCAGAGAGAGAGTATTCAGATTCTTAGCTTCTTGAATAGCAGTGACCTTCGGTCTCCACTGCTTGGAGAGACTTCTCAGAATCTTTCTGATATGATCTCTATTCTCATATACTTTTCCCAGAGATCTGAGACTGTTTGTTATTGTTTGAAATCTTCCAAACATCTGATCTATAGACTCATGATCAGTCATCTTGAAGAGTTCATACTGGTGAACCAGCATGCTTATCTTTGACTCCTTCACTTGTGATGAGCCTTCATGAGCGAGAGCCAGTGTATCCCAGATTTCCTTTGCTGTGTTGCAGCTGTGAACTTTGTCATGTTCTGATCTGGTAATAGCACACATCAAGTAATGTTTGGCTTTTTGATCAACACTCCAATCTGCTCTAGCCAATACTGCTTGATTTTCACCTCTTGGCTCAAAATAGCCATTCTCTATCAGTTCCCAGATGTCTAGGTTCTGTGCATCTAGGAAGGCCATCATTCTCTTCTTCCAATAGTCGTAATCAGTTCCATCAAAGAGTGGAGGTCTGTTGATAGCTTGTCCTTCTGCATCCATGGTGGTAGGATCGTACTTCCTCAGCACTTGTTAGATGCTCAACCCTTTCGAGGCTGAGCTCTGATACCAACTGAAGTTGACACAGGCAAACACAAGAAGGGGGGTTGAATTGTATTTGTTAATATTTTTTGAGAACAACCTTTTCAAAATAGATTTTCTCACACAAAGATAGAGAAGCAGAATAAAGCACACAGAGAAACAGTCTTTTGAAAGAATAACAAATTCAAGTTCAAATCCCCACAGTTAGCATAAACACGTAAAACCAAAGAGATAAGGGATTATAAGATTCACACAAGATGTTTTATCCTGGTTCACTCTCTTCCAACCAAGAGCTACGTCCAGTCCCTTCTACTTGAAGGATTTCTCCACTATTTTCCAAATAGATTACACCAAGTATTCAACACCTCTCCAGGCTCACAAGTATTTCTTTCTTACCAAGCCTCTTCAGGCTCTACCTCTAATAAAGAGTTTTGATTTCTTTGATCTTCTAACTCACTATGTGCGAGAATGTGAAAGTTTAAGATCGGATGAATATTTTAGCAATATTCAAGCTATGATATTACAGACTTTTGCTTTTTGAATGAATAAGAGAATATTTGCTCGCAAGAGATTTCTTGAGATTTCTTTGTATGCGCAAAAGTTATTTCTTCAAAAGCTGTAGTCTTCTATTTATAGGGTCCTTGATCTCCTCTTCAGCATCATCAACGGTTGTTTTTGAATTTTCCGTTTAGTAATAGAGTCAACCAAGTAAATATCCGTTGAGACTCAGCTTGCTCGTGGCCTTTGTACTATGTGACAAATTCTTGAATGTAATGGCACACCTCTGAGCAAAAGCAGCTTGAAAAATAGTTTTGCCTTCCTTGTACAAGTTCCAGCTATTTCAGCGTTAAAGGTGACAGGGTACACAACGTTTTGCATTGTACTATTCTGCTTTTTGCAATTCCTTATTTGTACTATGTCTCTCTCATTGAAACAAGGCAATAAGAACCGTTAATAGAAAATGAGAAGAACCATTATAAATGAAATGTATATCAATCATAAGAAATAAATTCGCTTTGGTTCAGATTGGTATAAATGCTTACAATTCTTCGTCCAACAAACGAAAGCAAAGGCAAGGTAAGTAAGGAGAGTTTTAGGACTCCGTCCACTGACGTGGCAACCAAAACTACGTCTACTTAAAACATCGGTCTTGCCAGTACTTGAGACATTTAAAATCTCCGTCCAGTGACGTGGCAATAGAAAACTAAGGTTATTATTTGAGAGAAGCTCACGTCTACAAGAAAAGAAATTCTCCGTCCACTGGAAACATTCAAGCGCTCGTCCACTGACGTGGCACTTGAGTCAAAGGGAGATCCTTGATAGAGTGGACTCGACCACTCTTTCAGTATAAAATATTCAATATAAAATACATGGACGCGGATTTGCAAAGAGAATAGACTTAACATTTTAACTAATAAGAACATAGATTTCTTTAAGACTAAAGGCACTTGTTAGATTCAAAGCATTAACACTTTGCTACACAAATTTAATTCTCATTGTTAACATCAAAACCTAGAGATTATTTAATCCAAATTATTTTGGTTCCAACAATTCCTCTCTCCTCAATTTCGTTCATCTCCCTCCCTCTATAAATACCCATTTCATTTCTTCACTTCATCACTTTCTTACTTCTTCCTTTCTCTTCTAACTTCAAACATTTAAAGCTTTCATTTTTACTTGTCTTTTTACTTCAAGTTCTTCATCAAAGTTCTGCCTAACACTAAGGGTAATAATCTCATGTAAATATTTTTACAAGTTTCTTATTTTATTTCGTAGTTTACTTTATGTGTCCTTTATGTGCTTTAAACTTCCAAAATCTCTCTAAAATAGTAGAAAACTCCTTTTGAGTTGAAACCAAATTCTATAGTCTTCTATTTACTTGTATTTTAACATACTAAGATTTTGTGTAAAACAAAAATTTCTAACTCCCTTTTTCCTATGATGGCCGAATCTACCCCTTAATGGCCGACGAAGTTTTGTTTCAACTTCTGTTAAATGATCATGTGTTTTGAGCTTCTAGATACCTCTTGATCTTAAAGGCTATAATGTTGGAAGGTTTGATAGCTTGTTGTCCTACGATGGCCAAACCATGTGGTTTTGAGGCTTAGGATGCTTGTTTCAACTTTTCAACTATGATAATGGGTTTAGAACTCTTAATACATTGTGATGCCTATGAGTTTTCATAAAACAAAGAACTTTCCCTCATCATCCCATGATGGCCAACCCTAGTAGGTTGTGAACCTAGGATGTTTTGTTTTCATTTTTCCAATATGATCATCGACTTGAGCTCCATAAGATATTTAGATGCTAAGTCTAAGAGATTGGAAAGTTTAAATATTTCTAGCCTATTTATCCTATGATGGTTGTGAACCTAGGATGTTTTGTTTTCATTTTTCCAAAATGATCATGGACTTGAGCTCCATAAGATATTTGGATGCTAAGTCTAAGAGATTGGAAAGTTTAAAGGTTTTTAGCCTATAAATCCTATGAAGGCCGAACCTAGAAGGTTGTGGACCTAGGATGCTTGTTTTCATTTTCCAAAATGATCATGGGTTTTGAGCTCCTTAATACATATGGATGCTAGACCTAAGAGATTGGAAAGTTTAGAGAATTCTAACCTATTTTAATGGCCTTGGCCAAATACCCTAAGTCTATGACTTAGTGGGATTTTTATTCAACTTTGTTAAATGATCATTGTTTATGAACTCCTAACACTCAAGGATCATAAATCCATAAGTTGTATAATTTTTGGGGATCTCTAACCCTAAGAACTAGTCTTGGCCGAACCTACACCTTGTGGTTTAGTGTTCTTGATTGATTTTAACTAGTGATTTTGTGTTCATAACCTTAGACTTCTATCGTGGAGAAAGCGAGAACGTTCGTGGAATACCTTTTCAAGCATCTAATCTCCTTACTTTCACTGAAGGTAAGAGGGGATTGCCTAGGGATATTCAATGACTATATGCATGTGTGTATGTGTTTACTTGAGTAATTTGAATATTATTATGATATGGATTCAATGCTTGAATGACTTGTTTACTTGAACTATTGTGATTATTACTTGAAGTTGATTAATACTCGCTTTAAAGTATTGTGAGTTATATATATATATGCGATGAACTGTCATTAACTGTGATATCATTGTTTGAGGATATATTACTGTTGATTGAAGTTTGAGAAGCCGGACTTGAGTCTGTGCCCAATGGTTATAAGGATTAAAAGCCTTAATAAGCCTTGATTGGAACCTTGAAAGTATTGGTTTCATTTATAAAAGTTCCTTGTTTAAAGTGCTTATTTCAAAAGAATAAGATTCTTGTTTTGGAAAAGAAACGTTGAAGTGATTTTAAGTCAATAGAAACTACCTTTTTATGATCCAAAGTTCGTATGAGAGAAAACCTTTTTCGAACTATGTGTTTTATGAAGGAAAAACCCTTTTGAAAATATTTGACTTTATTCCATCAAGGATTTCAAAAATAAACTTATTTCCTAAATGTTTTATAAAAGAGTTTGAAAGTAAAAAGATTTTCTCATAAATGATTTAGAAACGTTCCGGTTACTTGGATAAGTGACCGAGGTTTTGTTTTGAATTTTGATTTTCACTGAGCGAAAAGTAAGCACATGTGAAAGAGAATCTAGTTCGCGAGACGTCGCCTCTAGTATTCAGTTATATACACGTGATCTGGGATCCATGTCAAGAATTATGGACCCGAGGTCCTAATCGTGATAGTATGGGCTAGGAGTCCTAATTTCGGAATTGAGGACTGCGCGTTCTAATTTCGTTGTTGTGGACTAGGAGTCCTTATCATGTTGAAATAAAACATGGATAAAATTATAATGGTTTATACGACCGCAAACCTTGACTGCGGCATCCGTCTAAGGCGTTGTGATTGAGCACTCGGACTGTGCGTCCTGTGTTATTGATTTTCAAGTGATGAAAATTGTGAATAGTCGTTAGCCTTGAGCTTCGACAACGAAAAAGAGTGAACACAAAGAAAAGTCTTGAATAATGAAAAGTCTTTGATTCATATGCATTTCCCCTTAGCAGACGTGCTTGAGTTATCGAATACCCACTTAAGATGTGGTGTTCAATGATGTATACATCCGAATGGCCATTGATAAGGAATTCGTGATGATGTTGATCCGGGTGCATAAGGTGACGGAGACAACTTGCCAATGCGGCATATGAGCCTGATCAACTCTTTATTTCTTAATGATAAAACGGTGATGATATCTCATGAGATTAAGTTTAGAGCCTGATGATTGAAGTGTCATGCATTATCTTTACAAAACCGATTGATGCGGGTATGAGACCCATTGACATAATACTTGTTGTCTTACCTATGAATAATGTTTAATTGCTAATATGCCAATGTGTTGTATGTATCATGTATATGGTTGTTGTGTGATATATCCATCTGTCGGTATCTCACTCTTGCATTTCTACTTGTTATCTTCCCTTCCTTTTGGTTTTGCCATATGTATACGAGTTCAGATGGATCCCAATGTCCCACTAGTTCCGACGGAATCGAGGACTGAGGTCTTCGACCATGCCGGGAATGCGGGGGCATGGCGGATACATCCCGGTGCTACATCTGCCACGTACCATGGACCGATCACGACGACGGACACGAACGCTGATGGAGACCCTATTCGCCGAGCCTAGACTATTGATACTAGAAGAGTCTCACTCCCTCCTACTTGGTACTATCTGCACGCACTACGGGTGAATGGACTGTTGCATGAGCTACCGCCTCTTGAATTTGCGCCAGCATCGCCGATCGAGGAGGATCCTGAGGAGGACCCTGAGGAGAATCCTGAGGAGAACCCTGAGGAGGATCCTTACGAGTTCATGGAGGAGGACAAGCCTGTCTACGACATCCTGAATCATGATGACGATGACGACTTAGTGGATGATGGTGGAGATGTTATCGACCCATCCTCTGAAGTATCTTCTCGTGGTAGCGCTTACGGCATTTCCTCCTGTAGCGGTTGTCAGTGGTCTTATTAGGAGTGTAGTTTTGGGGATAGTCTTTCCTGTCCGACTTTTGGCTTCCTAGAGCTAACCTTTTGAGATGTGGTCCCAGATCCCCCTTTCCCGTATTTTGTTTATCCTTTCTTAGTAGTATCTTTTGGATCTTTTATTCTGTATCAATGGCCATCTTGATTAGGCCCTGGTTTTCTGTACTAAACTCTAAATTCCACTGGGATAGTTATATATATATGATGTTTACATTCATGTTCTGAGTATTCATCAATTACCTTTTGTTTTCCTTTGTCTTTAAGGAATTATATATATATATCACCATTTTGAGGTTAATTACTTATAAAGATAGTATCTTTTACCGAAAGCAACCAGCAATTTAATATCTTTTTTTTATTTTCCGCAATGGGTAACTAAGATGTGGCACCCCGGATTAGGGTGTCACAGTAATCGCCTCTTGCCTCTCCACCAGGCCTCTGCTTCACCAGTCAACATGAAAGCTGCACAAGTCACTCCCCTATCCTCTCTTCAATGCATAGTATCAAAAATCTTCTCCAGCTCCTGTATCCACCACTCTGCCTTCTCTGGGTCATAGTCACCTCTGAACTGTGGTGGCTTCCCTTTTAGGAAGGTAGTAATCCCTCCATCCTCTGCCTTTGTAGCTCTCCGCTGGTTCTATTGCTCCTGCTGCTCCTTGGCCATTTGCAGCATCTGAGCATTCTGCTGAGTCTGCTGCAACATAGCTGTGGCTAAAACTCTGATGGTCTGGAGGGTCTCAGATGACTCTCCACCACTTCCGGCTCCTCCTCCAAGATGAGAAGTCTCTCCGTTGCATCCTTCGGCAACTCTATCTATGGCTCTACTGCCACCTCGTCCCCATCGTCCTCTACCTTTACCTCGAGCCATGATCCGGTAAAAGAAATCCTTAGCTCACTTTCCTATGACATATAATATTACATAAAACTGGTATCTAAATACTATATGCCATACAAATGTTAATTATCACGTCCGGACTCACTAACTAACTTCTAAGCATTATCGTTATCCGATGTGGATTCAACTAAAATGGTCAGTACACCCTAACTTTACAGTCTGAACAGAATCAAGCTGCTATGATATCACCAAATGAGACACCCCCGATGTCCCATTAAAGGTACAAGGTAATGTATAGGATACCAAATCATAGTAGGGTCCTAAAAGTACAAACCGACAAAATAACTGAAGATACAACAACCCGTAAAAAGAGACGCACTGCCATAGACTCTCTACTCAACTACTCGGGTCCACTGCTCGTCCTCCAGTATCTGGCTCATAAGGGGTCCCATCAAGCTCCTCAATAGTTGACGCCTTAGCCGGGTCTTCTCATAACGATCATATAAATAAAACATACACAATATAGAAAGAAAAAGGAGATAAGAAACATGCTATAGGTGGAAAAAGAAAGTATATATAATATACAATAATAGTCATAAACATGCATCACATACATAAAGCACATATAATTAGCAACCATCCTCAAAATTTCAGAATCATCATCTACCCTTACTCTCATGCAATTATGCCTGCATGCTGACGTGGCCACCATAATCCTGTCACATAGATTTTTAGTCAGTCGTCCAAGCGGTGCGTTTCCAAAGATCTCGGTGCACACTTATTCCTTCATCTCTAGTATGGAGTAGTGCATAAGCACGGTGCGCCACTATTCCCCCATTGGGAATAGCGCTATAAGCACATAATGGTGCGCCTCTATTCTCCATAGACCTCAGCGTGTCCAAAAGACCTCAGCGCGTCCTATGAAGGAGTAGTGCATAAGCACTCAAAGCAGCTCGTCAAGGACTATAAGAGTATCACAGTAGTCTCCCCCATTTCCGTTAGGGAACTGACCCATGATATCCAGTATCCGTAATCAGATACATTGACCTCGTGCGTCCGCCCATACGGCTGTGAACAACATAATGCATCTATATGAGGTTCACTGACTCCCCTCGGGTCACAACCTAGTGCCTCAACCTTCCCTCATAATCTCAACTCATATCTCAGGTCACATCAATATAAAATAATATTTTATTAGGCTAGCCACTACTAAATCAAATATCACACTCTCCTCAACATGCATATCTCCCGACCAATATTTATCATTGCCTAGATGCCAACTAAACATAAAATAAATAATATTGCATGTTATCATAAAAAGTATATCGCACACATTAAAAATAATAGAATATTCAAATATCACCTAAATCACATCAAGGATATTATACACATTAAAATAATAATATAATAATTAAATATCACAATTTAAAATAATAATATAATAATTAAATATCACAAAAATACACATAAAACATATCATCCAGTCAACACTTCACATGCAGTTCATATACTAAAATCAAACAACCTCGAATATTATAAAATTAGCCTAATGAGAATAAATCTACGATCTCCATATCATCATTGGTACTACAGGGTAGTCCCCAAAGTGATATTGATATTGTTGATTACTCACCTACTAGTAAGGTTTAGGTAGTCCTCAAATTTGCCACGCTTGGTTCACCACTCTTCGAGGTTCCAAAAATTCATCTGAACACATCATTGTGAAGCATACGTTACATGTAACCCAAATCTGAAGACGGAATTGAAAACCGTTAAACGGATTTAAACATAACCTCAATGCCGCCGCCGACAACATTTCGACATAAAAAGGACATAGGCTAACGGTTACTCAAGAAAAGAAAGATAGGATGATGAAGTAGACGTCGCGAGGATCACAACGATATAATCGGTTTCTCGATAGGATGAACAGATTGATCGGAAACTCCTCCTGATATTTTCTCTTTCTCTCTCTCTAACCTACTCTCCTCTCTCCATCTCTCTCTAAAATTTCATATTTTCCACCAGCTTCTCCAAGCTTCCCACGAAATGACTCCTTTTAAAACGTTTTTTTTTATTATTATTACTAGCGCTCAGCGCCCATAAGCCAGCGCTCTAGGCTGCACCGCCCACCTCCTCCAGTGGCTGAGTGCAACGAGTCCAAAATTCCAGCGCTCAACGCCCAAACCCTGCGCTCAGCGCTGATGACATCCAAATGGAGGGATGCCTTTGAATGATCGTTTTGGTTGAATTCATACACATATGTGGCGCAAAACAAAACAAGAACAAAACAAAGTTTAAGTGCAGAATTGTAACATAGATAAAAGTGAAGAAATAAAGATGAAAATGGATGGGATAGGAATGATCAAGGCGCCACAAACAAGGATGTTTGATAAGCCAAGTGAGGTTCGCCACAAGAATCTTGGATTCTTGATAAGAACTAGGTTTGGTTCATCCAAGAACCCAAAAGAACAATTCTCTCACAATGGATATCAATCCAAAATTCAACTTCCAAGTTATCCATTTAGGTGTTATGGACCAAATACATATAATTGTGGCTGCCAAACTTTTGGCTTCCAAAGACAAACCATAACCCCCACTTAATTGGCCTAATTCATGACCATAAACACACTAAAAGCCTAACTTAAATCAGCCACCAAAATAAAAACGAAAATACATAACCCCTCACCTAATTGGCCTAATCATGACACTAAAGACTCACTAAAAACCTACTTTGAATGATCGTTTTTGTTGAATTCATACACATATGTGGCGCAAAACAAAACAAGAACAAAACAAAGTTTAAGTGCAGAATTGTAACATAGATAAAAGTGAAGAAATAAAGATGAAAATGGATGAGATAGGAATGATCAAGGCGCCACAAACAAGGATGTTTGATAAGCCAAGTGAGGTTCGCCACAAGAATCTTGGATTCTTGATAAGAACTAGGTTTGGTTCATCCAAGAACCCAAAAGAACAATTCTCTCACAATGGATATCAATCCAAAATTCAACTTCCAAGTTATCCATTTAGGTGTTATGGACCAAATACATATAATTGTGGCTGCCAAACTTTTGGCTTCCAAAGACAAACCATAACCCCCACTTAATTGGCCTAATTCATGACCATAAACACACTAAAAGCCTAACTTAAATCAGCCACCAAAATAAAAACGAAAATACATAACCCCTCACCTAATTGGCCTAATCATGACACTAAAGACTCACTAAAAACCTATTTTAACTCAGCCACCAAAAGAATTCAAGTCCCCCACCCCTTTATGACTCTCTCTCATACTCATTATGTGGTGGTTACACTTACTTCTCAAATTAAAAGTGTAACCCCCCATAATTTATTCAAAATACCAACACACTAATTTAGGAGTTCTTATAGCATGCAAGCTAAAGATTCCTCCCACTAAGACAAATACAAATTCGTTTTCCATCATGGACTACAAGTGGGCTGACCCAAAAACATCACTTAGTAATTGGACTCACTCATAAAACCCATTTACACTTATTGAATTAAATAAAAACAACTAATGGACTTGCACTAGGCTTGATGATGTCGCCCCAAACTTCATGCCTCTTTATCATGGATGAGCAACAAAGTCATTAACTTGGCCTCATCTTCTCCTTGTCTTGCATTTGGGCTTGAGTTAGAGCTGCTTGATCCATGGCCTTTATTGGGCTCATATCAGTTTTGTTGCAAAGTTGGGTTGCCCCTCCTTGGCTTACATCAAGCGCCCCATGCTGCCAGCAAGTCCAGATGCATACTTTTTATCAAGTTCTGAGCTGGTTTGAAGTCCGATTGACTTAAAATTTGAAAGATAGACTCCTCTATACCTAAAGAATAAGACCAAGTCCTCAAACATACCTAATCTCTTCCTCAACTTAAATTTCCTATTGTGTCCTTCTTAAGCATTCTAAACTGTATAAAGAAACCCTTAGAACACGTTCTCATTCAATTCAACGCCAGTTAATCTCGTACTTTCCTTGCAAGATTCCCAATACCTAAGCATTCATATTAGACCTTAAATCAAGGTCTTAAACCTAGTCATCAAACATATAAACAATGGCTTAAAACACGGATGTTACATTCAAGTCTTTTATGACTTATCATTTTTTTACTTGTACATCCAAGCAAAACAACCAAAAATCATCAAGCCATAAATAGTGATCATATAATTCGGCCTAGCACTAAAAAATACAAATACATGCATCATTCATTTTCATATCATCAAGAACATGTAAACATACTTTCATATACATGGGTAATTCGGCCAACACATCATTTTAAGGCAAACATAATTTTTATTAACCATTCAAACATAGATATGAACATGCAACCAAGTCATACAACAAGAATCAACTTCAAACCCATAAAACTACTCATGGCTGAATGTACCCCTTGTACTTTCATTTTTCGTGTAATTCTTTGTTCTTTAAGTGTAATTGTCACTAGTTTGGTTTGTACTTAATGCTTTTGATTTTTGGTGATGTAATTGTTCTCTTGGTGTAATCTTCATTTGTTTTGTGTAATTTTTCATTTTCTGGATTTTGTATGTAATTTTTGAATTTGTAAGTGCACCATGACTTCCGTACATGAAGAAGACATTGAAGATTCTCCTACATCATCACTAAGAACAAGGAATTTGAATCGGAAGTTGGATAGAATGACAAACCACATGGAAATATTGTTTGAAAGATTGGAAATACTTGAGAATAAACAAGGATCAAGGCATACCAACTCTCATAGAGTTCATCACATTCCGAAGACAACCATGAGGAAAGACCTAGATTTGATAGATGGAGACCTAGATATGAACATAGAGGAAGAAGGCATGAGAAGGATGACAAGTTGCATAATGTGAAGGTGAAGATCCCTAGCTTCCATGGAAAGAGTGATTCCGATGCTTATTTGGAATGGGAGACCAAATTAGAACATATATTTTCTTGTTACAACTATAGTGAAGAAAAAAAGTAAAAGTAGCATGTTTAGAATTTCATGATTATGCTTTAATTTGGTAGGATCAATTATGTAAAGAAGGAAAAAGGTATGATGAGGAACCAATTAGTACTTGGAGAGAGATGAAGAGTGTTTTGAGAAAAAGATATGTGCCTTCAAGTTATACTAGAGACCTACACCATAGGCTTCAAAGGTTGAGACAAAGAAGTATGAGTGTAGAAGAATATTACAAAGAGTTGGAGGTCATCTTGATTAGAGCAAACATAGAAGAAGATAGAGAGGCAACTATGTCTAGGTTCTTGGGAGGACTCAACCAAGAAATCCAAGATGTGGTAGAGCTTTACAACTATGTTGAATTGGAGGATTTGGTGCACCATGCAATCAAGGTTGAAGCTCAAGTCAAGAGAAAGAAGTCTTTCAAGAAACCATTCTTCAACAACAACAACTCATCTTGGAAGGATCATTCCAAGAAGGAGGGTGACTCATCAAAACAACTTGAAGTTGTTGGTAAAAGTGGATCAAAGGCCACATTCCCTAACTCTAAACCATCCACTTCTACTCCTTCTTTCAATAGATCTAGAGATATTAAATGCTTTAAATGCTTGGGTAAGGGACATATTGCTTCTCAATGTCCCAATAAAAGAACAATGATCTCTAGAACTAATGAGGATATAGAGGTAACAAGTGCCTCTTCTAGTGAGTCTTCTAATGAGAGTGGGGAAGATGAAGTTCTCCCACTTGAATGAGACTTGTTAATGGTGAGAAAACTCTTAGGAGTCAAGGTTAAAGAAGAGGATGAGAGCCAAAGAGAGAATATTTTTCACACTAGGTGCACGGTGCATGGAAAGTTGTGTGCATTAATCATAGATGGAGGATCTCAATGTGGCTAGTCAAAGATTGGTGACCAAACTTGGTCTCAAAACCAATCCACACCCTAGGCCATACAAGTTACAATGGCTAAGTGAAAAGGGTGAAATATTGGTAAACCAACAAGTCTTGTTGAGTTTTGCCATTGGTTCTTATCATGATGAAGTGATGTGTGATGTGGTGCCTATGGAAGCAGGATATGTTTTGCTAGGAAGGCCATGGCAATATGATAGGAAAGTGATACATGATGGCCTTTCCAATAGATTTACTTTCATGCACCACAACAAAAAAAATTACTTTTGTACCACTATCTCCAAAAGAAATTGGTGAGGACCAAAAGAAAATTAGAGAAAAAAGGGAACTTGAGAGAAAAGCCAATAGTGGAAAAGAAATAAATAAAGAAAATAGTGTGCCACAAAAAAATATAAAAAAGGCAAATGGCACAAGTGGGCAAAATGTTTTTGAAAACCAAAATGGTAAAGAAAAAGATGGTAAAGAATGCTTATTTCTAAAAGAAAAGGAAGTATATTGACACATCAACCAATGTTTTTACTTTACACCAAAAATGAATGTGAAAATTCTACACCATCTCTTTCTTTACCAAAACCCTTTGAGTTTCTTTTGGATGAGTTTAAAGATGTTTTTCCAAAAGAGCTTCCTAAAGGTTTGCCACCTATGAGGGGGATTGAGCACCAAATGGACTTAATTCCTAGTGCATCTCTTCCTAATAGGCCGGCCTATAGGAGCAATCCGGAAGAAACAAAAGAAATTCAAAGGCAAGTTGAAGGATTGTTAGAAAAAGAATGGATAAGAGAATCACTTTCTCCATGTGCAATGCCCGTTATTTTAGTACCAAAGAAAAATGGTACATGGAGAATGTGCACGGATTGTAGATCCATCAATAACATAACCATCAAATATAGACATCCAATACCACGGTTAGATGATTTGTTAGATGAGCTACATGGGTCCCAAATCTTTTCCAAAATTGACCTAACAAGTGGCTACCATCAAATAAGAATTAGAGAAGGAGATGAGTGGAAAATCACTTTCAAAACTAAATATGGGCTTTATGAATGGTTTGTGATGCCTTTTGGTCTCACCAATGCACCAAGTACATTCATGAGGCTCATGAATCATGTCCTTCGAGAATTCTTAGGAAAGTATATGGTTGTCTATTTTGATGACATTTTGATATATAGCAAAACACTAACTGACCATCTTGAACATTTGAAAAGTGTTTTGTTAGCTCTAAGAAAAGAAAAACTATTTGCCAACCTTGAGAAATGCACTTTTTGCACCACCAAAGTGGTATTTTTGGGTTATGTTGTTAGTGCACAAGGTGTGCAAGTAGATGAGGAAAAAATAAAGGCCATCCAAAGTTGGCCAACACCTAAAGATATTGGAGATGTTAGGAGTTTCCAAGAATTGGCTAGTTTTTATAGGAGATTTGTCAAAGACTTTAGCACTTTGGCAAGTCCTCTAAATGATGTTTTAAAGAAAAATGTGTCATTTCATTGGGGTCAAGACCAAGAAAATTCCTTCAACATCTTAAAGGAAAAATTGACTAATGCACCAATTCTCGCGCTTCCAAATTTTGTGAAATCTTTTGAGATAGAGTGCGATGCTTCTAATGTGGGCATTGGGGCCGTTTTGCTTCAAGAAGGACACCCACATTGCTTACTTTAGTAAGAAACTTGCCGAGGCACATTTGAACTATTCAACTTATGATAAAGAACTCTATGCCCTAATAAGGAGTCTCAAAGTTTGGCAACACTATCTCTTGTCCAAGGAATTTGTAATTTATAGTGATCATGAATCATTAAAACACTTAAAGGAGCAAGGAAAATTAAACAAGAGACATGGCAAATGGATAGAATTCATAGAACAATTTCCTTATGTGATTAAACATAAACAAGGTAAAAGCAATGTTGTGGCCGATGCGCTTTCACGTAGACATATCTTACTTTCAACGCTTGAAACTAAACTTCTAGGGTTTGATCACATAAAGGAATTGTATGCAAATGATCCGGACTTCTCTACAATTTACACTCAAATAGGGTCCATAGCACATAAAGGATATTTCATCAATGAAGGATTCCTTTTTAGAGACAAAAGACTTTGTATACCAAGGCATTCTATAAGAGAGTTGTTGGTAAGAGAAGCACATCAAGGGGGATTAATGGGGCACTTCGGTGTTCACATTACTTTAGAGGTTTTGCATGAACATTTCTTTTGGCCAAAAATGAAAATCCAAGTCCAAAAGTTATGTGAAAAATGTATTGAATGTTTGAAGGCAAAGTCAAAGAGTAAGCCACATGGGTTGTACACTCCCTTACCTAGTCCTTCTCCTCCTTGGATTGATATCTCTATGGATTTTGTATTGGGGTTACCAAGGACTAGGCAAGGCAATGATTTCAATCTTTGTGGTTGTGGATAGATTTTCCAAGATGGCTCATTTTTTACCATGTCACAAAAGTGATGATGCTTGCCATGTAGCAAACCTTTTCTTTAGGGAAATAGTTAGACTACATGGGATCCCTCAAATCATTGTATCCGATCGAGATACAAAGTTTCTAAGTCACTTTTGGAGAACTTTGTGGAGCAAACTTGGAACTAAATTACTCTTTTCAACTACTTGCCACCCACAAACGGATGGGCAAACTGAGGTGGTTAATCAAACTCTTTCTACTCTTTTAAGAAACATCCTCAAGAAAAACCTAAAGTCTTGGGAAGAGTCCTTACCTTTCATTGAGTTTGTATACAACCGTGTGCAACATTCTACTACTAAGCACTCCCTTTTTGAAATAGTCTATGGTTTTAATCCTCAAACCCCACTTGATTTGCTTCCAATACCCATTGAACAAACATTGTTGCATCAAGATGGGCTTGTCAAGGCCGAATTTGTTAAAAAGCTCCATGAATAAGTAAAATTAAATATTGAAAAACAAGGGGAGCATAATGCAAGGTAGGTAAATAAAGGAAGAAAACAAATGTTACTCAAACTGGGTGATTGGGTATGGGTGCACTTAAGAAAAGAAAGATTTCCTGTACAAAGGAAGTCCAAACTCTTACCAAGGGGTGATGGACCTTTCCAAGTATTGGAGAAAATAAATGATAATGTATATAAAATAGATCTCCCTGGTGATTATAATGTGAGTGCCATGTTTAATGTGTCTGATCTAAGTCTTTTTGAAAATGACACAGATGATGATCAACACAATTCGTGGATGAATGTGCCTCAAGAAGGAGGGGATGATGTGGGCATGGACACACAAAGTCAAGGACCTAGCATTGAAGACATGCATGGACCTATGACAAGGGCAAGGCTTAGAAGAGTCAAAGACACACTCAAAAATATGGTGGTCAATCACTTGTCTCATAGGCAACTTCATGAAGAGGGCATCACTTTGAACCTCTTATGCATTGAGCCATTGACCACCTAGTTATGGATAGGACCTAGGACCTTTGTATAGATTAGACTTCATGTAATAAATATAGGAACTAGGACCATTGTATATATTAGACTTCATGTAATAGAAGTGCTTATTCATAAAAGCACTTAGGACTAGTCTAGGATTTGGGCCTATTGGGCCATAACATAATAGTACAAGGCATTAGGCCCAAAACAAAGCCCACACTTGGGTCGGAGGAGGCTAGGGGCGCTACTTGTGGCTCAAGTTAGAGTAGCTTGCACTTCAAGTTAGTCTAACTTGCACCTTAAGTAGGATGAGCCTATAAATAGGCTTCATGTAATTCATTTTACAAGTTTGAATACAATTGAGTTTTCACACTTGAGATTTCTAGAGAGAGTTGAGAGTTCTCCTCTTCTTGGTTCATGAGTTGAACCATTGATTCTTATCTTGAATTTCCATATTCAAGTGGTAAATCCTCCTTTGGCTTATCAATTTCAATCTTCTTCTCCAAGATGATAATAATTGTGGCGCCATTCCCCTTCATTTCTACCTGTTCCATTTTCTACTTTGTTCTTTAATTCTTGCACTTTACTTCTTGCAATTTACTTTCTAGTTCATATATCAATTGTTCTTCTCTTCTACTCCTTTTGTTTCCCTTGATTCTTCACTTGAAGATCAAGTTTCATTCTATTGTTCTTGTTTGTGTTTGATCTTGAATTTTTAGCAATTGAAATCAAAGAAAGATCCTCAAATGTTTAGTGGTCAATCCTTGATCATATCACTAGCAAAGTCTGTCCTTCAAGTTATTCCTAGCTATGTGATGCAAACTGTGGCCCTTCTAGTGAATATTTGTGACGAAATAGACAAAAGGTGCAGACAGTTTATATGAGGTGATGATGATCATAATAGCAAAATCCATACAGTGGCGTGGAAGGAGATTTGTGCGCCAAAGAGTGCTGGTGGGTTAGGGCTTCGGTCTTCCCGAGACATGAATAAGGCCTTCATCATGAAAGCTGGATGGCACTTAAATGTTTGCATGAAGGCTCTTTGGGCTACAGTGATAAGGTCTAAATATAAGTGTGGCAGTGAAGACCGTTTGAAAGTTGACAAGAAAAAGCATGGGTCCAATTTTTGGATAGATGTTTGCAAGAACTGGAACATTCTGGACAACAACTTGGAATGGCGTATATGAAATGGGTCTAAGATAAAGTTTTGGACTGACCAATGGATACCCAACCATGGTAAACTAGTGACCGAAGCTCTTCAGCAGGTGGATGATCTCATGATGGAGGCTAGGGTTGGTGATTTTGTGAATATCCAAGGCTTTTGGGACATGGATAAGCTCAGGGCATGGTTGCCGATAGCTACCTGCGACAAAATCAGAGCGATGGTGCCTCCAAAAGGAACAAATAATGATGATTCTATGGCCTGGAAAGGTAGGTTGGATGGTGCTTTCTCAGTCTCAGCTGCCTATCAAGCTATTTCTTCGCAGAATAATACAATCGATCCCCTCTTTGATGTTATATGGAAGTGGAATGGGCCTGGAAGATTGAGGATTCATTTATGGAAGGTGGCAAAGGATGCGCTGCTGACCAACCAATCTACATGTAGAAGAGGTCTTGCGCAGGATAGCATGTGTGCTATATGCTAGCGAATTTAAAAAACCCTTCGTGGAACATTGAGCATTGGGACCTTTGGAGCCACTATCTCCTGTCTGTGGCATCAAAGAAATGAAGTTGTTTTTTCCCATGTTCACCATTCTCCGAGGAGTCTAGCTATCAGGGTTAAGCATCTTGTCCAGGACATTTTGAGGAGCCACAAGGTTGAGAGTGCTTTAGGCGGAAGAGGTAGTATGAGGCCTAACCATCCGTCCATTGCTTGGAGTAGACCCATGGAAGGAAGTTTCAAACTGAATTATGATGTGGCAATGACAGTAGAGGGTCGAGCTGCTTGTGGTGGTGTTGTAAGGAACAGCTACGGCGAAGTAGTTTTTTCCTACGCCAAGGACATTGGTACATGCTCAGTTGTGCATGCAGAGCTTTGGGCCATGTATTGGGGAATGAAGTTTGCTTGGGATCGGGGCTTCAAGTCTTTATGTATTGAATCAGACTCCCAGGTGGCTATTTCTTTGATTAAGAATGTGTGTAAGAAGTCCTATGCTTGCTATCCTCTGATTAGAGATATCTTGAATTTTTGTCAGAATAGGGGTGATTATACTTGGACACACATATTTTGTGAAGCCAACCAAGCTACAGATGCCTTAGCCAAGCATGGTCTTTCCTTGAATGGCCAATGTAGGATTTTTGATTCTAGTCCTGATTTTCTGTATTTGATTATATTGGGGGATGCTAGCTCTTGTTTCTTTCCCCCGTGGTTTTTAGTTATTTGTTTGTTGGGGCTTAGTCCCCGTATTGTCACCAAAATAAAATAAAAATAAAAAATCATTATATAAATTAAATCCAATTAATAAAAGTGAATATATAATGGCCAATTGGGCCAAGCATGTCTAATTGGGCCATATCATTTCAAACAAAGACATGCAAATGATCTGGGTCCTATTGGGCCAAACATGTCCAATTGGGTCAAGCATGTACTATTGGCCCATATCATGTCACATAAAGACATGTACATGATATGGGTCCAATTAGGCCAAGCATGTTCAATTGGCCTTGTTGGGACCAAAAATAAGATTTTGGTCGAAATAAGGAAAGCTTGATATCCGGTGGGTAAGTTGCCGAAAGGAATATTTGAAAGGTTGCCTAAGTATGGAGAAGGGGTATTCCGACGGAAACTTACTTGAGCATAATGTTGAAAACAAAGATGGCAGGATACAAGTAAGTGGAAGCTATAAGGTTTTCATGGGAACGTTGCAACGACACGAGGTAACTTTTTCAATAGATATACATTCGAAAGAAAGAATGTCAAATCAGAAAAGGAGAATGTTGTTGAAATAAGGTATCAATTCGACAAGAAGTCGTGAAGATCAGATGCACGATGTGTCAAGAAGATTTTTCACTCTGGTCGCTAACGTCAAGGTGGGCCAACCCATGCAAAAACGTGGGAATATGGAGGAGTGGAGAGTTGCACTCTGAAGTAGCTCAAAGACCATGATCCAGCTAGTGGAGTAGTGGACATTAGATCTTAGCCATAGATTAAATAAACACGTGTCAGTAGGACAGATGGCCGTAGATTAGGATTCAGGCAATTATTTTTTCTTCTATAAATAGTGCTTATTCTGATGTACAGCTGGTCGGATACTTTGATCACACTCCTACAACTTCCTCACACACGTAACAAATTAAAACGGAGTTACATCAAGTATGCCCTCCCACATTTAATTTTCATGAAATTTTACTTTTAATGCAAAGTTCTTCTTCTTCATCTTCATCTTCATCTCCTTCCTTGAACTCTTTCTCTCTACTTTCCTTGTTCTAATTTCTTCACTAAATTGCTTACTGTTTTAATGTGAAATCATTTGTGACTTGGTGAACTTCTGGAAACTCTGAACATATTTGCGATTTGCAAACCCTTTTTTATTTCCTTGCATTTTTTAAGTTCCTTTACACATTTAGTTTTAATGCACCTTTACATTTTCTGCACTTTTGATTTATGTTTGTTAGCGTTTTATACCTTTAGCAGTGTTCGATCCGTTTTATCTCGCTTTTCAAGTCTTAATCGTGTTTCTGTCGAAATTAGTGTTTGCTGCCTTTTAGTTTGATTGTTTGTTGAGTTTAAGGTGTATTTTGACAGAACCCCCGTAGTGGATTACCATCAGAAAGGAGAGAGTCTACAACCATCTGATTAAAATATATTTGTTGAGTGCCTTATCGGAAAACAGAGAAAGCAAATTTTCACATCAACAAGCCTATATAACGTCATATAGAAACATGTACATGATCTGGGTCCTATTGGCTCAAACATGTGAATTAGGCCAAGCATGTCCAATTGGCACATATCATGTCATACAGAGACATGTACATGATTTGGGTCTTGTTGGGCCAAGCAAGCCCAATTGGCCCATATCATGTCATACAAAGACATGTCATGTTCTGAGTCCTATTGAGCCGAACATGTACAATTGGGCCAAACATGTCCAATTGGCCCATATCATGCCATACAGAGATATGTACACGATCTGGGTCCTAGTAAGTGAATTATAATATTAATATATTAATATTAATATTAATTTAAACAATGAAAATAATATTATAAAAATTTAAATAAAAATATAATTGTTAGCAACCTTAGTAATAGAACCAAATTAAATAATAATAATAATAATAATAGTAGTAGTAATAACTTAATACTAGTGGTTATAATATTACAGGAGCAATATGTTTAGACCATAAAATCACTGAATCACCTTAAGGTTATAATAACAACAAGGGTCACTACCACTTCATTAAGCGTCCCACATTTACTAACTCCCGGGTTTAGTGTCATTAGTGTTTATAATAGTGTGAATTTTTTTTTTTTAATGACTAAATGCTAAAATTGGTCCCTAAAAAAATTATGGGGACACCTTTTGTCTTTTAAAAAAATAAATTACTTGATTAGTCCCTCAAATTTATAAACACGTGATACATTAATCCCTTCGTCCAATTTGATTGTCTATTTACTTGCTTATGTATGACCAATATTATTGATCAAACATACACATCTTAATCAAATGACTAAAATAGTAAATAAAATATCAATAACAAAATGCACACAATGAAAAAAATTAGAAATGCGGACAAACAAACACTTATATGTACCTTGGATTTATTATTGCAATATGTATTTTATTTATTTTTACATTTATTCACAACATAATTTTATTATTTGTTAACATTAAGAAGTCATATTATAAAGAAGGAAAAAATACTGAATAAAAATACTTGACATACACAAGTGACAAATAAAATATTATACACCAAAAACGTGAATAAAGATGAGTAAAAGCTATTTAATTTAACTCATTTTTTTTCTCGTGCAAGTTAATCATTTTTATTTTTATAATTGAATGTAATTGATTTTGTAAAATTGATTTGGTTTGAATTGAGTTTGAAATGAAGTGATTTATGGTTGGATGTTTTTATTTTGAAAGCAAGTTTGATATAAAACTTAGTATAAATTTTTCAACTCAACTCAAAAACTACTTTTTATAGCTTCCAGTCAAAATCGCTTCTGGATGTAAAATCAATTTTACCTAACAATAACCAAACATCTCAATTTTACTAAAATCACGTTCGACAGAGGACAGAATCAATTCTGGAGGTTTCTAACGTGAAACCAAACACACACTAAAAGGTTGAAACACTATTTTGAACCCCACAACCCCATAGAACAATAAATCAAAACCCGTTTGGCAGCAAAAGTCCAGAGAGCAGATTAGCACCAAAAGATATGAATACAGGCAAACAAAAAAGTCCAAAAGTAAGGAGCATAAGAAGATCCTAGCGAAGGTGAACTTTCTTGATATGGTAGGAGCCTAGCAAATCCACCAATTTAAATTACATACATAAACGAGCCAATACACAACCAGCACAGTCCACAAAAGCATAACACATGGATGCCACCCAATACTGATGAACATCAAAACCACACGGATCCAAACATAGTTCCTGCCAAACCAAACAGAGGACCATGATTTCATTATACTCCAAAGGAAACCAACAGTTGACCAAAAGAGACTATTAGTCGCCACAAATACCTCAAAATAAAAAAATAAAAATAAAAACAGGGAACGTCCAACAAGCATAGCATCACACCAGATATCGCATAACCCATCTATTTTGGGTACCATCTAACTCATAGATTCACAAAACACTAGGAAAACATCTTCCAACCATCAGGTACTGGGTTCGAAGCTAGCAGAGACAGACAAAACACTAGAAAATAACCGTGGAATTGCAAATGAAAACCATCAATATGATACAATGAAATCGGGCCATCGTCTCACATTTCCTTCTCTGCCCCACATTGTTTATAAGTAAATATGTGCCTATAACTCCAGCATTCAGGGGATGCAGACAGACATAATTTAAGGCAAAATGAAATTATTGGAGATATTATGCATGAAAGCACAGCCTCATATTTGAAAAGCAGGGTGAATGGACATGAAACCTTATACAAACTTGTGTCACACTTATAGACATTCAATTGATCATACAAAAAATGTATATAACAAAAACTTAAATTGGCAGCAAGCCACTATAACAAACCGGCTACCTTATCACCCTCGCATTAGATTATTACTAAGATAATGGCTAAGTTGTGTAAAATATGGCTTCAACCATATTGCCAGATTGATAGTATCAAAAATCGACTTAACTTCCATGTAAAAATGTACATAGGAAAGTGAATGAAGTCAGACATCCCAAACAATAAGATATAGCTGGTATAAAATATAACTTTGCTGTAATGAGCGAGAGAGAGAGAGAGAGACTTTCCCATTATGTACAAAAGAAACAAACGCCCTCCTTCATTTAATTAAACATGCAAACCAAACCTTCTATCTAATACCATGGACATAATTAAGAAGTTTAGCAATATATTCGGAAGCATAGGGTTACACAAACCACATAATCAAGGAAATAGCATGAGACATCCCTAATGGTAAACCACGGTTTAAATTCTAGAGAGGGCATCAAGAAGAAACTTTTGCAAAATAGAAGATCTAGATTGAGAGTATAAAAAATTAAGAAGCCAGAAACCATTTTCACTTGAGGATTTAAAAACAAGAGACCCTTGAACATACAATACGTGAAAAAGAACAAGCTCATTAGAATCACATATTTACCTCGCAAATTAATTGACATGATCATGTAAACAGAATACGAGAAAACTAAACAAAACCACAGAATAAAAATTACTACAATATATCCAAGTACCACATACATATTTATTTTTTTTACTAAAAAGGCATTTTTTATTTTTCATTTTTCAAAGTGTAGCTCGAAACTGGATTACATTCAAAGGACTTGTAGAGTCTACCACTTTAAAACGACAACCGTCGGAAAGACTAGAGTAGTATCAACATGCAGTTACTCTCTAACATTTAGTTAAAGCCAAGTTTAAATATGCTAAGCTTAGTACAATTTTGCATAGAGACAAGCATACAAGCTTGTAAGGAAAAGGCTAAGACTTTCCATGATGTTATCTGCCTCAGATTGTACTTGGAAAATTCCTTATATTTATCAACTACCCCGATCAAGCATACAGTCCGGGCAATTTCAACAACTATGGTTTTATCTGGACTATTGAGATCAACTTTATGGGGTGCAGGAACTGATTTTGCCACTGCATCTATGATTTCCATCCTGTCAATACCAGTATTAGCACATGCTTCATACAGTACAGCAAACCTATGTAGCTTAATCTTCAAATTTCAAACTCTTTCACATGTACACACAAACAAACAATACTAATGTAACCAAGAAATGCATAAAGAGGGCACCAACCATTCAAAGACTCTGCTTGAAAACATCTATAGCTATTTGAATACCAATTAATCAACAACATCAAATGAAATAGCTTGATAGCTGCTTGTGAATATGGCAATTCAATTGACAACAACCTTACAAGAACTTTTATCAAACACACCACATGCATTTTTCAATCAGCTACTATGAACATAGAAATGCATCAATCTGTTTCACACATGGAACTCAGAATCAAACCTCTATTTTCAGAATCAAGCAAATTATGTAAATCAAACATAAACCAAAATTTTAGCAGCTACAAAGAAAACAGAACACAAAGAAACTAGACCAAAATTTATATAACAAACAACCAAAAAAAAAAAAATCAACAGAGGAAGCAATAGTAGAACTAAGTACCAAGAACAGCTCTGATATCATCATGCTAGAGCTATGGAGATGAATCATCGAGAGCCACACAGAAGGAGAATTGAATTTACCTCAATAATCGAGAGATCCATTGCAATATTCATCAGTGGAATGGAATGTGAAGAAGAGAGATGACTCTGGAGAATACTTCATAGATAATCTGATCAAAACCCTTCCTTATATTTCATGGTCAACTGTGGCAACACTGCACAGCAAGCTCGACTGACAATATCTCAGAATGATGGGATCTTCAGAAGCGATGCTCAGAGCGCGCGCGATTTTCCAATGCTATGGGGTCCGAGAAAGACCGAATGGAAAGACGGATTCCCCGAACCGCCCGCATCCCCGGTGGCGATGGTGATGCTGTACAAAACGTGAAATAGGGGTGGACAAAAAAAACACAACCGACCGAAACCCGTCAAATCGGAAGGTCAAATTGTTATTGCGGGCGGTCTTCTACGGGTCGCGGGTCAGCGGGTGAAAGGATTCAGGTCCACACGGTTAATTTCGGGCGGGTTCGGATTTGGTAAAAAAATACCGTTTCCGCCCGTACCCGACCGAATATATTAAGATATATTTTTATTTATTTATGATTCTCCTTTAATATCATTGGTTGGCTCAGATTTTGCTTTAATCTCATTGGTTCTCATCTGTCATCACTTATCCTCATCTCTTATCTGTTCGTAATCTGTTTAATTTCTCAAAACCTCTCACCTCTCTCACGTTCAACTTGACCTCTCTGTGTGTGTGAAGAGTAGAGTCAGAGACCCATTTCATTCCCTCCTTCATCAACCATCAGTTAATTGGTTCCATTTGTTACTTTCAAACCATAGCGCTGCTGAGACTCCTCCCTCACTCTTCCTTTCACAGATCTGTCTCTTTGCCATCTCTGTTCTCTCGTTTTGCACCATCAACCTCGTGGGAAGCTAGTCCACCATCGACCTCGCGCAGGTGGCGGTGGTCGGAAGCCAGAGCAACGACTCCATCGGCCAAGACTTTCTCGCTCGCTCGCCGCACTGACGTCAGCACAAGGCGGCCGCTCTTGCTCCGGCTCGTCCAGACCAAGCGCAAGCCCGACGGCTCCGACGAGGCCGAGTTCCTCCATGATTCAATCTGCCCAGATCTGTGTTGCTGCCTTCAAGTTTTGAACTTTTCCTTCTTTTCTTCTTCAGATCTGTATTGTTCTTGAAAGTTTCAGACTTTATGGGTTTATGTTCTTGTTGTAGTTGAATTTTGATGTTTCTGGGTTTAGTTTATGCTTTCTGTTCTTATTTTGTTTTGTATCTTCTCTTCTTCTACTCAACCGCGCCAACCCGCCCGTCGACCCGCCAACCCGACGACACACCGACCCGTCGTATCCGAAGGCTCCAACGGACGGGAACGGATGGCATATTTAACTGGTCGGTTTCGTTCGGATTGGGATTTTTTCACCCGAATCCGACCGTAACCGACCGATGTCCACCCCTATCGTGAAATAGGGCGTGGTCCTTCCAATGTTAACCGGGTGTCCGGGTCCCAACAGTGATGTGTCGTGCTTTCCGGTAAATTTAAAAATTGTGAAGACCCAAAGTGATCCCTCAAATTTTTCAAGTAGGACAGTTTGGTCCCTGAAAAAAATAAAAGACAATTTTGTCCCCCGAATTTCAAAACAGGGGACAATTTGGTCCCCAAATTTCATAACGGAAGACGTTCTGGTCCCTTCGTAAGGATCAAATTATCCCCCATTTTGAAATTTGGGGAACCAAATTGTCCTTTATTTTTTTCAGGGACCAAACTATCCTAATTAAAAAAATTTGAGGAACTACTTTGGGTCTTTACTCTTTAATAAAAATTTTGTTGATAAATTGTACAAGAACCGGCAAACCGCTAGCACCCGGTCACATCTGCCAGAGTTCCAGTTGGAGAACATTAGATTTCGCCCTCACCGCTGAGATATTCCCACAAACAATAGCAGCTCACGGGTTCTCTACGTCTCCTTCACTATATATTACTCTCTTCATCTTTCTCTCATCTTCTCACCACACAAACAAAAACCCAAAACCCAATTCCCAAAGCCAAAAATTTCACCCTGTTCTTTTAAAACAGAGGGAAACAGAGTAATGGGTGCCCAAACCAGTACCCGAAATGGTTCTAGCTGTTATCGCTGCTTCTTCTTCTTCACCCTTCTACTTCTCAACTCTCCCACTAGCCATGCCATTGCGAATCCCATCAAAACCGTCGTCATTTTAGTCATGGAAAATCGTTCCTTCGACCACATGCTGGGGTGGATGAAGAAGTTCAACCCGGACATCAACGGCGTAGACGGGTCAGAGTCCAACGTGTTGTCCGTGACCGACCCGAATTCCCTGAGGTTCTTCTTCAAGAACCAGGCACAATACGTGGACCCGGATCCGGGACACTCGTTTCAGGCCATCCGGGAGCAGATATTCGGGTCAAATGACACCTCTGCTGACCCGGCTCCCATGAACGGGTTCGCCCAACAAGCATACTCCATGGACAACACCACCAATATGTCTCAGAATGTGATGAATGGCTTTGATCCTGACATGGTTGCTGTTTACAAGACACTTGTGTCTGAATTTGCAGTCTTTGATAGGTGAGAACATTGACATTCCTCTCAACATTATCTCAATTTTCCTGTTCTAGCTCTAGGGTCACTTTTTTTGGGTTGATTTAACGGTAGTGTTTCAATACACTGATCATTTCTTATTATAAAAAGTCAATTACTAAATTTTTAACACGGATTTTGGGATGTCAAAAAAAAATCCACTGATTTTGAAATATGTCAATTTGAAGAATCTGATAGTTAACAATGATAGACACGTGGTCCCATGAATGTATCTCTTTAATACTTTTAATACTTTAGATTAGATTAGATTAGATTAGATTAGAAGACGAGGCCATATAACTGAGTGTAAAAAAAGTAGATAAATGCTTACAGCGATCTCTATCAATTTTTTCTCCCTTTAATCTAACAAACACCAATTTTATAAAAGACTCTCTTTAGTATAACATTCGCATATCTACTTCTACATATCTACAATTTACAATGAAAGTCAAATCACTACTCTAAAAGTTACGTTTTTATTTTATTTTATTTTGATAAACACTCTAAAAGTTAAGTATGAGATGATATAAAATAATTTTGTAATTACTTGATACCCGGAAAAACTTTATGATAAAGTATCACAATAAAATCCAATTAATTTCATAATGCATGTATCATTACATTAACACATTAAAGTAACTTTTAATTTTTCACTATTCTTTTCTTGGATCTTAAAAAATTATTATCTTTCACATTTCTTTTAATATTGAATTGTATTACTTCATTTTGTTTTTCAAAAATAAAAAATGAATAAAAGGATAACGTCAAAATTAGTTTTATTTCATTCCTTTTTTATATTTTATATAACAACGTCTAAGTGCTTTTAAGTAAATTATTAAAAATTAATAAACCTTAATAGATTTTTTAAAAAAAAACAGGATTATATAAATTTATGATTCATATTTTTATCTATATTTTAGCTTTTCTTTCTTATTTTTATATAAGCATTTCAGAGGAAAAAAAATATTTTGATAAATACTTAAATAATAAAAATATTTTTAAGGTAAATATTTTATATTTAGTTACAATTGATTAATAAAAGTTAATTTTTTTTTTTCCAAAAAACAATAGAATAAAAGTTTCATTTTTCTTTCTATTTTATGCTTCTTGGTAATAAAATATCATAATTGCTTTTACTTTTCTAATAAATATTAATAAAAACTGACCAAATTGAGCTGTCTTAATTTATTTATTTTTGACAGATGAGCTGTCTTAATTTAAATATCTTAGATTTTTTTGGTTTGGTACTAACCTTAATTAGTCATTGGGACTGAGTGAGTCATTGAAGTATCCCACAACTTCGATTCTTAGGACCCGCTATGGGACTAATTTCTAAGTCGGTCGCGTGGCTAGTAAAGTCTGACCAAGGGTTGTTGCATACTCAATGATCGAACTCGGGCAGAGCCCGAACGATTTGTCCTTAAGTAGCAGTACATTAACCACTTGCATTCAACCACTTGGTTTAAATATCTTTGATTTGATTCTATACATAGTTTTTATTGAAAGAACATTTTATTTATTTGTTCGAAAACAACCTTTTAATAAAGTCTATTGTGCTATTGGTTAAATTGTATAAATACATAGTAAAGTATATATGATACTATTTGCTTGGAAATTGCATAGACGTTGAATCTGATCTCCTTTTATTCTCTAATGTTTTCTTCTATTTTATGAAGAATGAATATAAAAACCAATTTCAATGGGCTATAAAAATATATTTTTTTTCTTTTCGTAATATAATTTAGAAAAGGAGAGGATCTAAGACTCGTTAGTGTTGTTAAGGAAATTTATGTAAAAGAATTCAATGGGTTTAGCTTTGTCAACTCAAAATAATTTGATAAAGAAGAAAGGGTTTTTTTTATTATGTGCAATCTTGCATAGGCTAAGCAACTCAAAAACAATAATTATTTATTGAAAAACTAAATATTTTAGTCTTGAAAGTATAAAATATACAAGTTTTTATATGAATTTACACTCTTTTAAGTTTCTTAACCTGTACAAAATTGGACAGCATAAAAAATTTGAAGAAGAAAACGACGGTAAACTTTAATAATGTTTTTTGCAACTTTTGTTTTTGTATTAAAAGCATATGATAATAACAATGACCAAGATATGGTTGGTCCAAGTGAAAAGGGATTTGAGCATCTTAAGCAAGTGGTCAGGGGTTCGAACATTGTCTTTTGTGCACGGAGAAAAACCTGGTTGGGAGGGGAGAACTCACCTTGTGTGCCCCTCAGGTTCCCCGATGAAGATTAGTCACTGCTAACGGTAATGGATACTTCATACCTATATATATATATATCTCTGATAATAACAATATAACAATATAAAGTTGATGATTATTTATGCTTATATTACTTTGGCATTACACCAACGAATAATGTAAGATGAAATTTAATATAAAATATCAAGACCATTTAAAATAAGATTTTCTGGGCACCTATTAAAAGAAGTTTAAATGAAAAGATGTTGTATTGTTCAATAATTAAGCAACAAAGATAAAAATACTAACGATGTAACCTTGATCATGTTCTTAGGTGGTTTGCCTCCATGCCAGCTTCCACCCAGCCCAACCGGCTCTACGTACACTCGGCGACCTCCCACGGTGCGACGAGCAACGTGGCGTCGCTGCTTATCAAGGGGTACCCACAACAAACAATCTTCGACAATCTCCATGATGCCGGATTTGACTTCGGAATATACTATCAGAATATACCAGCAACCTTGTTCTATAAGAATCTAAGGAAGCTCAAGTACTTGACGAAATTTCACCCGTACGACCTGTCGTTTAAGCAACATGCAAAGGCAGGGAAGTTGCCGAGTTATGTTGTGGTGGAGCAGCGGTACACGGACACTAAGTTGTTCCCAGGAAATGATGATCACCCTTCGCATGACGTGTACCAAGGACAGATGTTCGTGAAGGAGGTGTACGAAACGCTGAGGGCGAGCCCGCAGTGGAACGAAACCCTGTTCGTGATCACGTACGATGAGCATGGCGGGTTCTATGATCATGTGTCTACTCCTGTTCGTGGGGTACCAAGCCCTGATGGGATTGTTGGGCCAGAACCATTTAACTTCACATTTGACAGGTTGGGAGTTAGGGTTCCTACTATTGCTATATCACCTTGGATTGAAAAGGGCACTGGTAAGTCTTTCATTTCACACTGAACCTTTCACATTTTCTTTTTGCAGATTTATTGATCAATTTTTTTTTTTGTTGTTCTTGTTGTTAGCAAAAATTTACGAGGGGAGTAGATGTAGGAGTTGTTGTGAATTTTTAAATCTAAATTTTTAAGACTAATGTCCAAATTAGTTCCTGAAAAATTTCATGACCTACTTTAGGTCCCCAAAAAATATTTAAATTAACCACTTAGTTCTTGAATTTTACAAACGCGGGATCCATTAGTCTCTCATTCCACTTTTAATGTCCGTTTACTTGTCTATGTGCCCTGTTAATCATTCTGCCTGACTCGTTTGTGGTCCTATCTGGCCTATCACAAATTTTCACTGTGAAAATGAATGAAAGTAGAAAAATGTGCAAAATTTTAAAACCCCGGCACCCGAAAATTGTGCATATTTTTTCACTTTTTATTTGTTTTTTACGGTGAAAATTTGTCATAGGCTATACATGACTACTAACGAGTCAAGCAGGATGGTTAATGGGAGACATAAGCTAGTAAACGGACATTGGAAGTGGAAGGAGGGTCTAATGTGTCCCTCGTTTGTAAATTTAAGGTACTAATTGGTTAATTTATTTTTTTCGGGGACCGAAAATGGGTCCCTTAAATTTTTCATGGACCAATTTGAGCCTTTATTCTTTAATTAAAATTCGAGAATTCCTAATGTACTATAATTTTTTTAGGATGTAACCTATATGGAGAGTTTTTAATTGTTTTATTGATTATTAGTTAGTTTTAAATATGGTGAATTCCCTAGTACACATGAAAAATTTTGGGTAACATTTACCCTATCTAAGTGGTTCTACAAAATGGTGCCATCTCATTTATTGTGTGGCACTTCATTTTTAATTTTTATAACTCATTATTATTATTATTTTTTAAAAATTTCTTAGCCCCTTCCATCACTTTCATCCACCATGACCCTTCATCTGCAGCACTACCACTTTCAATCAGTAACCACCATCACCTTTGTAACTAAGGATAACCAAGAACAATCAAGTTCTTATCTACGCCAATAATCGTTGCTTTTATACGAATTCGACCACCATCCCCTATGGACGTCGTCGCAGATCCACGACGAACCACCGCAAACCAGAATGCGCGAGCCTGTTGCACTGCCACCCCATCAAGGTAAAGATCGCGCCCCACCGTTGACCCACATAGATACCACTATTTGGTTGTTGAATTCAATTTCGTTTGCAGCTTCCTGAAATGGGCGACAGAAGAAAGAAGCATCGTCACATTTGAGACACACCCACATCCTCTCTGTCTCCCTCTCCCTGCACCACCTTCGATGTTGATTCCGATTCCGACCACTCTTCGAGGCACCGCCACATAAGGAGGGGTGGAAGGGATAGCAAAGAAGGGAGAATGGGGAGAAAAGGAAGAAGAGAAGAGGCGGAGAGAGGAAATCGAAGAAAATGAAGAAGAGAGTCTACAATTCTGATGGGACGGGTCCAAGGAAAAGTGGTTTAGGGTTGAGCCTCTGATGAAGAGAGTAATTAACTTATATAAATAAGGTCAATATTAAAATTAAAATAAATTAATTTTTTCGATAATTATAAAAAATCATTAATAAGGTCTACCTCAAGCATCATAGTGAGTACTCTCCCCACCTTCTAGGAAGGGTTGAAGAGTAACACCCCATCTTATGCTCAAGACTAGACAAAAATCTTACATTAGTCTTCAGGAACAAATACATATACACCCATGCATATCCAAGAAACATAACATCTAAACCTCCTGTACATATACATATATATATATATAAAGCACTCCTCCAGAAGCTTGAAAAAGCCGTCGAAAATCCCCTCACTGCTAGTAGCAAGATTCCCCCTAAAAGCCTATAAAAAGCAACAAGGAAGACCCTGACTAAAACATCATACAAAATAGTATAAAACACTCTTATACAGCCTGAAATTTCCTTGTACAATATTCTTCTGGTTCTCAATTTGAATAGGTGCAGAAAATTGAGAAATTAATTAAATAAATTAAATAAATTAATATCGCAGGCTCAAGTTATAATAAATTGGTGGTTTGATTGAGAGTTGAGTTATGAAAGGAGTTACCCTGTGTTAAGCCATAGTAGTTAGAGTATTACATTGAAATATTGAATTCTGGTTGTGAGCCTTGGTGTTGTTTCTTGTAATACTTCTGTACTCTATCAGTGGCACTTCTTGTGCACTGCTGTGGTGTTCTCTTTAATATTACTTATCTTTTGCCTCTGGAAAAAAAAAACTAATAGCTAGATGAGTGAAGCCGTCAAACAAAAACGGGCTATCCCATTGATGTTGATGGAATGAGTAATTAATTAGCTTACATATGGCCATATAGGGTCTGAATTAAAATAAATTAATGGCATGAACTTAAGTTATAATAATTGATACTTTCATAATAAGTTGGACTATGAAAAGGGTTACCTCTGTATTAAGGTGCAATAGTGAGAGTAGTGTGCCTAATACAGATAAGTGAAGCCGCTATGATGTCAGCTTTTGAACAGCATTGCAATGTTATGAGTACCACATTAATCACTAAATTAATAAGAAAGCTCAATAAGATATTTGTATATTTTCCCACCTAATGGACCAGTCCTTTAGCCTGGACTCTCTTTATAGACTTAAGTCATGAGATAATATTTGAAACATGAAATAAAAAGAGTATTATATATGATTGTGAAAAATATGTTTTGTTAGTATGAAATTGAAATAGTTTGTTTTCATTAAGTATGATTTAATTTTGGTATACTGAGCATAAAAAGTATGAGTTTAATTGGTATGTACTGTTAGTGTAAAGTTTTTTACACTATCAACCAATCACAAATCATGATATCAATAACTTTTAAAGAGATTTGGATAAGAATCAAAGATTTTCAATGACGTGGCGATCTGCTATTGGTTGACAATGTAAAAAACCTTTATACTAACAGTGTATACTAATTAAACTCAAAAAGTATTTAACACCATAACATAGTCATATGCATTATTATGCCATAAAAGCTATTAGTTGTCAAAATAATTATTTCAAAATTCACATTCTTTTCAATAATATGACAATATGTTATGACAAATTCCAAAAGTTAAAAAAAAAAGGTAGGTTTTCATTGAAAAGTATCGTATCTAACATATTAAGAAGTGATGTACTTAATTTTTCAATAAAAATTTATCATCTTTGTCAAAAAAATTTAAAAAAAAAATTCATCTTTTGATTTTTTTTAACTAGTAGCAAAACCCATATATTATAACGTGATAGTATAAAAAGACTCATATTAATAAGACATTAACTAAATTAAACTTATTAACATATTATTATTGATATTAATTTTTTTAGTACAAATTATTATTGATATTATTATCACGATACTTTTGTATATATATTTTTTGATAAACAAAGAATTGTATTAAAATAGTACAAGAGGTATCCAAACCCATTTACAAAAATATCAGAACCACAAAAACAGCTAAGAACCCAGAGATATAACAACAACCTAAAGCAAAAATGAAGCCAAAAGGTTGCTATATAGCTAAAGGCCAACTCCCCAAAGAAATTCAATCATCCATTTCGTAGATTAAAAAAACCCATTTGCTTATCTGATTCACATCTTATCTTGTTTATATTGGAGTCTTTTTTGTTTTTTGACCAAAGTATTGGACTCTTTTTAATTACATATTGGATTCTGTATATTCAATCCATTGTCATGCATGATGCACCAAATGCACTAAGACTCAGCTATCCGATGTATACTCACTGCATTTTATACACTTTGGTAGATGATTTCGAAATGAGAGATCACGCTTTATAATAATTTAGATCACTTAATTTATGTCATATTTTAAATTTTTTTCACTGGTATGTCATATTTTTATTTCCAATTATATTCCTTGCATTTTCTTATTAGACATATACTTTTCTGTTTTTTGGGTGCTCACTGCTCAACATACTTTTCTTGTTTCTTGCCATTCCCCAACCTCCCTCAATGATTACACAGCCGCTAGATGATGATTTATTGCTCGCCCAACTTGCGAGGAAAGATAACTAATAAGAAAACAATATTTCAACATGCACATGTGAAAGAATTAAAAAAATAAATTTATATTGAAAAAAATAAATTTTAAATTTTTTTTAAAAATAAATTAATACACAACTTTCAATACAATATTTTTATTTTTGATTTCTTAACATGGGTAAGGATATATAAAATAAAAAATATATAAGAAAAACTAAGCATGCATGGATGGATACACACCTCATCTGACTCCATATATCGTGGCTGTTAGGCACATGTCATCACTCACTAGTTTACACGTATAAGTTATAACCATCTCATTTTCACACTACTTTAGAGTTTAGAAACAGACAATAGACATAAAGTTGGATCCGGAGCAGAGTGGGACCATATCCTTTTTGGGATTTCATTCTCTAGTTGTCAAAGTGCACAATATGAAACCTCATTTACTTTCGATATTACCCAACAAGACAAATCACGCACCTACAAGAAACTGATCCTTGATTTCTTGCCACTTGCCAGTTTCCTTATACAACACAAAGGGGATAGTAATGCAAGGAAATTATGGATTGCTTGACTTATTGGTTTAGGCCTGTGAAAGGGGTTATCTTATGGCACTAGCTAGTTTGGGTGGATTCAAACATGACTTGCGATTTGTGAAACAGAAATTGATAGCTCACCATATGTAGGCCATGATATGAAAATAAAGGTTGAAGTGGGTTTAATGATGAATAGGGCCCTCGAATTTGGGAAATTTTATCTGTGGGGTTATCATAAATTTTATCTGGTTTGTCATTATATTATTGTATGTAAATGTAAAAATCTTTTATACAAACAGTACAGATAATTTAATTTTAAAAAATAACACTAAGTAGTAATTTGTTATTTTAATTTATTAATGTTATAGACATTAAAATTATTTCAACTTTATATATATATATTTTTTAATCATGGCTTCATAAAGTTTTGGTCCCTCGAAGTCGAAATATAAGGCTTTTTAGTTTTGTTCCCCATCTTTCATTTACTTTAATTTTGATTATTGTAACTTTTTTTATTTTTGTTTTTGGTCCATGCTATCAACTGTTTCTGTTAACTGCTGACGTGACAGACGATATGTCACGTTAGCAGCAACATGTGGCTTATTTTTAATTTTTTAAATCCATGTAGCTTGACAGCTATGCATTTATCAATTCCAAAAACAAAATAAAAAAGTTAAAAGGACTAAAATCAAAGCAAATGAAAGATAAGGAGCAAAACCAAAATGCGCTATATTTTTAGGGACCAAAAATTTCGCTATGCCTTCTATCATTTTTCTGAATTTTTTTTGGTTCCCGTGCTTGTGCCATCCCTTAGTGGGTTGGAGTATATTTTCAGTGTTGAAAATATACCAAAAGAGCATGATAACTAAAAGGTGCTAAGGTGGGTGGAAGGAAATACAAAATTATATTTTTAGGTGCAAACACATGCTGAAGCTGAAGCCTGAAAGTAATGGAAACTAGAAAGGCTCCCGGATTGTTTGGTGCCTTAGGAAACAACATGATCCTATCTGGTTCTCTCTAGGATCCAAATTGATGGGCATGCTGCCAGGGAGGAAACTTCCAGGCTTTGTCTTGGGTCCAAGACAAATAGGTCTAGAAAACTTTAGCGAGAAAACCCCCTAGGCCTTATGCTAGTTTTTTTCTTGTCTCTTTTTTTACACTCCCTTGCCTAGTTAATATGACGGGGATAGTTACTTTGAATTAATAAAGTGTAAAAGTTTCTTTTTATATATTGTCATTTTAAACTATGCATTGTCATATTATAAAAATATTTTATTCTCAAAATAATTACCTTAAAAGTCATTTATGTGAAGACATATGATTGGTTCATCATGTAAAAGTTTATATTGATTGTACATCAAATTGAATTCCACTTAAACTATAATTTCTTAAATTTAAAGTAAATATTTTTTTATTAAATTCAATGTTTGGTTACTTTTAGTTATTTATATTTATATTTAGTAAAGAAAATTTAAGATAATAAATTAAAGTTATTATAAAAATGTGAATAAATAATTTAGAGTGTAAATAATGTTTTAATTTTTATCGAGTTGTCATTATATTGGATAATTCTATAGTAAAGCTTTCAAGAGGTTTATCTCGAGTTATGATATTTTGACCCCAAAGTTTGATATTATGGGGGGACACCCTAGTTTTGAGTAGATTGTGAACCAATAAAATAAAGAGAGAGAAAGTGTAAAGTGATAAACAACCTACTCAAAACTTGAGTGTCTCCCATGATGTCAAATTTTGGTGTCAAAATATCATAACTCTATCTCTTCGGTGGCATTGATCATTCATTTAATTTCAATGGTTTTTTTTTTTTGATTAAGTGAAAATTTATTCAAATTTAATTTCAATGATTTAGAGTGTGTTTGGGTAAACTGGAAAAATAGATTATGATGATAACCAATTATATGTATAATTAATTATTGTAAAAAACCGATTATAATCAAAAAATGTATTTGTTTGGGTATTTTTGGTGAAAAACAATTTTAAGATAATCTATTTTGGGTGATGCAAAAAAAATCACTTTTATATAATAAAGTTCAAAAAATGGTGTGAAGTTATTTGTTTATATTAATAATATTGGCAATTACTGGAGGGGTAAGATGGGGAAGAGAATCACAATCACACAATTTAATGGTCCTTTGTGGTAGATTATTTAAAAACAACTCTTTTCCATCAAAGAATTTTTTTATTTTTTTTTTCAAATTTAAGCTAATTGCCATACACAATAGATTATGCATGAAACAACTTTTTAGCACAAAAAAGCTGAAATGGGAAAAATCTATCTTTCCCAAATACACACTTAGTTGTTGATCAATGAATGAATGTGTGATTCTCAATTTCCATATATGAGAAATGAATTTTTAATATATAATCACTTTATCTTTTTCCAAAGGCATTATTGTTTTGTTACATTTTTTATTTTATTGTATGATACTCCCTCCGGTCCTTATTATAAGAGACAAATGACTACTTTTATTTGGTCCAAAATATAAGAGACATACATGTATTTTGACAAATATTAAATGCTCATTTCCAATTTTACCCTTATATATAATAGGGTTTATATTTATAAGACAGTATCAACTTTCCATTCAAGTAGGTTTGTTCATTAATTATTGAAGGGTTAAATTTGTAAATTTATATGAATATTAATTACAAATAGCTTATTTCAATACATTTCCTTGGTCTGTGTGTTTTAGGGTTTTATTTCTTATATATAGGACCAGAGGGAGTAATTCTGAGTACTAATTACCGAATACAAAAATATAAATAATTGGCGTTTCATTTTAAACACAATCAAACAAAGGACAAGAGAACATTTAATTCTATTTCAACTCATTCAATACCAATTAGCATTATGAAGAAAAAAGAAATGTTTCTTTGTACCAAACATAATTCTAGTATACTCCTAGCTTGAACTAATGTTTTCGGTACCATGTACAGCAACAACTTATTGAAAACTACTTTGTTATGGTGATGCAGTTGTTCATGGGCCAAACGGCTCCCCATCTCCTACATCAGAATATGAACACTCATCCATTCCAGCAACAGTTAAAATGCTCTTCAATTTGTCTTCATTCCTGACAAGAAGAGATGAATGGGCTGGCACCTTTGAGGGAATTGTTCAGACCAGGACAGAACCTAGGAATGATTGCCCAGGTTAGTGGCCTTCATCAACTAACTTTATCATAATTCCATTCATGGTTCAATTAACAAAAGATTATTGTACAAATGCCAACAAAATGGACTGAGAGAGTAATAATATTAGTATTGCCCACACACCAATGACACCATGCATTCATATCCGTATGCAATCAGAAAGCTTTAGATATAAATGATCGTAAGAGTGATGTATAAAAAAAAAATATTAGGGTGTATTTTAGTAAGGACTTGAGTTGTTTTTTTTTTTTTTTTGATAAGCAAAAATAACTTCAGCAAAATTTTAGTAGGTTGAAAACCTTAATCCAATGAGCTTTCGGACTCATTTGTTTAAACTTAAAAAAAAAAATGTTTTTTAAAAACAAAAAGCACTTGTGACCCTTATATGTTTGTTTAGTTGGTATTTTACTAAAAAGTAAGCTAAAGAAAAAAAAAACTAAAAAGTTTCTGTATGAGAATTAAGCTATATTTTCTACCTTCTCTAAAAGAACTCTTATTTACATAAAAAAGAAAACTTTTTCTAAATTTTTTTTTTTTTTATAACTATAGAAAAACACAGTAAGTTTTTATTTGCATGATAAAAGTTATATAACAAAAACCATTTTTTAAGAGTATTTTAAAATTACTTTTTTCAACTTAAAAAACGGCCCCTTAACATATAGGTATTTCAAAATATCTTTATAATCTATATATTTGAACTTATGAAATAAAATATAATTAAATTTATTTCAAATACTGTTATCTATTTATACAAATTTATCCAAACATGCAAAAGAAAATAAAAGAGGATAAGTGCTACACTGCTATTTGAGTAAAAGGGAGGAAACTATATAATCAACTAATGTGGTATTTGGTCGTCTTCTATTCATACAATAGATAACTACCTAAAACTAATTATTAACTTATTGATTACAAATTAATACAATTCACATGCCCTTTACAAGTTGCTGTATCAATAAATGCTTATTTTATAGTAAATGCTTACAAGTAAAAGTAAATATAGATCCAAACAATAATTCACTTTTTTGATGCCTGGTGGTGCTATTTTGGTACAGAGCAACTTCCAACCCCTGTAAAGATCAGGAAGGGTGATCCTAATGAAGATGCCAAGCTCAGTGAATTTCAGCAGGAGTTGATTCAGCTTGCAGCTGTGCTTAAAGGAGATAATGTCTTTACTAGTTACCCAAATACAATAGGGAAGGACATGACTGTCAAGCAAGGGAAAGATTACATGGAAGATGCAGTTAGAAGGTTCTTTGAAGCAGGGCGTTATGCAAAGAAAATGGGAGTAAGTGAAGAACATATAGTTCAGATGAAGCCTTCTTTGACTTCAAGATCATCCAAATCATCAAACACAAACCCGGAGAAAAAAGCGTGAAGCTTTATTAGGAGGAGTAAGAAATAAAAACAATCCTAATACAAATATTTATACAAAACTGGAAAAAATAATAGCAACTTAAAAGGTATATTTGTGATTTCCTTTATTTCTGGTGTTGTTTCTCTTTCCCAAGTGCAATAATACCACATTAGCTAATGTCACAACTACATCGCGACAGGAGCGACGAATAAAAATTAATAGTCTTACAAAAATGTAGTTACCATCAAACTTTATTTATTTACGGAAACATTGGAAAAACTCTTAAGTGAATAGTCTTCGAATACAGATATAGAGTTCGGCAGTCGATTATTTGTAGGGAAGGTATTAGCACCCTATGACATTCATTACAAAAATATTACCTCTAGTTAAATGTGCAAAATTTACATTAACTTCCAAAAATATTTATTTCATGTTTATTATAAAAATTTTATTACAAAAGAGAAAAACATAAAGAGCTTATTTTGTTATCTTTTTTCTTTAAATGAATATTTATGAGAACTTAAAAAATATTTTTAAAAATAAAAGGAAATTTTTAAAAGAAAAATATTTTTGACCTTGACAAGGATATTCCCCATTCCTACTTATCCCCAAGTGCAATAAGGAATTCAAAGCTATGTTGTCCTTGTAAAATACATTTGTTGGTTTGGTTGATTTTAATTATTTTTGAAATAAATTTGGTTGAGAAATTTCAGAATCACCAAACTGTGACAACTCAGATGTCCTAAAATCACGGGTTAACAAGATGAGCATGTCTGGGAAACAACATTTTAACTGTTTTCTTATGCTTTCAGCTGTTTTGTAAATAATCATTATATTTGGCTATCAGATTATTTTTTCTAAAAAGCTTTTTTTTTTTGTTTTTAAAAAAAAAAGCTGCTGTTTTAAACATCTGTTGATTTGGACTGTTTGCTTTTTTTCCTTTCGATTCTACACGCATTGGTCCCTTTGCATGTAACGCAAGTCCTGGACGTTGAAGTCCCGCGTCTTTATTTTCTTGCACATGAGTATGTGACGTACTGGTACAAGACAAAATAATTTTATGAGAAATTCTTTTTTCTTTGGCCACATTTATAATGATTTTTATAAATTATATTATTAATATAAAATTCTCTATATTATCAATTTATACACTTTCAAAATAATCTTTTTAATCTTAAAATTCTCTATATTATTCAAATAAAATATTTATGATTTTTAATTAACTATTATAAAAATAATATATTTTTACATATTTCAACTGTCATGAAAAAATGTTATAAATTTAATTCAATTATTTAATAGAAAAAAATAGGATAAAATACTAAATATTAAACATTTCCCTAAAAAAGAATCAAATATTATTAATATAAACAAATAAACTTATATCATTTTTCGTAATTTACTATGTAAAATTGATTTTTTTACACCACCTAAACGAATTAGATTATCTTAAAATCGCTTTTCAGCAAATATACCCAAACTAAAACAGATTCTGATTATAATTGATTATCACAATAATCGATTATACAAAAATCGACTATCAGCATAATATTTTTTTTTCCAGCTTTTCCAAATACACTCGATATCGCATCTCAATTTACCTTTTTATTTAAAAGAAATTATTTTAGTTTTCATTTTTATCTTCAAAGGCTTAGGATCATCAAACCGTCACAACTCAGGTGTCCTAAAGCAAGAGAGTCCCACATTTTTTTTGTAGAATCAGATGCACACACTTTCTCAAGTTATTCTCTACTGAAAGTACACATGATTCCTGATATCGTGAATCCGCAAGTATACGACTTCATTGTCAAGTAATAAAAAGATCGAACCCACAGAGCTTTGGGCCATGTATTGGGGAATGAAGTTTGCTTGGGATCGGGGCTTCAAGTCTTTATGTATTGAATCAGACTCCCAGGTGGCTATTTCTTTGATTAAGAATGTGTGTGAGAAGTCCTATGCTTGCTATCCTCTGATTAGAGATATCTTGAATTTTTGTCAGAATAGGGGTGATTATACTTGGACACACATATTTTGTGAAGCCAACCAAGCTACAGATGCCTTAGCCAAGCATGGTCTTTCCTTGAATGGCCAATGTAGGATTTTTTATTCTAGTCCTGATTTTCTGTATTTGATTATATTGGGGGATGCTAGCTCTTGTTTCTTTCCCCCGTGGTTTTTAGTTATTTGTTTGTTGGGGCTTAGTCCCCGTATTGTCACCAAAATAAAATAAAAATAAAAAATTATTATATAAATTAAATCCAATTAATAAAAGTGAATATATAATGGCCAATTGGGCCAAGCATGTCTAATTGGGCCATATCATTTCAAACAAAGACATGCAAATGATCTGGGTCCTATTGGGCCAAACATGTCCAATTGGGTCAAGCATGTACTATTGGCCCATATCATGTCACATAAAGACATGTACATGATATGGGTCCAATTAGGCCAAGCATGTTCAATTGGCCTTGTTGGGACCAAAAATAAGATTTTGGTCGAAATAAGGAAAGCTTGATATCCGGTGGGTAAGTTGCCGAAAGGAATATTTGAAAGGTTGCCTAAGTATGGAGAAGGGGTATTCCGACGGAAACTTACTTGAGCATAATGTTGAAAACAAAGATGGCAGGATACAAGTAAGTGGAAGCTATAAGGTTTTCATGGGAACGTTGCAACGACACGAGGTAACTTTTTCAATAGATATACATTCGAAGGAAAGAATGTCAAATCAGAAAAGGAGAATGTTGTTGAAATAAGGTATCAATTCGACAAGAAGTCGTGAAGATCAGATGCACGATGTGTCAAGAAGATTTTTCACTCTGGTCGCTAACGTCAAGGTGGGCCAACCCATGCAAAAACGTGGGAATATGGAGGAGTGGAGAGTTGCACTCTGAAGTAGCTCAAAGACCATGATCCAGCTAGTGGAGTAGTGGACATTAGATCTTAGCCATAGATTAAATAAACACGTGTCAGTAGGACAGATGGCCGTAGATTAGGATTCAGGCAATTATTTTTTCTTCTATAAATAGTGCTTATTCTGATGTACAGCTGGTCGGATACTTTGATCACACTCCTACAACTTCCTCACACACGTAACAAATTAAAACGGAGTTACATCAAGTATGCCCTCCCACATTTAATTTTCATGAAATTTTACTTTTAATGCAAAGTTCTTCTTCTTCATCTTCATCTTCATCTCCTTCCTTGAACTCTTTCTCTCTACTTTCCTTGTTCTAATTTCTTCACTAAATTGCTTACTGTTTTAATGTGAAATCATTTGTGACTTGGTGAACTTCTGGAAACTCTGAACATATTTGCGATTTGCAAACCCTTTTTTATTTCCTTGCATTTTTTAAGTTCCTTTACACATTTAGTTTTTAATGCACCTTTACATTTTCTGCACTTTTGATTTATGTTTGTTAGCGTTTTATACCTTTAGCAGTGTTCGATCCGTTTTATCTCGCTTTTCAAGTCTTAATCGTGTTTCTGTCGAAATTAGTGTTTGCTGCCTTTTAGTTTGATTGTTTGTTGAGTTTAAGGTGTATTTTGACAGAACCCCCGTAGTGGATTACCATCAGAAAGGAGAGAGTCTACAACCATCTGATTAAAATATATTTGTTGAGTGCCTTATCGGAAAACAGAGAAAGCAAATTTTCACATCAACAAGCCTATATAACGTCATATAGAAACATGTACATGATCTGGGTCCTATTGGCTCAAACATGTGAATTAGGCCAAGCATGTCCAATTGGCACATATCATGTCATACAGAGACATGTACATGATTTGGGTCTTGTTGGGCCAAGCAAGCCCAATTGGCCCATATCATGTCATACAAAGACATGTACATGTTCTGAGTCCTATTGAGCCGAACATGTACAATTGGGCCAAACATGTCCAATTGGCCCATATCATGCCATACAGAGATATGTACACGATCTGGGTCCTAGTAAGTGAATTATAATATTAATATATTAATATTAATATTAATTTAAACAATGAAAATAATATTATAAAAATTTAAATAAAAATATAATTGTTAGCAACCTTAGTAATAGAACCAAATTAAATAATAATAATAATAATAATAATAGTAGTAGTAATAACTTAATACTAGTGGTTATAATATTACAGGAGCAATATGTTTAGACCATAAAATCACTGAATCACCTTAAGGTTATAATAACAACAAGGGTCACTACCACTTCATTAAGCGTCCCACATTTACTAACTCCCGGGTTTAGTGTCATTAGTGTTTATAATAGTGTGAATTTTTTTTTTTTAATGACTAAATGCTAAAATTGGTCCCTAAAAAAATTATGGGGACACCTTTTGTCTTTTAAAAAAATAAATTACTTGATTAGTCCCTCAAATTTATAAACACGTGATACATTAATCCCTTCGTCCAATTTGATTGTCTATTTACTTGCTTATGTATGACCAATATTATTGATCAAACATACACATCTTAATCAAATGACTAAAATAGTAAATAAAATATCAATAACAAAATGCACACAATGAAAAAAATTAGAAATGCGGACAAACAAACACTTATATGTACCTTGGATTTATTATTGCAATATGTATTTTATTTATTTTTACATTTATTCACAACATAATTTTATTATTTGTTAACATTAAGAAGTCATATTATAAAGAAGGAAAAAATACTGAATAAAAATACTTGACATACACAAGTGACAAATAAAATATTATACACCAAAAACGTGAATAAAGATGAGTAAAAGCTATTTAATTTAACTCATTTTTTTTCTCGTGCAAGTTAATCATTTTTATTTTTATAATTGAATGTAATTGATTTTGTAAAATTGATTTGGTTTGAATTGAGTTTGAAGTGAAGTGATTTATGGTTGGATGTTTTTATTTTGAAAGCAAGTTTGATATAAAACTTAGTATAAATTTTTCAACTCAACTCAAAAACTACTTTTTATAGCTTCCAGTCAAAATCGCTTCTGGATGTAAAATCAATTTTACCTAACAATAACCAAACATCTCAATTTTACTAAAATCACGTTCGACAGAGGACAGAATCAATTCTGGAGGTTTCTAACGTGAAACCAAACACACACTAAAAGGTTGAAACACTATTTTGAACCCCACAACCCCATAGAACAATAAATCAAAACCCGTTTGGCAGCAAAAGTCCAGAGAGCAGATTAGCACCAAAAGATATGAATACAGGCAAACAAAAAAGTCCAAAAGTAAGGAGCATAAGAAGATCCTAGCGAAGGTGAACTTTCTTGATATGGTAGGAGCCTAGCAAATCCACCAATTTAAATTACATACATAAACGAGCCAATACACAACCAGCACAGTCCACAAAAGCATAACACATGGATGCCACCCAATACTGATGAACATCAAAACCACACGGATCCAAACATAGTTCCTGCCAAACCAAACAGAGGACCATGATTTCATTATACTCCAAAGGAAACCAACAGTTGACCAAAAGAGACTATTAGTCGCCACAAATACCTCAAAATAAAAAAATAAAAATAAAAACAGGGAACGTCCAACAAGCATAGCATCACACCAGATATCGCATAACCCATCTATTTTGGGTACCATCTAACTCATAGATTCACAAAACACTAGGAAAACATCTTCCAACCATCAGGTACTGGGTTCGAAGGTACTGGGTTCGAAGCTAGCAGAGACAGACAAAACACTAGAAAATAACCGTGGAATTGCAAATGAAAACCATCAATATGATACAATGAAATCGGGCCATCGTCTCACATTTCCTTCTCTGCCCCACATTGTTTATAAGTAAATATGTGCCTATAACTCCAGCATTCAGGGGATGCAGACAGACATAATTTAAGGCAAAATGAAATTATTGGAGATATTATGCATGAAAGCACAGCCTCATATTTGAAAAGCAGGGTGAATGGACATGAAACCTTATACAAACTTGTGTCACACTTATAGACATTCAATTGATCATACAAAAAATGTATATAACAAAAACTTAAATTGGCAGCAAGCCACTATAACAAACCGGCTACCTTATCACCCTCGCATTAGATTATTACTAAGATAATGGCTAAGTTGTGTAAAATATGGCTTCAACCATATTGCCAGATTGATAGTATCAAAAATCGACTTAACTTCCATGTAAAAATGTACATAGGAAAGTGAATGAAGTCAGACATCCCAAACAATAAGATATAGCTGGTATAAAATATAACTTTGCTGTAATGAGCGAGAGAGAGAGAGAGAGACTTTCCCATTATGTACAAAAGAAACAAACGCCCTCCTTCATTTAATTAAACATGCAAACCAAACCTTCTATCTAATACCATGGACATAATTAAGAAGTTTAGCAATATATTCGGAAGCATAGGGTTACACAAACCACATAATCAAGGAAATAGCATGAGACATCCCTAATGGTAAACCACGGTTTAAATTCTAGAGAGGGCATCAAGAAGAAACTTTTGCAAAATAGAAGATCTAGATTGAGAGTATAAAAAATTAAGAAGCCAGAAACCATTTTCACTTGAGGATTTAAAAACAAGAGACCCTTGAACATACAATACGTGAAAAAGAACAAGCTCATTAGAATCACATATTTACCTCGCAAATTAATTGACATGATCATGTAAACAGAATACGAGAAAACTAAACAAAACCACAGAATAAAAATTACTACAATATATCCAAGTACCACATACATATTTATTTTTTTTACTAAAAAGGCATTTTTTATTTTTCATTTTTCAAAGTGTAGCTCGAAACTGGATTACATTCAAAGGACTTGTAGAGTCTACCACTTTAAAACGACAACCGTCGGAAAGACTAGAGTAGTATCAACATGCAGTTACTCTCTAACATTTAGTTAAAGCCAAGTTTAAATATGCTAAGCTTAGTACAATTTTGCATAGAGACAAGCATACAAGCTTGTAAGGAAAAGGCTAAGACTTTCCATGATGTTATCTGCCTCAGATTGTACTTGGAAAATTCCTTATATTTATCAACTACCCCGATCAAGCATACAGTCCGGGCAATTTCAACAACTATGGTTTTATCTGGACTATTGAGATCAACTTTATGGGGTGCAGGAACTGATTTTGCCACTGCATCTATGATTTCCATCCTGTCAATACCAGTATTAGCACATGCTTCATACAGTACAGCAAACCTATGTAGCTTAATCTTCAAATTTCAAACTCTTTCACATGTACACACAAACAAACAATACTAATGTAACCAAGAAATGCATAAAGAGGGCACCAACCATTCAAAGACTCTGCTTGAAAACATCTATAGCTATTTGAATACCAATTAATCAACAACATCAAATGAAATAGCTTGATAGCTGCTTGTGAATATGGCAATTCAATTGACAACAACCTTACAAGAACTTTTATCAAACACACCACATGCATTTTTCAATCAGCTACTATGAACATAGAAATGCATCAATCTGTTTCACACATGGAACTCAGAATCAAACCTCTATTTTCAGAATCAAGCAAATTATGTAAATCAAACATAAACCAAAATTTTAGCAGCTACAAAGAAAACAGAACACAAAGAAACTAGACCAAAATTTATATAACAAACAACCAAAAAAAAAAAATTCAACAGAGGAAGCAATAGTAGAACTAAGTACCAAGAACAGCTCTGATATCATCATGCTAGAGCTATGGAGATGAATCATCGAGAGCCACACAGAAGGAGAATTGAATTTACCTCAATAATCGAGAGATCCATTGCAATATTCATCAGTGGAATGGAATGTGAAGAAGAGAGATGACTCTGGAGAATACTTCATAGATAATCTGATCAAAACCCTTCCTTATATTTCATGGTCAACTGTGGCAACACTGCACAGCAAGCTCGACTGACAATATCTCAGAATGATGGGATCTTCAGAAGCGATGCTCAGAGCGCGCGCGATTTTCCAATGCTATGGGGTCCGAGAAAGACCGAATGGAAAGACGGATTCCCCGAACCGCCCGCATCCCCGGTGGCGATGGTGATGCTGTACAAAACGTGAAATAGGGGTGGACAAAAAAAACACAACCGACCGAAACCCGTCAAATCGGAAGGTCAAATTGTTATTGCGGGCGGTCTTCTACGGGTTGCGGGTGAAAGGATTCAGGTCCACACGGTTAATTTCGGGCGGGTTCGGATTTGGTAAAAAAATACCGTTTCCGCCCGTACCCGACCGAATATATTAAGATATATTTTTATTTATTTATGATTCTCCTTTAATATCATTGGTTGGCTCAGATTTTGCTTTAATCTCATTGGTTCTCATCTGTCATCACTTATCCTCATCTCTTATCTGTTCGTAATCTGTTTAATTTCTCAAAACCTCTCACCTCTCTCACGTTCAACTTGACCTCTCTGTGTGTGTGAAGAGTAGAGTCAGAGACCCATTTCATTCCCTCCTTCATCAACCATCAGTTAATTGGTTCCATTTGTTACTTTCAAACCATAGCGCTGCTGAGACTCCTCCCTCACTCTTCCTTTCACAGATCTGTCTCTTTGCCATCTCTGTTCTCTCGTTTTGCACCATCAACCTCGTGGGAAGCTAGTCCACCATCGACCTCGCGCAGGTGGCGGTGGTCGGAAGCCAGAGCAACGACTCCATCGGCCAAGACTTTCTCGCTCGCCGCACTGACGTCAGCACAAGGCGGCCGCTCTTGCTCCGGCTCGTCCAGACCAAGCGCAAGCCCGACGGCTCCGACGAGGCCGAGTTCCTCCATGATTCAATCTGCCCAGATCTGTGTTGCTGCCTTCAAGTTTTGAACTTTTCCTTCTTTTCTTCTTCAGATCTGTATTGTTCTTGAAAGTTTCAGACTTTATGGGTTTATGTTCTTGTTGTAGTTGAATTTTGATGTTTCTGGGTTTAGTTTATGCTTTCTGTTCTTATTTTGTTTTGTATCTTCTCTTCTTCTACTCAACCGCGCCAACCCGCCCGTCGACCCGCCAACCCGACGACACACCGACCCGTCGTATCCGAAGGCTCCAACGGACGGGAACGGATGGCATATTTAACTGGTCGGTTTCGTTCGGATTGGGATTTTTTCACCCGAATCCGACCGTAACCGACCGATGTCCACCCCTATCGTGAAATAGGGCGTGGTCCTTCCAATGTTAACCGGGTGTCCGGGTCCCAACAGTGATGTGTCGTGCTTTCCGGTAAATTTAAAAATTGTGAAGACCCAAAGTGATCCCTCAAATTTTTCAAGTAGGACAGTTTGGTCCCTGAAAAAAATAAAAGACAATTTTGTCCCCCGAATTTCAAAACAGGGGACAATTTGGTCCCCAAATTTCATAACGGAAGACGTTCTGGTCCCTTCGTAAGGATCAAATTATCCCCCATTTTGAAATTTGGGGAACCAAATTGTCCTTTATTTTTTTCAGGGACCAAACTATCCTAATTAAAAAAATTTGAGGAACTACTTTGGGTCTTTACTCTTTAATAAAAATTTTGTTGATAAATTGTACAAGAACCGGCAAACCGCTAGCACCCGGTCACATCTGCCAGAGTTCCAGTTGGAGAACATTAGATTTCGCCCTCACCGCTGAGATATTCCCACAAACAATAGCAGCTCACGGGTTCTCTACGTCTCCTTCACTATATATTACTCTCTTCATCTTTCTCTCATCTTCTCACCACACAAACAAAAACCCAAAACCCAATTCCCAAAGCCAAAAATTTCACCCTGTTCTTTTAAAACAGAGGGAAACAGAGTAATGGGTGCCCAAACCAGTACCCGAAATGGTTCTAGCTGTTATCGCTGCTTCTTCTTCTTCACCCTTCTACTTCTCAACTCTCCCACTAGCCATGCCATTGCGAATCCCATCAAAACCGTCGTCGTTTTAGTCATGGAAAATCGTTCCTTCGACCACATGCTGGGGTGGATGAAGAAGTTCAACCCGGACATCAACGGCGTAGACGGGTCAGAGTCCAACGTGTTGTCCGTGACCGACCCGAATTCCCTGAGGTTCTTCTTCAAGAACCAGGCACAATACGTGGACCCGGATCCGGGACACTCGTTTCAGGCCATCCGGGAGCAGATATTCGGGTCAAATGACACCTCTGCTGACCCGGCTCCCATGAACGGGTTCGCCCAACAAGCATACTCCATGGACAACACCACCAATATGTCTCAGAATGTGATGAATGGCTTTGATCCTGACATGGTTGCTGTTTACAAGACACTTGTGTCTGACTTTGCAGTCTTTGATAGGTGAGAACATTGACATTCCTCTCAACATTATCTCAATTTTCCTGTTCTAGCTCTAGGGTCACTTTTTTTGGGTTGATTTAACGGTAGTGTTTCAATACACTGATCATTTCTTATTATAAAAAGTCAATTACTAAATTTTTAACACGGATTTTGGGATGTCAAAAAAAAATCCACTGATTTTGAAATATGTCAATTTGAAGAATCTGATAGTTAACAATGATAGACACGTGGTCCCATGAATGTATCTCTTTAATACTTTTAATACTTTAGATTAGATTAGATTAGATTAGAAGACGAGGCCATATAACTGAGTGTAAAAAAAGTAGATAAATGCTTACAGCGATCTCTATCAATTTTTTCTCCCTTTAATCTAACAAACACCAATTTTATAAAAGACTCTCTTTAGTATAACATTCGCATATCTACTTCTACATATCTACAATTTACAATGAAAGTCAAATCACTACTCTAAAAGTTACGTTTTTATTTTATTTTATTTTGATAAACACTCTAAAAGTTAAGTATGAGATGATATAAAATAATTTTGTAATTACTTGATACCCGGAAAAACTTTATGATAAAGTATCACAATAAAATCCAATTAATTTCATAATGCATGTATCATTACATTAACACATTAAAGTAACTTTTAATTTTTCACTATTCTTTTCTTGGATCTTAAAAAATTATTATCTTTCACATTTCTTTTAATATTGAATTGTATTACTTCATTTTGTTTTTCAAAAATAAAAAATGAATAAAAGGATAACGTCAAAATTAGTTTTATTTCATTCCTTTTTTATATTTTATATAACAACGTCTAAGTGCTTTTAAGTAAATTATTAAAAATTAATAAACCTTAATAGATTTTTAAAAAAAAAACAGGATTATATAAATTTATGATTCATATTTTTATCTATATTTTAGCTTTTCTTTCTTATTTTTATATAAGCATTTCAGAGGAAAAAAAATATTTTGATAAATACTTAAATAATAAAAATATTTTTAAGGTAAATATTTTATATTTAGTTACAATTGATTAATAAAAGTTAATTTTTTTTTTTCCAAAAAACAATAGAATAAAAGTTTCATTTTTCTTTCTATTTTATGCTTCTTGGTAATAAAATATCATAATTGCTATTACTTTTCTAATAAATATTAATAAAAACTGACCAAATTGAGCTGTCTTAATTTATTTATTTTTGACAGATGAGCTGTCTTAATTTAAATATCTTAGATTTTTTTGGTTTGGTACTAACCTTAATTAGTCATTGGGACTGAGTGAGTCATTGAAGTATCCCACAACTTCGATTCTTAGGACCCGCTATGGGACTAATTTCTAAGTCGGTCGCGTGGCTAGTAAAGTCTGACCAAGGGTTGTTGCATACTCAATGATCGAACTCGGGCAGAGCCCGAACGATTTGTCCTTAAGTAGCAGTACATTAACCACTTGCATTCAACCACTTGGTTTAAATATCTTTGATTTGATTCTATACATAGTTTTTATTGAAAGAACATTTTATTTATTTGTTCGAAAACAACCTTTTAATAAAGTCTATTGTGCTATTGGTTAAATTGTATAAATACATAGTAAAGTATATATGATACTATTTGCTTGGAAATTGCATAGACGTTGAATCTGATCTCCTTTTATTCTCTAATGTTTTCTTCTATTTTATGAAGAATGAATATAAAAACCAATTTCAATGGGCTATAAAAATATATTTTTTTTCTTTTCGTAATATAATTTAGAAAAGGAGAGGATCTAAGACTCGTTAGTGTTGTTAAGGAAATTTATGTAAAAGAATTCAATGGGTTTAGCTTTGTCAACTCAAAATAATTTGATAAAGAAGAAAGGGTTTTTTTTATTATGTGCAATCTTGCATAGGCTAAGCAACTCAAAAACAATAATTATTTATTGAAAAACTAAATATTTTAGTCTTGAAAGTATAAAATATACAAGTTTTTATATGAATTTACACTCTTTTAAGTTTCTTAACCTGTACAAAATTGGACAGCATAAAAAATTTGAAGAAGAAAACGACGGTAAACTTTAATAATGTTTTTGCAACTTTTGTTTTTGTATTAAAAGCATATGATAATAACAATGACCAAGATATGGTTGGTCCAAGTGAAAAGGGATTTGAGCATCTTAAGCAAGTGGTCAGGGGTTCGAACATTGTCTTTTGTGCACGGAGAAAAACCTGGTTGGGAGGGGAGAACTCACCTTGTGTGCCCCTCAGGTTCCCCGATGAAGATTAGTCACTGCTAACGGTAATGGATACTTCATACCTATATATATATATATCTCTGATAATAACAATATAACAATATAAAGTTGATGATTATTTATGCTTATATTACTTTGGCATTACACCAACGAATAATGTAAGATGAAATTTAATATAAAATATCAAGACCATTTAAAATAAGATTTTCTGGGCACCTATTAAAAGAAGTTTAAATGAAAAGATGTTGTATTGTTCAATAATTAAGCAACAAAGATAAAAATACTAACGATGTAACCTTGATCATGTTCTTAGGTGGTTTGCCTCCATGCCAGCTTCCACCCAGCCCAACCGGCTCTACGTACACTCGGCGACCTCCCACGGTGCGACGAGCAACGTGGCGTCGCTGCTTATCAAGGGGTACCCACAACAAACAATCTTCGACAATCTCCATGATGCCGGATTTGACTTCGGAATATACTATCAGAATATACCAGCAACCTTGTTCTATAAGAATCTAAGGAAGCTCAAGTACTTGACGAAATTTCACCCGTACGACCTGTCGTTTAAGCAACATGCAAAGGCAGGGAAGTTGCCGAGTTATGTTGTGGTGGAGCAGCGGTACACGGACACTAAGTTGTTCCCAGGAAATGATGATCACCCTTCGCATGACGTGTACCAAGGACAGATGTTCGTGAAGGAGGTGTACGAAACGCTGAGGGCGAGCCCGCAGTGGAACGAAACCCTGTTCGTGATCACGTACGATGAGCATGGCGGGTTCTATGATCATGTGTCTACTCCTGTTCGTGGGGTACCAAGCCCTGATGGGATTGTTGGGCCAGAACCATTTAACTTCACATTTGACAGGTTGGGAGTTAGGGTTCCTACTATTGCTATATCACCTTGGATTGAAAAGGGCACTGGTAAGTCTTTCATTTCACACTGAACCTTTCACATTTTCTTTTTGCAGATTTATTGATCAATTTTTTTTTTTTGTTGTTCTTGTTGTTAGCAAAAATTTACGAGGGGAGTAGATGTAGGAGTTGTTGTGAATTTTTAAATCTAAATTTTTAAGACTAATGTCCAAATTAGTTCCTGAAAAATTTCATGACCTACTTTAGGTCCCCAAAAAATATTTAAATTAACCACTTAGTTCTTGAATTTTACAAACGCGGGATCCATTAGTCTCTCATTCCACTTTTAATGTCCGTTTACTTGTCTATGTGCCCTGTTAATCATTCTGCCTGACTCGTTTGTGGTCCTATCTGGCCTATCACAAATTTTCACTGTGAAAAATGAATGAAAGTAGAAAAATGTGCAAAATTTTAAAACCCCGGCACCCGAAAATTGTGCATATTTTTTCACTTTTTATTTGTTTTTTACGGTGAAAATTTGTCATAGGCTATACATGACTACTAACGAGTCAAGCAGGATGGTTAATGGGAGACATAAGCTAGTAAACGGACATTGGAAGTGGAAGGAGGGTCTAATGTGTCCCTCGTTTGTAAATTTAAGGTACTAATTGGTTAATTTATTTTTTTCGGGGACCGAAAATGGGTCCCTTAAATTTTTCATGGACCAATTTGAGCCTTTATTCTTTAATTAAAATTCGAGAATTCCTAATGTACTATAATTTTTTTAGGATGTAACCTATATGGAGAGTTTTTAATTGTTTTATTGATTATTAGTTAGTTTTAAATATGGTGAATTCCCTAGTACACATGAAAAATTTTGGGTAACATTTACCCTATCTAAGTGGTTCTACAAAATGGTGCCATCTCATTTATTGTGTGGCACTTCATTTTTAATTTTTATAACTCATTATTATTATTATTTTTTAAAAATTTCTTAGCCCCTTCCATCACTTTCATCCACCATGACCCTTCATCTGCAGCACTACCACTTTCAATCAGTAACCACCATCACCTTTGTAACTAAGGATAACCAAGAACAATCAAGTTCTTATCTACGCCAATAATCGTTGCTTTTATACGAATTCGACCACCATCCCCTATGGACGTCGTCGCAGATCCACGACGAACCACCGCAAACCAGAATGCGCGAGCCTGTTGCACTGCCACCCCATCAAGGTAAAGATCGCGCCCCACCGTTGACCCACATAGATACCACTATTTGGTTGTTGAATTCAATTTCGTTTGCAGCTTCCTGAAATGGGCGACAGAAGAAAGAAGCATCGTCACATTTGAGACACACCCACATCCTCTCTGTCTCCCTCTCCCTGCACCACCTTCGATGTTGATTCCGATTCCGACCACTCTTCGAGGCACCGCCACATAAGGAGGGGTGGAAGGGATAGCAAAGAAGGGAGAATGGGGAGAAAAGGAAGAAGAGAAGAGGCGGAGAGAGGAAATCGAAGAAAATGAAGAAGAGAGTCTACAATTCTGATGGGACGGGTCCAAGGAAAAGTGGTTTAGGGTTGAGCCTCTGATGAAGAGAGTAATTAACTTATATAAATAAGGTCAATATTAAAATTAAAATAAATTAATTTTTTCGATAATTATAAAAAATCATTAATAAGGTCTACCTCAAGCATCATAGTGAGTACTCTCCCCACCTTCTAGGAAGGGTTGAAGAGTAACACCCCATCTTATGCTCAAGACTAGACAAAAATCTTACATTAGTCTTCAGGAACAAATACATATACACCCATGCATATCCAAGAAACATAACATCTAAACCTCCTGTACATATACATATATATATATATATAAAGCACTCCTCCAGAAGCTTGAAAAAGCCGTCGAAAATCCCCTCACTGCTAGTAGCAAGATTCCCCCTAAAAGCCTATAAAAAGCAACAAGGAAGACCCTGACTAAAACATCATACAAAATAGTATAAAACACTCTTATACAGCCTGAAATTTCCTTGTACAATATTCTTCTGGTTCTCAATTTGAATAGGTGCAGAAAATTGAGAAATTAATTAAATAAATTAAATAAATTAATATCGCAGGCTCAAGTTATAATAAATTGGTGGTTTGATTGAGAGTTGAGTTATGAAAGGAGTTACCCTGTGTTAAGCCATAGTAGTTAGAGTATTACATTGAAATATTGAATTCTGGTTGTGAGCCTTGGTGTTGTTTCTTGTAATACTTCTGTACTCTATCAGTGGCACTTCTTGTGCACTGCTGTGGTGTTCTCTTTAATATTACTTATCTTTTGCCTCTGGAAAAAAAAAACTAATAGCTAGATGAGTGAAGCCGTCAAACAAAAACGGGCTATCCCATTGATGTTGATGGAATGAGTAATTAATTAGCTTACATATGGCCATATAGGGTCTGAATTAAAATAAATTAATGGCATGAACTTAAGTTATAATAATTGATACTTTCATAATAAGTTGGACTATGAAAAGGGTTACCTCTGTATTAAGGTGCAATAGTGAGAGTAGTGTGCCTAATACAGATAAGTGAAGCCGCTATGATGTCAGCTTTTGAACAGCATTGCAATGTTATGAGTACCACATTAATCACTAAATTAATAAGAAAGCTCAATAAGATATTTGTATATTTTCCCACCTAATGGACCAGTCCTTTAGCCTGGACTCTCTTTATAGACTTAAGTCATGAGATAATATTTGAAACATGAAATAAAAAGAGTATTATATATGATTGTGAAAAATATGTTTTGTTAGTATGAAATTGAAATAGTTTGTTTTCATTAAGTATGATTTAATTTTGGTATACTGAGCATAAAAAGTATGAGTTTAATTGGTATGTACTGTTAGTGTAAAGTTTTTTACACTATCAACCAATCACAAATCATGATATCAATAACTTTTAAAGAGATTTGGATAAGAATCAAAGATTTTCAATGACGTGGCGATCTGCTATTGGTTGACAATGTAAAAAACCTTTATACTAACAGTGTATACTAATTAAACTCAAAAAGTATTTAACACCATAACATAGTCATATGCATTATTATGCCATAAAAGCTATTAGTTGTCAAAATAATTATTTCAAAATTCACATTCTTTTCAATAATATGACAATATGTTATGACAAATTCCAAAAGTTAAAAAAAAAAGGTAGGTTTTCATTGAAAAGTATCGTATCTAACATATTAAGAAGTGATGTACTTAATTTTTCAATAAAAATTTATCATCTTTGTCAAAAAAATTTAAAAAAAAAATTCATCTTTTGATTTTTTTTAACTAGTAGCAAAACCCATATATTATAACGTGATAGTATAAAAAGACTCATATTAATAAGACATTAACTAAATTAAACTTATTAACATATTATTATTGATATTAATTTTTTTTAGTACAAATTATTATTGATATTATTATCACGATACTTTTGTATATATATTTTTTGATAAACAAAGAATTGTATTAAAATAGTACAAGAGGTATCCAAACCCATTTACAAAAATATCAGAACCACAAAAACAGCTAAGAACCCAGAGATATAACAACAACCTAAAGCAAAAATGAAGCCAAAAGGTTGCTATATAGCTAAAGGCCAACTCCCCAAAGAAATTCAATCATCCATTTCGTAGATTAAAAAAACCCATTTGCTTATCTGATTCACATCTTATCTTGTTTATATTGGAGTCTTTTTTGTTTTTTGACCAAAGTATTGGACTCTTTTTAATTACATATTGGATTCTGTATATTCAATCCATTGTCATGCATGATGCACCAAATGCACTAAGACTCAGCTATCCGATGTATACTCACTGCATTTTATACACTTTGGTAGATGATTTCGAAATGAGAGATCACGCTTTATAATAATTTAGATCACTTAATTTATGTCATATTTTAAATTTTTTTCACTGGTATGTCATATTTTTATTTCCAATTATATTCCTTGCATTTTCTTATTAGACATATACTTTTCTGTTTTTTGGGTGCTCACTGCTCAACATACTTTTCTTGTTTCTTGCCATTCCCCAACCTCCCTCAATGATTACACAGCCGCTAGATGATGATTTATTGCTCGCCCAACTTGCGAGGAAAGATAACTAATAAGAAAACAATATTTCAACATGCACATGTGAAAGAATTAAAAAAATAAATTTATATTGAAAAAAATAAATTTTAAATTTTTTTTAAAAATAAATTAATACACAACTTTCAATACAATATTTTTATTTTTGATTTCTTAACATGGGTAAGGATATATAAAATAAAAAATATATAAGAAAAACTAAGCATGCATGGATGGATACACACCTCATCTGACTCCATATATCGTGGCTGTTAGGCACATGTCATCACTCACTAGTTTACACGTATAAGTTATAACCATCTCATTTTCACACTACTTTAGAGTTTAGAAACAGACAATAGACATAAAGTTGGATCCGGAGCAGAGTGGGACCATATCCTTTTTGGGATTTCATTCTCTAGTTGTCAAAGTGCACAATATGAAACCTCATTTACTTTCGATATTACCCAACAAGACAAATCACGCACCTACAAGAAACTGATCCTTGATTTCTTGCCACTTGCCAGTTTCCTTATACAACACAAAGGGGATAGTAATGCAAGGAAATTATGGATTGCTTGACTTATTGGTTTAGGCCTGTGAAAGGGGTTATCTTATGGCACTAGCTAGTTTGGGTGGATTCAAACATGACTTGCGATTTGTGAAACAGAAATTGATAGCTCACCATATGTAGGCCATGATATGAAAATAAAGGTTGAAGTGGGTTTAATGATGAATAGGGCCCTCGAATTTGGGAAATTTTATCTGTGGGGTTATCATAAATTTTATCTGGTTTGTCATTATATTATTGTATGTAAATGTAAAAATCTTTTATACAAACAGTACAGATAATTTAATTTTAAAAAATAACACTAAGTAGTAATTTGTTATTTTAATTTATTAATGTTATAGACATTAAAATTATTTCAACTTTATATATATATATTTTTTAATCATGGCTTCATAAAGTTTTGGTCCCTCGAAGTCGAAATATAAGGCTTTTTAGTTTTGTTCCCCATCTTTCATTTACTTTAATTTTGATTATTGTAACTTTTTTTATTTTTGTTTTTGGTCCATGCTATCAACTGTTTCTGTTAACTGCTGACGTGACAGACGATATGTCACGTTAGCAGCAACATGTGGCTTATTTTTAATTTTTTAAATCCATGTAGCTTGACAGCTATGCATTTATCAATTCCAAAAACAAAATAAAAAAGTTAAAAGGACTAAAATCAAAGCAAATGAAAGATAAGGAGCAAAACCAAAATGCGCTATATTTTTAGGGACCAAAAATTTCGCTATGCCTTCTATCATTTTTCTGAATTTTTTTTGGTTCCCGTGCTTGTGCCATCCCTTAGTGGGTTGGAGTATATTTTCAGTGTTGAAAATATACCAAAAGAGCATGATAACTAAAAGGTGCTAAGGTGGGTGGAAGGAAATACAAAATTATATTTTTAGGTGCAAACACATGCTGAAGCTGAAGCCTGAAAGTAATGGAAACTAGAAAGGCTCCCGGATTGTTTGGTGCCTTAGGAAACAACATGATCCTATCTGGTTCTCTCTAGGATCCAAATTGATGGGCATGCTGCCAGGGAGGAAACTTCCAGGCTTTGTCTTGGGTCCAAGACAAATAGGTCTAGAAAACTTTAGCGAGAAAACCCCCTAGGCCTTATGCTAGTTTTTTTCTTGTCTCTTTTTTTACACTCCCTTGCCTAGTTAATATGACGGGGATAGTTACTTTGAATTAATAAAGTGTAAAAGTTTCTTTTTATATATTGTCATTTTAAACTATGCATTGTCATATTATAAAAATATTTTATTCTCAAAATAATTACCTTAAAAGTCATTTATGTGAAGACATATGATTGGTTCATCATGTAAAAGTTTATATTGATTGTACATCAAATTGAATTCCACTTAAACTATAATTTCTTAAATTTAAAGTAAATATTTTTTTATTAAATTCAATGTTTGGTTACTTTTAGTTATTTATATTTATATTTAGTAAAGAAAATTTAAGATAATAAATTAAAGTTATTATAAAAATGTGAATAAATAATTTAGAGTGTAAATAATGTTTTAATTTTTATCGAGTTGTCATTATATTGGATAATTCTATAGTAAAGCTTTCAAGAGGTTTATCTCGAGTTATGATATTTTGACCCCAAAGTTTGATATTATGGGGGGACACCCTAGTTTTGAGTAGATTGTGAACCAATAAAATAAAGAGAGAGAAAGTGTAAAGTGATAAACAACCTACTCAAAACTTGAGTGTCTCCCATGATGTCAAATTTTGGTGTCAAAATATCATAACTCTATCTCTTCGGTGGCATTGATCATTCATTTAATTTCAATGGTTTTTTTTTTTGATTAAGTGAAAATTTATTCAAATTTAATTTCAATGATTTAGAGTGTGTTTGGGTAAACTGGAAAAATAGATTATGATGATAACCAATTATATGTATAATTAATTATTGTAAAAACCGATTATAATCAAAAAATGTATTTGTTTGGGTATTTTTGGTGAAAAACAATTTTAAGATAATCTATTTTGGGTGATGCAAAAAAAATCACTTTTATATAATAAAGTTCAAAAAATGGTGTGAAGTTATTTGTTTATATTAATAATATTGGCAATTACTGGAGGGGTAAGATGGGGAAGAGAATCACAATCACACAATTTAATGGTCCTTTGTGGTAGATTATTTAAAAACAACTCTTTTCCATCAAAGAATTTTTTTATTTTTTTTTTCAAATTTAAGCTAATTGCCATACACAATAGATTATGCATGAAACAACTTTTTAGCACAAAAAAGCTGAAATGGGAAAAATCTATCTTTCCCAAATACACACTTAGTTGTTGATCAATGAATGAATGTGTGATTCTCAATTTCCATATATGAGAAATGAATTTTTAATATATAATCACTTTATCTTTTTCCAAAGGCATTATTGTTTTGTTACATTTTTTATTTTATTGTATGATACTCCCTCCGGTCCTTATTATAAGAGACAAATGACTACTTTTATTTGGTCCAAAATATAAGAGACATACATGTATTTTGACAAATATTAAATGCTCATTTCCAATTTTACCCTTATATATAATAGGGTTTATATTTATAAGACAGTATCAACTTTCCATTCAAGTAGGTTTGTTCATTAATTATTGAAGGGTTAAATTTGTAAATTTATATGAATATTAATTACAAATAGCTTATTTCAATACATTTCCTTGGTCTGTGTGTTTTAGGGTTTTATTTCTTATATATAGGACCAGAGGGAGTAATTCTGAGTACTAATTACCGAATACAAAAATATAAATAATTGGCGTTTCATTTTAAACACAATCAAACAAAGGACAAGAGAACATTTAATTCTATTTCAACTCATTCAATACCAATTAGCATTATGAAGAAAAAAGAAATGTTTCTTTGTACCAAACATAATTCTAGTATACTCCTAGCTTGAACTAATGTTTTCGGTACCATGTACAGCAACAACTTATTGAAAACTACTTTGTTATGGTGATGCAGTTGTTCATGGGCCAAACGGCTCCCCATCTCCTACATCAGAATATGAACACTCATCCATTCCAGCAACAGTTAAAATGCTCTTCAATTTGTCTTCATTCCTGACAAGAAGAGATGAATGGGCTGGCACCTTTGAGGGAATTGTTCAGACCAGGACAGAACCTAGGAATGATTGCCCAGGTTAGTGGCCTTCATCAACTAACTTTATCATAATTCCATTCATGGTTCAATTAACAAAAGATTATTGTACAAATGCCAACAAAATGGACTGAGAGAGTAATAATATTAGTATTGCCCACACACCAATGACACCATGCATTCATATCCGTATGCAATCAGAAAGCTTTAGATATAAATGATCGTAAGAGTGATGTATAAAAAAAAAATATTAGGGTGTATTTTAGTAAGGACTTGAGTTGTTTTTTTTTTTTTTTTGATAAGCAAAAATAACTTCAGCAAAATTTTAGTAGGTTGAAAACCTTAATCCAATGAGCTTTCGGACTCATTTGTTTAAACTTAAAAAAAAAAAATGTTTTTTAAAAACAAAAAGCACTTGTGACCCTTATATGTTTGTTTAGTTGGTATTTTACTAAAAAGTAAGCTAAAGAAAAAAAAAACTAAAAAGTTTCTGTATGAGAATTAAGCTATATTTTCTACCTTCTCTAAAAGAACTCTTATTTACATAAAAAAGAAAACTTTTTCTAAATTTTTTTTTTTTTTATAACTATAGAAAAACACAGTAAGTTTTTATTTGCATGATAAAAGTTATATAACAAAAACCATTTTTTAAGAGTATTTTAAAATTACTTTTTTCAACTTAAAAAACGGCCCCTTAACATATAGGTATTTCAAAATATCTTTATAATCTATATATTTGAACTTATGAAATAAAATATAATTAAATTTATTTCAAATACTGTTATCTATTTATACAAATTTATCCAAACATGCAAAAGAAAATAAAAGAGGATAAGTGCTACACTGCTATTTGAGTAAAAGGGAGGAAACTATATAATCAACTAATGTGGTATTTGGTCGTCTTCTATTCATACAATAGATAACTACCTAAAACTAATTATTAACTTATTGATTACAAATTAATACAATTCACATGCCCTTTACAAGTTGCTGTATCAATAAATGCTTATTTTATAGTAAATGCTTACAAGTAAAAGTAAATATAGATCCAAACAATAATTCACTTTTTTGATGCCTGGTGGTGCTATTTTGGTACAGAGCAACTTCCAACCCCTGTAAAGATCAGGAAGGGTGATCCTAATGAAGATGCCAAGCTCAGTGAATTTCAGCAGGAGTTGATTCAGCTTGCAGCTGTGCTTAAAGGAGATAATGTCTTTACTAGTTACCCAAATACAATAGGGAAGGACATGACTGTCAAGCAAGGGAAAGATTACATGGAAGATGCAGTTAGAAGGTTCTTTGAAGCAGGGCGTTATGCAAAGAAAATGGGAGTAAGTGAAGAACATATAGTTCAGATGAAGCCTTCTTTGACTTCAAGATCATCCAAATCATCAAACACAAACCCGGAGAAAAAAGCGTGAAGCTTTATTAGGAGGAGTAAGAAATAAAAACAATCCTAATACAAATATTTATACAAAACTGGAAAAAATAATAGCAACTTAAAAGGTATATTTGTGATTTCCTTTATTTCTGGTGTTGTTTCTCTTTCCCAAGTGCAATAATACCACATTAGCTAATGTCACAACTACATCGCGACAGGAGCGACGAATAAAAATTAATAGTCTTACAAAAATGTAGTTACCATCAAACTTTATTTATTTACGGAAACATTGGAAAAACTCTTAAGTGAATAGTCTTCGAATACAGATATAGAGTTCGGCAGTCGATTATTTGTAGGGAAGGTATTAGCACCCTATGACATTCATTACAAAAATATTACCTCTAGTTAAATGTGCAAAATTTACATTAACTTCCAAAAATATTTATTTCATGTTTATTATAAAAATTTTATTACAAAAGAGAAAAACATAAAGAGCTTATTTTGTTATCTTTTTTCTTTAAATGAATATTTATGAGAACTTAAAAAATATTTTTAAAAATAAAAGGAAATTTTTAAAAGAAAAATATTTTTGACCTTGACAAGGATATTCCCCATTCCTACTTATCCCCAAGTGCAATAAGGAATTCAAAGCTATGTTGTCCTTGTAAAATACATTTGTTGGTTTGGTTGATTTTAATTATTTTTGAAATAAATTTGGTTGAGAAATTTCAGAATCACCAAACTGTGACAACTCAGATGTCCTAAAATCACGGGTTAACAAGATGAGCATGTCTGGGAAACAACATTTTAACTGTTTTCTTATGCTTTCAGCTGTTTTGTAAATAATCATTATATTTGGCTATCAGATTATTTTTTCTAAAAAGCTTTTTTTTTTTTAAAAAAAAAAAAGCTGCTGTTTTAAACATCTGTTGATTTGGACTGTTTGCTTTTTTTCCTTTCGATTCTACACGCATTGGTCCCTTTGCATGTAACGCAAGTCCTGGACGTTGAAGTCCCGCGTCTTTATTTTCTTGCACATGAGTATGTGACGTACTGGTACAAGACAAAATAATTTTATGAGAAATTCTTTTTTCTTTGGCCACATTTATAATGATTTTTATAAATTATATTATTAATATAAAATTCTCTATATTATCAATTTATACACTTTCAAAATAATCTTTTTAATCTTAAAATTCTCTATATTATTCAAATAAAATATTTATGATTTTTAATTAACTATTATAAAAATAATATATTTTTACATATTTCAACTGTCATGAAAAAATGTTATAAATTTAATTCAATTATTTAATAGAAAAAAATAGGATAAAATACTAAATATTAAACATTTCCCTAAAAAAGAATCAAATATTATTAATATAAACAAATAAACTTATATCATTTTTCGTAATTTACTATGTAAAATTGATTTTTTTACACCACCTAAACGAATTAGATTATCTTAAAATCGCTTTTCAGCAAATATACCCAAACTAAAACAGATTCTGATTATAATTGATTATCACAATAATCGATTATACAAAAATCGACTATCAGCATAATATTTTTTTTTCCAGCTTTTCCAAATACACTCGATATCGCATCTCAATTTACCTTTTTATTTAAAAGAAATTATTTTAGTTTTCATTTTTATCTTCAAAGGCTTAGGATCATCAAACCGTCACAACTCAGGTGTCCTAAAGCAAGAGAGTCCCACATTTTTTTTGTAGAATCAGATGCACACACTTTCTCAAGTTATTCTCTACTGAAAGTACACATGATTCCTGATATCGTGAATCCGCAAGTATACGACTTCATTGTCAAGTAATAAAAAGATCGAACCCACAGAGACCGTGATCTTAAACAATAATTAATTATTAAATTAATTAAACTAAACAAGAAAAAGATTTGATTTTTGAAATAAGAATTAACTAGCAAATCAAATATTTAAAATGCAATCAAATAGAATCGCAAAGCAAATCAAATCTGGAGTTTTTCAAATTAAAAGAGATTTCCAGGATTTGTGATTTGTGACAATTCAATGAACCCTCGAAGGACCGCTTCTAACTCTTGTGATTTAAGTCCTAAGTTAAATTCCTATGGGTCTGATACCTAAGTTCACCGCTAAGTTTATCCTTAGAGTATCTACGACATGCAAATAAGTGGCCACCGAATTTACAAGTTATTCAAGCAATAGGAATTAAATCGAAAGCAAATTTGAAATTAACAAGAAAGGAAAAATGTCAATTCATCACATAAAACGAGTCTTGGGCATAGCCCCAATTCCTAGAAATAAGGCGACTACTCAAGCATTGTTATCTTCATAGCAAACTTGATTAACATTTTGCATAAAAATCCTAAGAGAAGAGAAGAAATTGGAGAAGAAGAGAAATCCTAAATTAAGCCTAAGGTAGGAGCCAAGATCCCCTATTTTCGAGCCTAAGAGTCCTATTTATAATGTAGGTTAACTTGGGATTAAAGCTATTACAAATCAGATCAAAATAGAAAATCAGAATCCCAAAATTAACGCGTCACGGCCGTGATGCATGTCACGGCCAGGCCGTGACAGCTACTGTCTTGTTTACTTCTTGCATTGGAGGGCTGTCACGGCCTGACTTGCACTTTCTTCTTTTTCTTTAGTCCCATGCGATCACGGCCGTGATGGTGGTCACACCCAGGCCGTGATGGTCTCTGCTTTGCTCATTTTCTTGCTTTTCAAGCTCCATCTTCATGCAATACTCCAAATTAACTGGTCTTGATCATTTTAATCATGAATTCCTACACACTAACACCATAGAACCACCTTACCCGTTCCAAAGGGAAAAACTAACAAATATAAAAATAAAAATGCCTAATCTACATGAAAATGCATGCAAAATGATAAAGAAATATGAGGTGAAATCACACTCATCAAACTACCCCAAGCTTAAGATTTTGCTTGTCCTCAAGCAATAACCAAGGCCAGACAAGATAAACAATTAGAGCATGGACAGTGAACCAAGAACCCGAGTAACAAATCCAAGTAACAAGCACATCCAAATAAGTAACCAAGAGACAATCAATTTTCAAGTCCAATTAGAAGCTTAGGTTCCCTAAATTCATGCTTCTCACTAATTCGGGCACTTTTCTCTCCTCACTCAAGTGTTTAGGGATATATGACAATTCGCTCAATTTCATCAAGGAAAGTACCTTACCATAAGCTTGACTATTAACCAAAATATCTACTTTATTAATGAAAACACATAAGAATCAAGAGGTCTTTCATTTTGGTTGTAATGGGGCTATGGGATTAATCGTTAGGTGAGGAAACCAAGAAAAGAAAAATTCAAGAAGGCTAATGGAAAACATCAAACAATGCGAAGCATGACAACCTTCTAAAATACCTTTTTGGGCTTTAATTTCACTTTTCCACCTTTCTTTCATTTTTTTCATTTTATTTCTCACTTTCTTTTTCTCATCCCCTTCTCCATTTTTTTTCTTTTTACCTTTTTCATCAATTTGGAGAAGGGAAGATTTCCAACTCAAGAGAAAATATATATATATATATATATATATATATATATATATAAAATTTATCCCACAACTTTTCAAATACCTTATTGCCCTTTTTGCAATACTTTACAAGGTGTCATACCATGCATCATTTATCAAAATCAATCAAGGTACCAAGAAAAACATTTTTTTTTCCTATTAGGCTCAAAATTGGGTAACTAAGGGGGAGCATTTAATCAGTCAAAGCTCAGAAGGCCAGAAAAATACCTAATGCCTCAATCATTTTCAAATATATTTTCAAAAATTTCTAAGGTTCAAAACGGTTTCAAGTCAAGTTCTAGAGAATACAGTCCAAGAGGAAGAAAACACTCAATCATAAGGAATGGGGTAAATTTAGTGAGTACCCCCTTCAGGCTCAAAAATCTCACATTTAGTAGTTTGAAATCGATGAGAAACACATATTCAAGGAATCACATGATAATTAACAACTATCAAAAGATCATCTCAAGCATTTTAATTCTTAGCCTATCACAAGAATACAAAAATTGGGTTCAAAAATTTACTGTTTCAATTCATTTGGCACAAAGTTCTCACAATTAGCCCCAATTTCAAAACAAGGGGCAATCTAATGATGTGATTATGCAAAACTACATCTAAATGAATGCAACATGTAATATGCAAAATGGAAAAATACCCCTACCCCAAGCTTAAAAACTTACATTGTCCCCAATGTAAATAATCAAGTTGGAGAGAGGAGAAAAAATGGAACAACTCACTGAGGTGGTGGTGTGTAACATCCCTGGCTACTCTAGGGGTTGACGACTGACCCCACAGACCAACACGGGTCTTTTCAGCATGCTTTGTCCTTACTCACACACTTCCTGGGAAAACTTCCCAGGAGGTCACCCATCCCAGAATCGCTCCAAGTCAAGCATGCTTAACTGTGGAGTTCTTAAGTTATGGGCTCCCGAAAAGAAGATGCACATTGTTGGTATAGGTAGTATCGATCAATTCATATAAGCTATCCTTTACTGTATAGTCCCATACCTACACAGTCTTAGGATCCCTCTCATTCAGGTGTGCTATCGGTTCATTCATGTGTTCCTCCACCTAGAAGCCTGCCAGGAGTCGCTCCTTGATCATGCCTCTTGCACCGGCGACCACTCCCCGCCCTCGTCAGCCCCGGGTGTCACATGCCCACCAGCTTCCGCTTGGTTCGTCCCCGAACCACACCATACTGGGAGAGGTGCAGCTCTGATACCATTTGTAACATCCCTGGCTGCTCTATGGATTGACTACTGACCCCATAGACCAACACGGGTCTTTTCAGCATGCTTTGTCCTCACTCACACACTTCCTGGGAAAACTTCCCAGGAGGTCACCCATCCCAGAATCGCTCCAAGTCAAGCACGCTTAACTGCGGAGTTCTTAAGTGATGGGCTCCCGAAAACAAGATGCATCTTCTTTTCGGTAGCCCATCACTTAAGAACTCCACAGTTAAGCGTGCTTGACTTGGAGCGATTCTGGGATGGGTGACCTCCTGGGAAGTTTTCCCAGGAAGCGTGTGAGTGAGGATAAAGCACGCTGAAAAGACCCGTGTTGGTTTGTGGGGACAGTCGTCAATCCATAAAGCAGTCAGGGATGTTACATGGTGGGTGCTGGCTCAGATGCCAGTCATAGAGCTGCTGGATCATTGATCTCTGCTCACGCTGCTCCTCCATCATGCTCTTCTGGTTCGCTAGAATAGTATCAAAGGTGGATGAGAACCACGCATAGGGATCTTCAGATGATGTACCTGCAGAGGAAGAAGAAGCTGTGCGCCCAGATGGCCTAGCCGACGGTGGCGGGCGTAATGACCTTTGTATCTCAATAGGCTCAGGCTCCTCTCCCACTGGCACTTTCCAATTTGTCGATTTTTTATATCCAAGAGTGCGGGGTTAGGGAGAGGAATTGGGCGTCTACGTGCTGGGTGAGTCAGGCAGTAGATGTCATCCTCCTGGACGATCATCCCCATGGCCACACAGGCCTGCAAGGTAATACGTGTCCCCCCCGGGGCGGGCTCAAAACCATCCAAATCAAAGTTAAAATGATGGCATATGGTGGTGATTAAGCCACCAATGACAATCGAACCCTTAGAGCTCTTGGTAACCTTTAGAAGGTGCCTAGCCATATTTGACCCTGTATCTATATTGCTCTCAGGATGGAGCATGGCCCAAAGGAATAGGACCTCGTCTGCATGGACGGATCCATCACTATCACCGCGGCGAAACAAGGTGTTGGACATAACCCTATGCATATAGCGTAGGCTAGGGTTAACAAGGCCCGTAAACTTAGCCGTCCTAGGATTAAAACGCCTACCGGGATAAGAAATATGCCACCAAAAATTGTCAGGATCAAATCCAATGGGATAAGTCCGTTCCCCCAACTGGCAATTCAAAAATCTCATTGAATTCAGCCAGAGTCAATTGAAAATCCTCATTAAAGAGCCAGAAAGTGATCCGACCTTCAGTGCTATGGGACCTCTGCAGAATTTTCGCATTTAGAGAACTCAAGAACTCCAAGGTAGGGCCAGTAAATGCAGGGTATCGAGTACGAGCAAACTCGCTCCACCCGATGTTTTCCAACATCCAGTTAATGTCAACAGTCAGGCCTAGAGTGTTATGCAGGCATCATCAATATACTTTGTTTGGACTATTTTCCTATTTTCAAAATGTTAAACCTACCCTATTGAACAGTATTTTTGAAAACAATCCATATTCATGCTCATCAGTGTCAGACTCAGAAGAGTCAGAAGAGTTACCTAAGTTCCTATTTCCCCTTGTATGAGGGCGTGAGGCTTCGCGTGCCCTTTGACGCTTGCTTGCCATGATTGCTCCAATGAATCCCAAAGCACCAGAATGCACAATCCCCTCTATTGATTTCTTCAAATTCGAATTATAGGGGTTAGGGTTCCAAAATTTGGGGCTTTTTGATTTTGCCCAAAACTGGAGAAGTTGGTCTGTGGAGTTTGATGGTTTAGGTCTAAGAAGGGAGGAAACCAAGTTTTTTTGGCATGGGTGTCATGGAAGAGGTGAGTTTTGAAGCTTTTAGTTGAGTGGGTATGGTGAAGATTGTGATGAGAGGAAGAAGAAGATGAATAGGAGGGAGAGATGATGATGGGTAGTGTAGGAGTGATGTGGTGATGAAGGTAGGATGGAGGGATGGAGCTTGACCTTGAGGTGGTGGCTATGGAGTTGAGGAGAGAAAGCTTGAAGAAGGGTGTAGAGGCTCAGCTGCGCAAAAATTGAAGTAGGGAAGAGTAGGTTCGTGTTTTTAAAACGTAGCTGGACGACGCATCATGGCCGTGATCTGCGTCACGGTTGGGCCGTGATCGTTCCTGATCATTAGTGTTTGGGCTTTCACGGCTAGGCCGTGATAGATACTGACTTCCTGTCTCCTTCGTATCACGCCCATGAGAACTGTCACGGTCTGGACGTGATATTCTCTGGTCTTTTACTGTTAGCCCTTCACGGCCATGACACACATCACGGCTGGGCCGCGACCTTCTCTGATTTTCTGCTGGGCCTTGTCACGGCCGTGATAGACATCACAGCCTAGCCGTGATCAATTCTGACCTCTCCCTTCCTTGATTTTTTTTTATCTCCATCACGGTCATGATGGGTATCACGGCCACGGCCTGCCCGTGATCACCCCTGTTTCCTTAATTTGCATCCTTCGCGGCTGTGAAGCTTGTCAGGGCCAGGCCATGATTTCCTCTGACTTTATTTTCCATGCCTTTGTGCTTTCCATGCCTTACTAACCTGCAATTACTTGGCAAAACCATCAATAATGTTCTTTCTCCTCTAATCTTCTCAAATTATTGAAATAAAAAATCAAAAAAAAAATAGCAAGGGAAAGAAAGCTTGGGTTACCTCCCAAGAAGCGCTTATTTACGGTCTTAAGCTTGACCATAGTCCTTTCAATCCTTTGATGTTGGATCGAGGAGGGAGAGTGCCACCTCATTTTCTAGTGGATGTTCTCCAAGGTAGTGCTTCAACCTCTGTCCATTGATTTTGAATGTTCCACGTTCTTGGTCCCAAACCTCGACGGCACCATATGGATATACCTTCATAACTTTGAATGGTCCGGACCATCTAGACTTGAGCTTCCCTGGAAATAACCGCAACCTTGAGTTGTTGAGTAGCACTAGTTCTCCCTCATGGAATTCTCTACGAAGGATATGCTTATCATGCCACTTCTTTGTTCTTTCTTTGTAAGATCTTGCGGACTCATAAGCATCCAATCTTAGCCCATCAAGCTCATGAAGTTGAAGGATTTTCTTGTCTCCGGCGGCCTTTATATCAAAATTTAACATCTTAATAGCCCAAAAGGCTTTATGCTCAAGCTCGACCGGCAAATGACATGGCTTCCCGTAAATAAGTCTAAAGGGCGTCATCCCAATAGGAGTCTTGTAAGTCGTACGGTAAGCCCAAAGAGCATCATCAAGCTTTAATGACCAATCTTTTCTAGATCTTGAAATAGTCTTCTCTGGAATGCTCTTTATTTCTCTATTGGAAACTTCAACTTGACCACTTGTTTGAGGATGATAAGGTGTAGCAACCTTATGAGTAACTCCATATTTGAGTAGGAGTTTGTCAAATTGTTTTTCTATGAAGTGCGATCCTCCATCACTAATAACTGTCCTTGGGACTCCAAACCTTGGAAAAATCACCTTTTTGAATAGCTTGATCACTGTTTTTGCATCACTTGTTGGGGAGGAAATGGCTTCCACCCATTTAGAGACGTAATCAACGGCTACAAGAATGAACTTATTGTTGCAAGAGGAAGGAAAAGGTCCCATGTAGTCAACTCCCCAAACATCAAATATCTCCACTTCTAGCATTGTGTTGAGTGGCATTTCATACCTTTTGGAGATGTTTCCCGTTCTTTGAGATGGATCACAAGCAAGCACGAACATCCAGGCATCTCTGAAAATATGAGGCCAATAGAAACTAGCTTGAAGCACCTTGGCTGCTGTCTTTGAGGCACTAGCATGTCCTCCATAAGATGAGGAATGACAACAACTCAAGATACTTGGAACCTCAACCTTTGAAATACATCTCCTGTAAATGCTATCCGCACACTTGCGGAAAATGTAAGGCTCATCCCACACATAATACTTCAAATTAGAGAAAAACTTCTTCTTCTATTGTTAATTTAGATCGGGAGGTAAGACCTTGCTAACCAAGTAGTTTGCATAGTCAACATATCAAGGTGCATTCTTTGCAAAAATAGCAAACAATTGCTCATCGGGGAAGGAATCATCAATAGGTAACTTGCTCTCCCCACTCACTTGTGGTTCAAGCCTTGATAAATGATCTGCCACTTGATTCTCAGTTCCTTTTCTATCCAAAATCTCCAAATCAAATTCTTGGAGAAGAAGGATCCAACGGATAAGTCTGGGCTTTGCTTCCTTCTTGCTCATGAGATACTTTAGTGCGGAGTGGTCGGTGTACACAATAACCTTAGACCCCACAAGGTATGATCTGAACTTTTCAAATGCAAAGACAACCGCGAGAAACTCTTTCTCGATGGTGGCATAATTGGCTTGAGCTCCGTCTAGAGTTTTGCTTGCATAGAAGATTGCATGAACCTTCTTGTCTATCCTTTGCCCCAACACCGCTCCCATGGCTTAGTCACTGGCATCACATATAATCTCAAATGGCTCATTCCAGTCCGATGTTTGCAAAATGGGAGCGGTGGTCAAAGCTTTCTTCAACCTACAAAAAGCACTCAGACATTCCTTATTAAATTCAAATGGAACATCTTTCATTAACAAGTTAGATAAGGGTTTATAAATTTTTGAAAAATCTTTGATGAAATGCCGGTAAAACCCGGCATGTCCCAAGAAACTTCTAACTCCTTTCACATTCACCGGTGGGGGCAATTTTTCAATAACATCAATTTTGGCCCTATCTACCTCTATACCTCTTCCAGAAATTAAGTTCCCAAGCACTATACCCTCTTTTACCATAAAATGGCACCTTTCCCAATTCAACACCAAATTAGTTTCTTCACAATGATGCAAAATCTTAGACAAATTTGTTAAACAATCATCAAAGATAGTTCCAAAAACAGAAAAATCATCCATAAAAACCTCCATGATGTTTTCAATAAATTCAGAAAAAATTGTAGTCATGCATCTTTGAAAAGTAGCTGGTGCATTACATAGACCAAAAGGCATTCTCCTATAGGCAAAAGTGTAACACCCTGTTTTTCGGAATTAATTTTAATTAAGCTGAGTTTATTAAGTTGGATTTATCGTTCGAGGGCTTAGTGGGATTTTTGGCTAAAAGTCCCTTTCTGGTATATGAGCACGCCCGTGCTTAAAGTCAGGAGCGTGTTTCTGATTTTAAGTTGAGCACGACCGTGCTCAACAGTGAGCACGCTCGTGCTCAACATGTTGATCGCGTCTCATAACGTTAAGTCGAGCACGACCTTGCTTGAGGGTGAGCACGACCGTGCTCAAGTCCGGGCCTATATATGTCGTGCAGACTCGAGGGTTGCGCCGTACACTTCATATTTGGTAACTAAAACCCTAGTACGGCTGCAACGTCCCTTTTTCCCTTTTTCTTTCATACTCAGTGTGGTTTTAGTATTGGAGACTCTAGGGAAACGTGGTTTCGTCTGTACTTCGTGTGTAGGTAACGTTTCCTTCCTCTTGTTGGTTTCCTTTCATTTTGTGTATTGGGAAACTAACCAAATTCATTTTTTAATTGTTTAAGGCGTAATTGAGGTTGAAACGTCTTGAGAGGAGGAACCAGATTGCTATTTGGTGTTTTGGGAGAGCTACCTTCAATCCAGGTATGATGAGATGGTAAGGTGTTGAGTTCGATAAGTCGGTGCCCATTGGGTACCGCAAGCTGATGAGCTGTGCCTTGGTACTTTTTGACCAAGGAAGCCTTGACCCCGCGGTTCGGGTCTAAAGGTTGTTGTTGTGTACCTTGGTGGCCGAGAGTTTGCCCTAGGTACTGCGGTTGATTCCGTTTAAGTCCTCAGGTAGATTCCGCGAGGCAAGTTGTTGCGGTCGATTCCGCTGTTATCTTCGGTTGATTCCGGTGGAGTAATGGAGGTGGTGATGTCGTTGTTGTTATATTGCATACGCATTGCATCGGAGATGTTGTTTAGGGATGTTCGACATAGGGGAGGTCGTCCTAGAGTACGGCGATCTGGCCATCCACGGTTGGAGTAGATTCTCCTAGTGCCCCCGTGATGAGGCATTCGTTGGTTTGATGCGTTGGCTATCCAAGGAGTAGATTCTCCGGCGTTGAGTAGATTCTCAATGTGGATATTTAACTCCGAAGTCGTACATCCCGAGTTTAATGGATCCACATGCATTGTTGGTTTAGCGGAGTAGGACTGCATTGCACTGCATAGCATAATGATGATGTTGATGTTGGGTGTAATGTTGCTATGTTTACTGTTTACTTTACTGCCTACCTCCTTGCTATTATGTTACATGATTCTTACTCCCCATGTTTGTTTGTGTTTGGCTTGATTGGACACCTTGCAGAGGATGACGAGCAGCCCGGAGAGGAGTGACTCTGAGGAGCCGCCACGCATAGTTAGGACTTATATTTATGTTTTGTTGGTTTCAGTTGTAATTCTGGGGATGTTTATTCCGGAACGGTTATACCATCTCTGTAGGTGATATCGGGGTTGGGATATATTTATTTGTTTGTTTATGTTTAATTTTTTTAAACCTATTTTATTTTCCGCGTTAAGAACTGGTTCGTTTGGGACTTTTCTACCCATGAACAAATGTTTTATTTATTTCAGTAAAGTGCATGTTTTCTTTTAATTATTTTTATATTAAATGCTTTATAACATGCGGGGTAGAAAGGTGTCACATTTAGTGGTATCAGAGTAGTTCAGCCCTGTCCGGACGTGGTATGAGTCTGTCTTGAGTCTGATGTGTGACTCTTGTTTGGATTATTTATACTTGTTATAGATAATGATGTTTAAGTTAGTTGCCTATTGCTTTTAACCGCTTAGGTTCTGTACTGAAAGTTGTTTTGGGCATGTACAGGAACTAATGGCCGGTAGAGGGCGAAATGATCAGGCGATCGCTGACGCATTGACACTTCTGGCCAATGCTATCGGACAGGTCAACCCTAACAACGGTGGGCCAGCTGAGTGCCGGGGACTAGATAAGTTCGAGAGGAACAACCCTCCATCGTTCAAGGGAGCGTACGACCCTGGGGGAGCTTTGTTGTGGCTGAGGGAGACGGAGAAGATCTTCCGTGCGATGGACTGCAATGATCAGCAGAAGCTCATCTCCGCCACCTTCATGTTGACTGAAGAGGCGGAGCACTGGTGGGATAACTGCAGATAGAGGATGCAGGCTGAGGGCACAGCAGTTACTTTGGCTGTGTTCAGGCAGAGGTTTCTGGAGAAGTATTTTCTAGCAGATATCAGGGACAAGAAAGAGATGGAATTCTTGTCCTTGAGGCAGGGGTCACTGTCAGTCGGTGACTATGCAGCTAAGTTCGAGGAGCTGGCTAGGTACTACACTCCTTACCAGCATGAGACAGATGACCGCTCCAAGTGTGTGAAGTTTGAAGCGGGGCTCCGGCCTGAGATCAAACAGGCCATCAGTTATCAAGAGATTCGAGTTTTTCCAATTCTAGTCAACAAGTGTCGGATTTACGAGGATGCTAGTCAGTTCAGAGCTGCCAGTTCCAGAGGATCGGACAATCAGAGTGGCAAGAGGACTGATCAGAGGGATAAAGGCAAGCAGAGGTATGCCCCGACGGGCAAGGACTTCAAGCAGAGTGGCAGGAAGCCCCAGTTTCAGCAGAGTAACTTCAGGGGTGGGTTTTCTGATGCCCCTAGAGCTATGAGGTGTGGGAAGTGTGGAGCACAGGACCACTATTCGTCCTAGTGCAAGGAAGCACAAGTCATCTGCTTCAAATGTGACAAACCAGGACACATCAGCCGTGAGTGTGATGGAGCTAAGGCCGAGCCTCCCAGCGCTAGCAAGAATCAGAAGTCCTAGGCCAACAGACTGAAGACCACTGGGAGAGTCTTTACTCTTAGTGGAGCTGAAGCCTCCGAGTCTGATGACTTGATCCAAGGTACGTGTTTAATTGATGAAACTCAATTGACTGTATTGTATGATTCGAGTGCTACTCACTCGTTTATATCGCATGACAGGGTCAAGAGTCTTAAATTGCCTGTTACTTTCCTTGAGTTTGATTTGTTGGTTTCTACACCTACAAATAAACCTGTTTCCACTTCTTATGCATGGAAGAACTGTCATATTGTTATAAATGATAAAACTTTCATTGCTGATCTTGTATGCCTACCTTTGAAAGACCTGGACATTATTCTGGGTATGGACTGGACTGGTTATCTTCCAACCATGTCCTTCTGAACTATTTTGATAAAACCTTGATTTTTGGAACTCCAAAGGAGTCTAAGAATCCGGACCTTCTCTCTGCCAGCCAAGTTCAAGCTTCGATGAGAGACGAAGCCCAAGTGTACATGATGTTAGCTTCCCTGGATGTAGAGAGCAGCCCTCCTGACGTCGCCAGCTTGCCGGTTGTGCGAGAATTTCCTGAAGTGTTCCCGGGGGATGTTTATAACTTACCCCCAAAGAGAGATGTTGAGTGTACCATAGACTTAGTGCTTGGCACCGGGCCAATCTCCATAGCTCCCTATAGAATGTCTCCTCTAGAGCTAGCTAAGTTGAAGGAACAGTTGGAGGACCGGGTGAAAAAGAAGTTCATTAGGCTGAGTGTGTCTCCGTGGGGAGCACCTGTTTTGTTGGTGAAGAAGAAGGATGGTAGTATGAGGTTGTGTGTCGACTTTCGATAGCTCAACAAGGTGACCATCAAGAATCGGTATCCCCTCCCTAGGATTGATGTTCTTATGGACCAGTTGATGGGCGTTTGCGTCTTTTCAAAAATAGATTTGAGGTCAGGGTACCATCAGATTCGGGTTAAGTCTGAGGACATCCCGAAAACATCGTTTAGGACGCGATATGGTCACTATGAGTACTTGGTTATGCCCTTCGGTGTGACCAACGCTCCTGCGGTCTTCATGGACTACATGAACAAGACCTTTCACCCTTACTTGGATAAGTTTGTGGTGGTGTTTATAGATGACATCTTAGTGTACTACAAGAGTAAGGAAGAACATGAGGAACACCTGAGGGTTGTTTTGCAGACCCTTAAGGTGAAGCAGTTGTACGCTAAGTTGTCTAAGTGTGAGTTCTGGTTAGAGGAAGTGAGCTTCTTAGGGCATGTCATCTCCAAGGATGGCATAGCAGTGGACCCAGCTAAAGTAGAGACGGTGCTCCAGTGGGAAGCGCCAAATTCTGTGACCGAGATTAGGAGTTTCTTGGGGTTAGCCGGGTATTATAGGAGGTTTATAGAAGGTTTCTTTAAGATAGCTTTACCCTTAACCCGTCTCACCAAGAAGGGACAGTTGTTTGTGTGGGACTCTAAGTGTGAAGAGAGTTTCCGAAGCCTTAAGAATAGGTTGACATCAGCACCAGTGTTAGTTTTGCCAGATCCTAGTGAACCCTTCGTAGTTTACTGCGATACTTCTAAGCAAGGGTTAGGTGGTGTGCTGATGCAGAATGGTAAGGTAGTTGCTTATGCTTCTAGGCAGTTGAAAACCCATGAGAAGAACTACCCTACCCATGACCTAGAGCTAGGAGCTGTGGTATTTGCCTTAAAGATTTGGAGGCATTACCTGTATGGTGCGAGGTTTGAGGTTTTTAGTGATCATAAGAGTTTGAAGTACCTCTTTGATCAAAAGCAGTTGAATATGAGGCAGCGTAAGTGGATGGAGTTCTTAAAGGATTATGACTTCGAGCTGACCTATCACCCAGGAAAGGCCAATGTGGTGGCCGATGCCTTGAGTAGGAAAACCCTTCATATCTCCGCTTTGATGGTTAGGGAGATGGATCTGATTGAGGAATTTAGAGACCTTAGTCTAGCTTGTTAGTTTACCCCTAAGAGCATTAGGCTTGGAACCTTGAAGGTTACCAACAGTCTGATGGATTAGATTAGAGAGGGCCAAAAGTTAGATAAGTATCTCTTAGACCAGCGAGAGTTGCTTGCTCAGGGTAGAGACCTAAGTTTTAAGGAGGGTAGTGATGGTGTCTTGAGGTCCAAGGATAGAGTTTGTGTGCCATATGTTCCTGACCTTAGAAGTTGATCTTAAAAGAAGGTCATAGGAGTGGATTGAGTGTGCACCCAGGTGCCACTAAGATATATCAGGACCTTAAGAGAATGTTTTGGTGGCCTAGGATGAAAAAGGATGTAGCTGAGTTTGTATATGCGTGCCTAGTTTGTCAGAAGGCTAAGATCAAGCATCAAAGGCCTTCGGGTAAGTTGCAACCTTTGAGTATCCCAGAATGGAAATGGGATAGCATCTCCATGGATTTTGTGTCTGGACTCCCTAGAACTCCAGCTGGTTTTGAGGTGATTTGGGTTGTGGTGGATAGACTGACTAAGTCTTCCCATTTCATTCCGATGAACATGGAGTATCCATTGGAGAAGTTGGCTAAGCTGTATATCAAAGAGATAGTTAGGCTTCATGGTGTACCCTCTAGCATAGTTTCAGATAGAGACCCGAGGTTTACCTCTAGGTTTTGGAATAGTTTGCAAGAGGCTTTAGGGGCGAAGCTTAGGCTTAGTTCAGCTTACCACCCACAGACTAATGGGCAGTCTGAGCGGACCATCCAGTCTTTAGAGGACTTGTTGAGGGCTTGTGTATTAGAACAGTCGGGAAGTTGGGACAAGTTTTTGCCCCTGATAGAGTTCATCTACAACAACAGTTTCCATTCCAGCATCGGGATGGCGCCTTATGAGGCTCTGTATGGGAGGAGATGTAGGACACCCTTGTGTTGGAGTGAACCTAGTGATAGCGTGGTGCTAGGGCCAGAGATAGTCCAGGAAACAACAGAAAAGATTAAGTTGGTTCAGGAAAAGATGAGAGTCGCACAGAGTATGCAGAAGAGCTACCATGATAAAAGGAGGAAGGCGCTCGAATTCCAGGAAGGCGATCATGTATTCTTGAGAGTTACCCCTACGACTGGGGTTGGTAGAGTGATGAAGGAGAGGAAACTTACTCCGAGGTTCATTGGTCCTTACCAAATCCTCAAAAGAATCGGTGAAGTCGCCTACCAAATAGCCTTACCCCCGTTCTTGTCAAATCTCCACAACGTTTTTCATGTTTCTCAACTCAGGAAGTACATTGATGACCCTAGTCACGTGATAGTACTCGACGCTATACAGTTAAAAGAGAACCTAACGTTTGAGGTGTTACCTCTTCGAGTCGAGGATAGGAGGGTGAAGCAGCTAAGAGACAAGGAAATTCCTTTGGTCAAAGTGGTTTGGAGTGGGGCAATTGAGGAAAGTGCTACCTAGGAGCTGGAGAGCAAGATGATGGAGGCGTACCCGCACCTTTTTCCTTGAGGTACGTGTAAATTTCGAGGACGAAATTTTTTATAAGGGGGGTGGAATTGTAACACCCTATTTTTCGGAATTAATTTTAATTAAGCTGAGTTTATTAAGTTGGATTTATCGTTCGAGTGCTTAGTGGGATTTTGGCTAAAAGTCCCTTTCTGGTACATGAGCACGCCCGTACTCATTAGCCAGCACGCCCGTACTCATTAGCCAGCACGCCCGTACTTAAAGTCAGGAGCGTGTTTCTGATTTTAAGTTGAGCACGACCGTGCTCAATAGTGAGCACGCCCGTGCTCAACGTGTTGACCGTGTCTCGTAACGTTAAGTCGAGCACGACCGTGCTTGAGGGTGAGCACGACCGTGCTCAAGTCCGGGCCTATATACGTCGTGCAGACTCGAGGGTTGCGCCGTACACTTCATATTTGGTAACTAAAACCCTAGTACGGCTGCAACGTTCCTTTTTCCCTTTTTCCTTCATACTCAGTGTGGTTTTGAGTATTGGAGACTCTAGAGAAACGTGGTTTCGTCTGTACTTCGTGTGTAGGTAACGTTTCCTTCCTCTTATTGGTTTCCTTTCGCTTTGTGTATTGGGAAACTAACCGATTCATGTTTTAATTGTTTAAGGCGTAATTGAGGTTGAACCGTCTTGAGAGGAGGAACCAGATTGCTATTTGGTGTTTTGGGAGAGCTGCCTTCAATCCAGGTATGGGGAGAAGCGTAGTGTACTCATAGGCTTGGGGTTAGAGTAAAGTAGAGGGGTTCCCATACCCCGGTTGATTTGTATAAACCTGTGTTTTATATAGTTGATTTGTTGGTTATGTTGATGAATCTGATCTGATTGTTAATATGTTGTTATATGCCTATGTTCATATTACACTCTTGATGTTACTTGGTTAAATGAACATGTTGATATTTGATGATTTTTTTTGGCACATGTGATTGGTTGAATGGTTGTCACCATAATTGAGTTGATGCTGTTGTTGCTGATGGGTTTTTAACCCTTAAAATGTGCTAATAATGGATTTAGGATAATTAATGGATTTTATCCCTTGAAATTGGTTAATCACGGTTACTGTTCCTGCCCAGAACAACACTGTCGCGCGATGAGCACGACCGTGCTTCCAGTTGAATTCTGGGAAAATGACCGCGCTGTTCAGCACTGCTGTGCAGGACAAAGAGCACGACCGTGCTCAATAAGAAGCAAGACCGTGCTTCACTAAAAGGGGAGCACGCCCCTCACGTGCTTAAGCACGACCGTGCTGGGTTACGAGCACGACCGTGCTCAACCCTCTTGGATAGAACAGAATTAAAGGACTTTAAGGGGTTTCAAACCCCACTGCCCTATGATGATAAACGATTAGACAACTTGGCTAATGTCTACTTAAGTCGGTGCCCATTGGGTACCGCAAGCTGATGAGCTGTGCCTTGGTACTTTTTGACCAAGGAAGCCTTGACCCCGCGGTTCGGGTCTAAAGGTTGTTGTTGTGTACCTTGGTGGCCGAGAGTTTGCCCCAGGTACTGCGGTTGATTCTGTTTAAGTCCTCTGGTAGATTCCGCGAGGCAAGTTGTTGCGGTCGATTCCGCTGTTATCTTCGGTTGATTCTGGTGGAGTAATGGAGGTGGAGATGCCGTTGTTGTTATGTTGCATACGCATTGCATCGGAGATGTTGTTTAGGGATGATCGACATAGGGGAGGTCGTCGTAGAGTACGGCGATCTGGCCATCCACGGTTGGAGTAGATTCTCCTAGCGCCCCCGTGATGAGGCATTCGTTGGTTTGATGCGTTGGCTATCCAAGGAGTAGATTCTCCGGCGTTGAGTAGATTCTCAATGTGGATATTTAACTCCGAAGTCGTACATCCCGAGTTTAATGGATCCACATGCATTGTTGGTTTAGCGGAGTAGGACTGCATTGCACTGCATAGCATAATGATGATGTTGATGTTGGGTGTAATGTTGCTATGTTTACTGTTTACTTTACTGCCTACCTCCTTGCTATTATGTTACATGATTCTTACTCCCCATGTTTGTTTGTGTTTGGCTTGATTGGCACCTTGCAGAGGATGACGAGCAGCCCGGAGAGGAGTGACTCTGAGGAGCCGCCACGCATAGTTAGGACTTATATTTATGTTTTGTTGGTTTCAGTTGTAATTCTGGGGATGTTTATTCCGGAACGGTTATACCATCTCTGCAGGTGACATCGGGCTTGGGATATATTTATTTGTTTGTTTATGTTTAATTTTTTTAAACCTATTTTATTTTCCGCGTTAAGAACTGGTTCGTGTGGGACTTTTCTACCCATGAACAAATGTTTTATTTATTTCAGTAAAGTGCATGTTTTCTTTTAATTGTTTTTATATTAAATGCTTTATAACATGCGGGGTAGAAAGGTGTCACATTTAGTGGTATCAGAGTAGTTCAGCCCTGTCCGGACGTGGTATGAGTCTGTCTTGAGTCTGATGTGTGACTCTTGTTTGGATTATTTATACTTGTTATAGATAATGATGTTTAAGTTAGTTGCCTATTGCTTTTAACCGCTTAGGTTCTGTACTGAAAGTTGTTTTGGGCATGTACAGGAACTAATGGCCGGTAGAGGGCGAAATGATCAGGCAATCGCTGACGCATTGACACTTCTGGCCAATGCTATCGGACAGGTCAACCCTAACAACGGTGGGCCAGCTGAGTGCCGGGGACTAGATAAGTTCGAGAGGAACAACCCTCCATCGTTCAAGGGAGCGTACGACCCAGGGGGAGCTTTGTTGCGGCTGAGGGAGACGGAGAAGATCTTCCGTGCGATGGACTGCAATGATCAGCAGAAGCTCATCTCTGCCACCTTCATGTTGACTGAAGAGGCGGAGCACTGGTGGGATAACTGCAGATAGAGGATGCAGGCTGAGGGCACAGCAGTTACTTTGGCTGTGTTCAGGCAGAGGTTTCTGGAGAAGTATTTTCCAACAGATATCAGGGACAAGAAAGAGATGGAATTCTTGTCCTTGAGGCAGGGGTCACTGTCAGTCGGTGACTATGCAGCTAAGTTCGAGGAGCTGGCTAGGTACTACACTCCTTACCAGCATGAGACAGACGACCGCTCCAAGTGTGTGAAGTTTGAAGCGGGGCTCCGGCCTGAGATCAAACAGGCCATCAGTTATCAAGAGATTCGAGTTTTTCCGATTCTAGTCAACAAGTGTCAGATTTACGAGGATGCTAGTCAATTCAGAGCTGCCAGTTCCAGAGGATCGGTCAATCAGAGTGGCAAGAGGACTGATCAGAGGGATAAAGGCAAGCAGAGGTATGCCTCGACGGGCAAGGACTTCAAGCAGAGTGGCAGGAAGCCCCAGTTTCAGCAGAGTAACTTCAGGGGTGGGTTTTCTGATGCCCCTAGAGCTATGAGGTGTGGGAAGTGTGGAGCACAGGACCACTATTCGTTAGTGCAAGGAAGCACAAGTCATCTGCTTCAAATGTGACAAACCAGGACACATCAGCCGTGAGTGTGATGGAGCTAAGGCCGAGCCTCCCAGCGCTAGCAAGAATCAGAAGTCCTAGGCCAACAGACTGAAGACCACTGGGAGAGTCTTTACTCTTAGTGGAGCTGAAGCCTCCGAGTCTGATGACTTGATCCAAGGTACGTGTTTAATTGATGAAACTCAATTGACTGTATTGTATGATTCGAGTGCTACTCACTCGTTTATATCGCATGATAGGGTCAAGAGTCTTAAATTGCCTGTTACTTTCCTTGAGTTTGATTTGTTGGTTTCTACACCTACAAATAAACCTGTTTCCACTTCTTATGCATGGAAGAACTGTCATATTGTTATAAATGATAAAACTTTCATTGCTGATCTTGTATGCCTACCTTTGAAAGACCTGGACATTATTCTGGGTATGGACTGGACTGGTTATCTTCCAAACATGTCCTTCTGAACTATTTTGATAAAACCTTGATTTTTGGAACTCCAAAGGAGTCTAAGAATCCGGACCTTCTCTCTGCCAGCCAAGTTCAAGCTTCGATGAGAGACGAAGCCCAAGTGTACATGATGTTAGCTTCCCTGGATGTAGAGAGCAGCCCTCCTGACGTCGCCAGCTTGCCGGTTGTGCGAGAATTTCCTGAAGTGTTCCCGGGGGATGTTTATAACTTACCCCCAAAGAGAGATGTTGAGTGTACCATAGACTTAGTGCTTGGCACCGGGCCAATCTCCATAGCTCCCTATAGAATGTCTCCTCTAGAGCTAGCTAAGTTGAAGGAACAGTTGGAGGACCGGGTGAAAAAGAAGTTCATTAGGCTAAGTGTGTCTCCGTGGGGAGCACCTGTTTTGTTGGTGAAGAAGAAGGATGGTAGTATGAGGTTGTGTGTCGACTTTCGATAGCTCAACAAGGTGACCATCAAGAATCGGTATCCCCTCCCTAGGATTGATGTTCTTATGGACCAGTTGATGGGCGTTTGCGTCTTTTCAAAAATAGATTTGAGGTCAGGGTACCATCAGATTCGGGTTAAGTCTGAGGACATCCCGAAGACATCGTTTAGGACGCGATATGGTCACTATGAGTACTTGGTTATGCCCTTCGGTGTGACCAACGCTCCTGCGGTCTTCATGGACTACATGAACAAGACCTTTCACCCTTACTTGGATAAGTTTGTGGTGGTGTTTATAGATGACATCTTAGTGTACTACAAGAGTAAGGAAGAACATGAGGAACACCTGAGGGTTGTTTTACAGACCCTTAAGGTGAAGCAGTTGTACGCTAAGTTGTCTAAGTGTGAGTTCTGGTTAGAGGAAGTGAGCTTCTTAGGGCATGTCATCTCCAAGGATGGCATAGCAGTGGACCCAGCTAAAGTAGAGACGGTGCTCCAGTGGGAAGCGCCAAATTCTGTGACCGAGATTAGGAGTTTCTTGGGGTTAGCCGGGTATTATAGGAGGTTTATAGAAGGTTTCTTTAAGATAGCTTTACCCTTAACCCGTCTCACCAAGAAGGGACAGTTGTTTGTGTGGGACTCTAAGTGTGAAGAGAGTTTCCGAAGCCTTAAGAATAGGTTGACATCAGCACCAGTGTTAGTTTTGCCAGATCCTAGTGAACCCTTCGTAGTTTACTGCGATACTTCTAAGCAAGGGTTAGGTGGTGTGCTGATGCAGAATGGTAAGGTAGTTGCTTATGCTTCTAGGCAGTTGAAAACCCATGAGAAGAACTACCCTACCCATGACCTAGAGCTAGGAGCTGTGGTATTTGCCTTAAAGATTTGGAGGCATTACCTGTATGGTGCGAGGTTTGAGGTTTTTAGTGATCATAAGAGTTTGAAGTACCTCTTTGATCAAAAGGAGTTGAATATGAGGCAGCGTAAGTGGATGGAGTTCTTAAAGGATTATGACTTCGAGCTGACCTATCACCCAGGAAAGGCCAATGTGGTGGCCGATGCCTTGAGTAGGAAAACCCTTCATATCTCCGCTTTGATGGTTAGGGAGATGGATCTGATTGAGGAATTTAGAGACCTTAGTCTAGCTTGTTAGTTTACCCCTAAGAGCATTAGGCTTGGAACCTTGAAGGTTACCAACAGTCTGATGGATTAGATTAGAGAGGGCCAAAAGTTAGATAAGTATCTCTTAGACCAGCGAGAGTTGCTTGCTCAGGGTAGAGACCTAAGTTTTAAGGAGGGTAGTGATGGTGTCTTGAGGTCCAAGGATAGAGTTTGTGTGCCAGATGTTCCTAACCTTAGGAAGTTGATCTTAAAAGAAGGTCATAGGAGTGGATTGAGTGTGCACCCAGGTGCCACTAAGATATATCAGGACCTTAAGAGAATGTTTTGGTGGCCTAGGATGAAAAAGGATGTAGCTGAGTTTGTATATGCGTGCCTAGTTTGTCAGAAGGCTAAGATCAAGCATCAAAGGCCTTCAGGTAAGTTGCAACCTTTGAGTATCCCAGAATGGAAATGGGATAGCATCTCCATGGATTTTGTGTCTGGATTCCCTAGAACTCCAGCTGGTTTTGAGGCGATTTGGGTTGTGGTGGATAGACTGACTAAGTCTTCCCATTTCATTCCGATGAACATGGAGTATCCATTGGAGAAGTTGGCTAAGCTGTATATCAAAGAGATAGTTAGGCTTCATGGTGTACCCTCTAGCATAGTTTCAGATAGAGACCCGAGGTTTACCTCTAGGTTTTGGAATAGTTTACAAGAGGCTTTAGGGGCGAAGCTTAGGCTTAGTTCAGCTTACCACCCACAGACTAATGGGCAGTCTGAGCGGACCATCCAGTCTTTAGAGGACTTGTTGAGGGCTTGTGTATTAGAACAGTCGGGAAGTTGGGACAAGTTTTTGCCCCTGATAGAGTTCATCTACAACAACAGTTTCCATTCCAGCATCGGGATGGCGCCTTATGAGGCTCTGTATGGGAGGAGATGTAGGACACCCTTGTGTTGGAGTGAACCTAGTGATAGCGTGGTGCTAGGGCCAGAGATAGTCTAGGAAACAACAGAAAAGATTAAGTTGGTTCAGGAAAAGATGAGAGTCGCACAGAGTATGCAGAAGAGCTACCATGATAAAAGGAGGAAGGCGCTCGAATTCCAGAAAGGCGATCATGTATTCTTGAGAGTTACCCCTACGACTGGGGTTGGTAGAGTGATGAAGGCGAGGAAACTTACTCCGAGGTTCATTGGTCCTTACCAAATCCTCAAAAGAATCGGTGAAGTCGCCTACCAAATAGCCTTACCCCCGTTCTTGTCAAATCTCCACAACGTTTTTCATGTTTCTCAACTCAGGAAGTACATTGATGACCCTAGTCACGTGATAGTACTCGACGCTATACAGTTAAAAGAGAACCTAACGTTTGAGGTGTTACCTCTTCGAGTCGAGGATAGGAGGGTGAAGCAGCTAAGAGACAAGGAAATTCCTTTGGTCAAAGTGGTTTGGAGTGGGGCAATTGAGGAAAGTGCTACCTAGGAGCTGGAGAGCAAGATGATGGAGGTGTACCCGCACCTTTTTCCTTGAGGTACGTGTAAATTTCGAGGACGAAATTTTTTATAAGGGGGGTGGAATTGTAACACCCTATTTTTCGGAATTAATTTTAATTAAGCTGAGTTTATTAAGTTGGATTTATCGTTCGAGGGCTTAGTGGGATTTTTGGCTAAAAGTCCCTTTCTGGTACATGAGCACGCCCGTACTCATTAGCCAGCACGCCCGTACTTAAAGTCAGGAGCGTGTTTCTAATTTTAAGTTGAGCACGATCGTGCTCAATAGTGAGCACGCCCGTGCTCAACGTGTTGACCGCGTCTCGTAACGTTAAGTCGAGCACGACCGTGCTTGAGGGTGAGCACGACCGTGCTCAAGTCCGGACCTATATACGTCATGCAGACTCGAGGGTTGCGCCGTACACTTCATATTTGGTAACTAAAACCCTAGTACGGCTGCAACGTTCCTTTTTTCCCTTTTTCCTTCATACTCAGTGTGGTTTTGAGTATTGGAGACTCTAGAGAAACGTGGTTTCGTCTGTACTTCGTGTGTAGGTAACGTTTCCTTCCTCTTATTGGTTTCCTTTCGCTTTGTGTATTGGGAAACTAATCGATTCATGTTTTAATTGTTTAAGGCGTAATTGAGGTTGAACCGTCTTGAGAGGAGGAACCAGATTGCTATTTGGTGTTTTGGGAGAGCTACCTTCAATCCAGGTATGGGGAGAAGGGTAGTGTACTCATAGGCTTGGGGTTAGAGTAAAGTAGAGGGGTTCCCATACCCCGGTTGATTTGTATAAACCTGTGTTTTATATAGTTGATTTGTTGGTTATGTTGATGAATCTGATCTGATTGTTAATATGTTGTTATATGCCTATGTTCATATTACACTCTTGATGTTACTTGGTTAAACGAACATGTTGATATTTGATGATTTTTTTGGCACATGTGATTGGTTGAATGGTTGTTACCATAATTGAGTTGATGCTGTTGTTACTGATGGGTTTTAACCCTTAAAATGTGCTAATAATGGATTTTATCCCTTGAAATTGGTTAATCACGGTTACTGTTCCTGCCCAGAACAACACTGTCGCGCGATGAGCACGACCGTGCTTCCAGTTGAATTCTGGGAAAATGACCGCGCTGTTCAGCACTGCCGTGCAGGACAAAGAGCACGACCGTGCTCAATAAGAAGCAAGACCGTGCTTCACTAAAAGGGGAGCACGCCCCTCACGTGCTTAAGCACGACCGTGCTGGGTTACGAGCACGACCGTGCTCAACCCTCTTGGATAGAACAGAATTAAAGGACTTTAAGGGGTTTCAAACCCCACCGCAAGCTGATGAGCTGTGCCTTGGTACTTTTTGACCAAGGAAGCCTTGACCCCGCGGTTCGGGTCTAAAGGTTGTTGTTGTGTACCTTGGTGGCCGAGAGTTTGCCCCAGGTACTGCGGTTGATTCTGTTTAAGTCCTCTGGTAGATTCCACGAGGCAAGTTGTTGCGGTCGATTCCGCTGTTATCTTCGGTTGATTCTGGTGGAGTAATGGAGGTGGAGATGCCGTTGTTGTTATGTTGCATACGCATTGCATCGGAGATGTTGTTTAGGGATGGTCGACATAGGGGAGGTCGTCGTAGAGTACGGCGATCTGGCCATCCACGGTTGGAGTAGATTCTCCTAGCGCCCCCGTGATGAGGCATTCGTTGGTTTGATGCGTTGGCTATCCAAGGAGTAGATTCTCCGGCGTTGAGTAGATTCTCAATGTGGATATTTAACTCCGAAGTCGCACATCCCGAGTTTAGTGGATCCACATGCATTGTTGGTTTAGCGGAGTAGGACTGCACTGCACTGCATAGCATAATGATGATGTTGATGTTCGGTGTAATGTTGCTATGTTTACTGTTTACTTTACTGCCTACCTCCTTGCTATTATGTTACATGATTCTTACTCCCCATGTTTGTTTGTGTTTGGCCTGATTGGCACCTTGCAGAGGATGACGAGCAGCCCGGAGAGGAGTGACTCTGAGGAGCCGCCACTTATAGCTAGGGCTTATATTTATGTTTTGTTGGTTTCAGTTGTAATTCCGGGGATGTTTATTCCGGAACGGTTATACCAACTCTGTAGGTGACATCGGGGTTGGGATATATTTATTTGTTTGTTTATGTTTTATTTGTTTTAAACCTATTTTATTTTCCGCGTTAAGAACTGGTTCATGTGGGACTTTTCTACCCATGAACAAATGTTTTATTTATTTCAGTAAAGTGCATGTTTTCATTTAATTGTTTTTATATTAAATGGTTTATAACATGCGGGGTAGAAGGATGTCACAAAAAGTGCCATAGGGACAAGTAAACATGGTCTTTTCTTGATCACTAAGGTGTATAAGAATTTGATGAAAACTGGAATAACCATCCAAGTAACAAAAGTATGAATGCCTAGCTAACCTTTCAAGCATTTGATCAATAAATGGGAGAGGGAAGTGATCTTTTCTTGTTGCCTTATTTAACTTTCTATAGTCAATGCACATTCTCCAACCGGTTACCGTCCTAATAGGGATTAGTTCATTTTTTTTCATTTTGAATAATGGTCATCCCCCATTTCTTAGGAACCACATGCACCGGACTAACCCACTCACTATCGGAGATTGGATAAATAACCCCCGCATCTAACAACTTAAGCACTTCTTTCTTAACCACCTCTTTCATATTTGGGTTCAACCTATGTTGATGCTCAATGGATGGTTTATGTTCATCTTCCATTAAAATGCGATGCATGCAAAAGGAAGGATTTATGCCTTTAATATCATCAATTGTATATCCTATCACCTTTTTATACATTCTAAGCTCTCTAAGCAATTTCTTAGTTTCTAACTCATTCAAGCTAGCATTCACAATTACCGGATAGGAAGAGTTAGGACCAAGAAATTCATACCTCAGTGTGGAAGGAAGGGGTTTTAGTTCTACCTTTGGAGCTTTTTCATCTTTCAAGTCTTCATTCTTTGGTTGTAAGAATTTGGGGGAACATAGTTTGGCAACTTTAGGTTCGTGTCATAAAAGTTGTGACATGAATTCACTTATTCTCCCGAAGCTCCTGATCCAGGAGCACTTCCATGTGGTTATTCCACGAAGTCATGTCCCTGCACACCACAAATCTCACAAGCAACATTAGTAGCACCTATTGAACCTACATTAGCTTTTTCAAGCTTATCAAAGCGCTTACTCAATGAGTCAAATTTAGACATAATCAAATATGAACTATCCACATCAAACTTACCTCCCGAAAGCTTTTTCAGGTTATTACCTCTTTCTGAACCCCATTGATGATAGTTGGTGGCAACGTTCTCAATGATCTCAAATGCTTGAGTCAATGGTCTATTCATCAATGCTCTACTAGCTGCGGAGTCAAGTGACACCTTCGAAGAATAGTTCAATCCATTGTAGAAGGTATGCACTAAAAGCCACTTCTCAAGCCCATGATATGGGCAAGATCTAGCAATCCCTTGTAACGATCCCAAGATTCGGATAAGCATTCTCTGTCCTTTTGGAAGAAGCCGGTGATCTGAGTTCGTAGGTAAGCGGTCTTGGATGGTGGGAAGAATTTTTCCAAGAATGCCTGCTCCAATTGGTCCCAAGTTGACAAAGTATTAGCAGGCACTGACTTCAACAAAGCTCTTGCCTTTCCAGTCAGAGAGGAGGGGAATAACCTCAAGCGGATAGCATCAACTGGTGCACCTTGAATTCTTATTGCATCGGTGAATTCTAAGAATGTCTCCACATGATCAGTCGGGTCTTCCGAGGGTAATCCTCCAAACTGATGTTGCCTAATCATGCCAATTAACTGGGGCGGTATAGTGTAGTTCTCCGCCACAATTTCTGGCCTAGCAATCCCAGTTCGCAAACCCCTAGCATTTGGGGCTGCGTAGTCCTTTAGTGGTTTGGTATCCGGTTGATTTACCATAAGTGGAATGGCGATCAACTTTTCTCTCGCTCTTTGTCTTTGTAGTCTTCTACGTCTATGAAAAGTCCTTTCCATCTCGGGATCAAAAGAAAAATCACCTGCAAAAAGAGAGATAGATACACTAGAAAAAGAAAAAAATGTTCAGAAAAAATCAATTTAAAAATTAAATTGAAATTCAAGAAAGCACAGTCCCCGGCATCGGCACCAAAAACTTGATAGCGTGAATCCGCAAGTATACAGCTCCATCGTCAAGTAATAAAAAGATCGAACCCACAGAGACCGTGATCTTAAACAACAATTAATTATTAAATTAATTAAACTAAACAAGAAAAATATTTGGTTTTTGAAATAATAATTAACTAACAAATCAAATATTTAAAACGCAATCAAATAGAATCGCAAAGCAAATCAAATCTGGAGTTTTTCAAATTAAAAGAGATTTCCAGGAATTGAGTTACCAACAAGACTGCTTATGCTACTAAATTGACCACCCCTTTTGTTAATTATCAAAATTGCTTTGAAGGTGAATTTATCCTAATAAAGTTAATGTTTCCTCCCAAGATACAAGAACCGTGCACAATTAAACCAACCCCTACTCTCGTGGTAATTGTATTTAAATTGAACCCATTGAGATTTGTGACAATTCAATGAACCCTCGAAGAACCGCTTCTAACTCTCGTGATTTAAGTCCAAAGTTCAATTCCTATGGATCCGATACCTAAGTTCACCGCTAAGTTCATCCTTAGAGTATCTACGACATGCAAATATGTGGCCACCGAATTTACAAGTAATTCAAGCAATAGGAATTAAATCGAAAGCAATTTGAAATTAACAAGAAAGGAAAAATGTCAATTCATCACATAAAACAAGTCTTGGGCATAGCCCCAACTCCTAGAAATAAAGCGACTACTCAAGCATTGCCATGTTCATAGCAAACTTGATTAACAAAAGCATAAAAATCCTAAGAGAAGAGAAGAAATTGGAGAAGAAGAGAAATCCTAAATTAAGCCGAAGGTAGCAGCCAAGATCCCTTATTTTCGAGCCTAAGAGTCCTATTTATATTGTAGGTTAACTTGGGATTAAAGGTATTACAAATCAGATCAAAACAGAAAATCAGAATCCCAAAATTAACGCGTCACGGCCGTGATACCTGTCACGGCCTGGCCGTGACAGCTACTGTCTTGTTTACTTCTCGCACTGGAGGGCTGTCACGGCCGTGATGGCTGTCACGGCCAGGTCGTGACAGCTTCTGACTTGCACTTTCTTCTTTTTCTTTAGTCCCATGCGATCACGGTCGTGTTGGTGGTCACACCCAGGCCGTGATGGTCTCTGCTTTGCTCATTTTCTTGCTTTTCAAGCTCCATCTTCATGCAATACTCCAAATTAACTGGTCTTGATCATTTTAATCATGAATTCCTGCACACAAACACCATAGAACCACCTTACCCATTCCAAAGGGAAAAACTAACAAATATAAAAGTAAAAATGCCTAATCTACATGAAAATGCATGCAAAATGATGAAGAAATATGAGGTGAAATCACACTCATCAATTGCATATCTTGCTTTAGCATTAAGTTTTCATTTTGTTTTCTGATCAGAAGTCCTGTTTGCTTTTGTAACTTTTGCTCCAGTTGCATCTTTAGGTAAATAGGGGCCTTCTTCAATGATGTCCCAAAGATCAGAGTTAGTGGATTGTATAAACCACTTCACCTTCTCTTTCCAGTAGATGTAATCTTCTCCCTTGAAGTATGAAGGCTTTGACATAGAGGCTCCTTCAACAGCATGCTGACTTTTGCTTGTGCTTGCTTCTCCTACCATTTTTGGGTTCCTAGATCTTTTCCTCTACATTGTGAGGAGCTCAACCCAGAGGATGAGCTTTGATACCAATTGAAATAACCAAAAGTAAACACGAGAAAGGGGGTTGAATTGTGTTTACCAAATTTTTCTAATAAGAAGAAAAGTTTTTCGAAAACGCAACAAGCAAATTTATTTGAAAAGAACAATCAGATGATTGACTTGTCCGAAGGTTTTAAGTGGCACGAGTAACAAATAGGAGGCACATACAAGATGTTTAATATGCATAGATTTAAGCAAGTTAGATAAAATCTTAAGCAAATAAAGAGATAAGGATAGAGAATTACCCAACCTAATTCATCCTGATTCACCCTGTAACTCTTAGGGCTACGTCCAGTCCTTGGCAACACCAAGTTTTTTCACTATAACTGATCAGTTTACAATGCAAGTATTCTTTGCACACCTAGTCTCTCTAAGGTCACTCTAAGTATTATTTGCTCACCTAGCCTCTCTAGGCTCAACAACCGAGTGTAGTAAGAAGTCCGAGCACCGCGATAAAAAAATAAAAGGAAACAAATCTTTTAAAAAATTGAGATATTAGTTCGGGAGTCTATTACAGTAAAAAGGTGTTAGCACCCTATGTCGCCTGTTTAAAAACAGTACCTCAAGTTAATTGTGCAATTTTTTATAATTTTTAAAAATATTTATTTACCCAAAAAGAAATAAAAGAATAAAACAAAAAAATGAAAATTTTAATTTTGGCTTGACGGAATGATTAAATCCACTTCTACGTATTCCCGGGTGTAATGGGAAATTCAAAGTCACATAGCTCTAATGGAAAATATTTAGTTGGTTAGGATTTTTTAAATTTTTACGAAAAGGGACCTTTTTATTTTATTGTTTTTAAAAAGATTTTATTTGAATGAAGAGCTGCGAATATTTTTATTTATTTTTGAAGCAAAAAGATATTTTTTATTATTTTTAGTCTAAAATACCTTTTTGGTTCTTTATCTTTTGGTGAAAATCCGTTTTGGTTCTTTATCTTTTAAAATATTCATTTTGGTCCTTTATCTTTCAAATGTTACTCGAAATGGTCCTTCCATCAGATCTGTTATCGGATTCCGTTAATGACCCGCCGGAGATTCACCGGAATCTAGATATTTTTGCCGGAATCTAGGCAGCTCTTCTCAATCTGGTCCTTTATTGAAATTTAGAGAGAAAAGAGGAGTACACAATCTCAATATCGGAAACCATGTTACATCCTGTTTGCATAGCTGATCCAAGCTTCAAGTTGGTCAAAATAAATGGAAATAACCTCACAGGTGCTGTCAGATTGGATGACTTTGCAATGTCATTGAAATGGAGCAATATTGGCAATCTGCGGATGTTCAGGTGCCTTTGTGTTGTTTATGATGCATATAATGAATAAAAATTTAAACGTTTTTCATTGATGGTTTCACCTTACAAAATGCGGAGATATTATTGTCAACTTCAAGAGTCACAGTTTGCAGTGATGTAGTATTTGAAGAATCAATCAGACAAGCATACCAACCACACCACACATGCTCATCTTTCTCTTCAACTTCACCTTCAAGACTTTAGTTTTAAAAGAGCATGGAATGAAGTGACCTGTGAGTCCAAAGGAGTTGTTGGCAACTACTATGGTTTTTGAGAAGAAGAAGAGGCTAGGGTTTGTGAAGGGAGGAGAGTGAAGATGGGTTTCAGAAAAAATTAGAAGAAGGGGAAGGGGTTTTGAGAAGGATTGGTATGTGTAATTTGATTTTAGAAGAAATGAGACGAAGGGGAAGGAGTTTTGAGAAGAACTGCCCAGATTCCGGCGAAAATACCCAGATTCCGGCGGATCTCCGGCGGGTCATTAATGGAATCCGGTTGGAAAAAGATTTTTAACTTTTATCTTTTAAGCAAATAATTAAAGAAAAGAAAACCATACCCTAAATCAAAACTTAGCCCGTTATCCAACTTAAGCCCAAACTACGACAAAACAAAATTTCAAAAAAGGTTAAAAGGTCATGAACCAGAAAACTCTTCTGGTTCCCACCCACGAGACTGCTATGGCAGTGAAGCTTGGAAAGTTCAGCGGCCAACGGCGGGAGTGCGAGGTGGTTTCCGGATGAAGTGAGGAGGACTTGAGGCGAGCGGCGATGGTGTCGGTGGTTGCATAGCAGGTGGTGGTTCAGTTTCACAATTTGACTACTCCAAGATATGTGACACCCTCTATCCCGCATGCTATACAAAGTGTTAAAAGGTAAAGATATGAAAGTAAAACATGCATTTTTTTTCATAAAATAAAAACCGGATAGAAAGCACCACATTGTAACGTCTCAACACGGAAAAACATAAAAGGTTGTAAAAAGATAAAACATAAACATGAACATCAAAAGCATAAAACAATACCCAACCCCGATGTCACATACAGAGCTGGTATAACCGTTCCAGAATAAAATCCTCGGAATACAACTGAAACTGAAACTAAAAAACACTATAACTACTGATAAATCCTAACTAGAGTCGCGGCTCCTCAGAGTCACTCCTCCACTGGCTGCTCACCGTCCTCTGCATAAAGAGATACATGCCAACAACAGAAACAGAGAAAACAGGGAGTAAGAATACATATAAACACATCGGCATGGAGATAGTAAGCAAGATGAACATACATCATATACATAGCATTTTCATCATTTAGCATCAACGTATAATTACATCAATATATTAAATCAACCCATGTATGCTATCCGGTGCAAAACTACTCTGCTACTCCATTATGCATGTGGATGCAAACTATCTTAGGAAGGTAACTTCGGAGTTACATATCCACATTGGCCAAAAAGCACCAATGCCGGCAGTCTACCAAACCATGGGTGAACCCCTTGGATAGCCAACGCACCATAACGAGGGTATGCCATCGCTGGGGCACACGGTTTACCAAACCTTGGGTAAGTCACCCGAGACTTGGCCAGATCGCCGTACCCTAGGACGACCTCGCCTATGTTGAACTTTCCCCACTAACAACTTCAATGTATGAATGCATGAGCACAACAACAAACAAGGCAACGACGTCCTTTACTTGGGCCAATAAGCACCCAAGACTTATCACCAACATCAACGTCAACACCTTAACCCTTCTAGGTCAAGGCCCCCTTAGCCAAAAAGCACTAAGATTCAACTCATCAACACCTCGACCAAAAAGCATCGAGGCCACTTTGGCCAAAAAGCACCAAAGCATCACGTCACTGTTCTAATTGGGAGAGCACGTGCGTGCTCCTTGTTAAGCATGACCCTGCTTCTTGGAGCATGGCCGTACTGACTGGGCATGTTTGGTTATGTTCTTTAGCCAAAAACTCCCTAAAAACTCTTAAATCAGTCCTAGGGTCTAGTCAAGGACCATCAAACATTAACCTCACCTCCCATAAAGAGCTTCATAAGGTGCCATCCCAATACTGGAATGGAAACTATTGTTGGAGGTAAACTCTATCAGGGGCAAAAACTTGTCCCAACTTCCCGACTGTTCTAGCACACAAGCTTTAAGCAAGTCCTCTAAGGAATGGATGGTTCTTTCAGACTGACCATCAGTCTGTAGGTGATAAGTTGAACTTAGCCTAAGCTTCGTTCCTAAGGCCTCTTGCAAACTATTCCAAAACCTAGAGGTAAACCTCCAGTCTCTATCGGATACTATGCTAGAGGGTACACCATGTAGCCTAACTATCTCTTTGATGTACAACTTGGCCAAGTTTTCCAAAGGATATTCCATGTTCATAGGGATGAAATGGGCGGACTTAGTCAGTCTATCCACAACAGTCCATATAGCCTCAAAACCAGCTGGAGTCCTAGGGAGTCCAGACACAAAATCCATGGGAATACTATCCCATTTCCATTCTGGGATACTTAACGGCTGCAGCTTACCTGACGGCTTCTGGTGTTCTATCTTAGCTTTTTGGCACACTAAACAAGCGTACACAAACTCAGTCACATCTTTCTTCATCCTAGGCCACCAAAATATCCTCTTAAGATCCTGATAGATCTTAGTGGCACCTGGGTGCACACTTAGTCCACTCCTATGTCCTTCTTCAAGGATCAACTTTCTAAGCTCCAAGACGTCTGGTATACAGACTCTATCTTTGAACCTCAAAATTCCATGACTCCCATCCTTAAAACTAAGGTTTCTACCCTGAGCGAGCAACTCTCGCTGGTCTAAGAGAAACTGGTCTATCTTCTGACCTTCTCTAACTTGATCCATCAAATTGTTGGTAGCCTTCAAGGTTCCAAGCCTAATGCTCTTAGGGGTAACTTCCAAAGCTAAGCTCAGGTATCTAAATTCCTCGATCAGATCCATCTCCCTAACCATCAAAGCGGAGACGTGCAAGGTTTTCCTACTTAAAGCATTTGCCACTACATTGGCCTTTCCTGGATGGTAGGTTAGATCAAACTCGTAATCCTTTAAAAATTCCATCCATCTAGGCTGCCTCATATTCAACTCCTTTTGATTAAAGAGATACTTCAAACTCTTATGATCACTAAAGACCTCAAACTTCGCTCTATAGAGGTAATGCCTCCAGATCTTTAAGGCAAAAACCACAGCTCCTAACTCTAGGTCATGGGTAGGGTAGTTATTCTCATGGGTTTTCAACTGTCTAGAAGCATAAGCCACTACCTTCCCATCTTGCATCAACACTCCACCTAAACCTTGCTTCGATGCATCACAATACATTACAAAAGGTTTACTAGTATCTGGCAAAACTAACATTGGTTCTGATGTTAACCTATCCTTAAGGGTTTGGAAACTCTCTTCACACTTAGAGTCCCACACAAACAACTGTTCCTTCTTGGTGAGACGGGCTAAGGGTAAAGCCAACTTAGAGAAACCTTCAATAAACCTCCTATAGTACCCTGCTAAACCCAAGAAACTCCTAATCTAGGTTACTGACTTCAGCGCTTCCCACTGGAGTATCGTCTCTACCTTAGCCGGGTCAACGACTATGCCACCTTTAGAGATGACATGTCCTAAGAAACTCACGTCCTCTAACCAAAACTCACACTTAGACAACTTAGCATACAACTGCTTTTCTTTAAGGGTCTGCAATACAACTCTCAAGTGCTCCTCATGTTCCTCAATGGTCTTGGAGTACACTAAGATGTCATCTATGAAAACCACCACAAACTTATCCAAGTAAGGTTGAAAGGTCTTGTTCATGTAGTCCATGAACACAGCAGGAGCATTGGTCACACCAAAGGGCATAACCAAGTACTCGTAGTGATCATAACGCGTCCTGAACACTGTCTTCGGGATGTCCTCAGACTTAACTCGAATCTGATGGTACCCATCTATCTTCGAGAAGACGCAAGTGCCTATCAACTGGTCCATAAGATCATCAATTCTAGGGAGGGGATATCGATTCTTAATGCTCACCTTGTTGGGCTGTCGATAGTCGACACACAACCTCATACTGCCATCCTTCTTCTTTACTCGCAACACTGGTACACCCCAAGGGGATATGCTAGGCCTAATAAACTTCTTCTGGATCAAATCCTCTAACTGTTCCTCTAACTTAGCTAGCTCTAGAGAAGACATTCTATAGGGCGCTATGGATATCGGTCCGGTGCCAGGCACTAAATCTATGGTGAACTCAACATCTTTCTCAGGGGGCAAGTTATAAACATCCCCCAGAAACACTTCAAGAAATTCCCCCACAATAGGCACACTTCCGACATCCACACTTCCGACATCAGGAGTGCTCTCTAATTCCAGGGAAGACAACATCAGGTACACTTGGTCATCGTCTTTCATCGAAGCCTTAATATTAGCCGGCAGAGAGAAATCTAGGATCCTTAGACTCCATAGGAGTTCCAAAACCTACGGTTTTATCAAAACAATTCAAAAGGACGTGGTTGGAAGATAACCAGTCCATGCTAAGAATAACATCGAGCTGTTTTAGGGGTAAGCATACAAGGTCAACTACAAAGTTCTTATTATCGATTGATAACAGAACAACCTTTCTAAATACAAGAATCACTCACATGCTTCTTGGATCGTCCAAGACAAACCACCAAATGCAGTAAGCCAAGCCAAAACGAAGCTATAGGCACTTAGTACCACATAACATTGTCTATATTGAATATAGACAATTCACACAAGAGCACATAGAAGGCTCATAACAGACTCATACCACGGCCTGATAGGACAAACCTGCTCTGATACCACTAAATGTGACACCCACTATCCCGCATGTTATACAAAGCGTTAAAAGGTAAAGATATAAAAGTAAAACATGCATTTATTTCATAAAATAAAAGCCGGATAGAAAGCACCACATTGTAACGTCTCAACTCGGAAAAACATAAAAAGTTGTAAAAAGATAAAACGTAAACATGAACATCAAAAGCATAAAACATAATCCAACCCCGATGTCACATACAGAGTTGGTATAACTGTTCCAGAATAAAATCATCAGAATACAACTGAAACTGAAACTAAAAACAACTATAACTACTGATAAATCCTAACTAGAGTCGCAGCTCCTCAGAGTCACTCCTCCACTGGCTGCTCACCATCCTCTGCATAAAGAGATACATGCCAACAACAGAAACAGAGAAAACAGGGAGTAAGAATACATATAAACACATCGGCATAGAGATAGTAAGCAAGATGAACATACATCATATACATAGCATTTTCATCATTTAACATCAACGTATAATTATATCAACAAATTAAATCAACCCACGTATGCATGCCGTGCAACACTACTCCGCTACTCCATTATGCATGTGGATCCAAACTATCTCAGGAAGGCAACTTCGGAGTTACATATCCACATTGGCCAAAAATCACCAATGCCGGCAATCCACCAAACCATGGGTGAACCCCTTGGATAGCCAACTCACCATAACCATGGGTGAACCCCTTCGATAGCCAACGCACCATAACGAGGGTACGCCACCGCTGGGGGCACGGTTTACCAAACCTTGGGTAAACCACCCGAGACTTGGCCAGATCGCCGTACTCTAGGACGACCTCCCCTATGTTGAACTTCCCCCACTAACAACTTCAACGTATGAATGCATGAGCACAACAACAAACAAGGCAACCACCTCATTTGCTTGGGCCAATAAGCACCCAAGACTTATCACCACCATCAACGTCAACACCTTCACCCTTCTGGGTCAAGGTCCCCTTAGCCAAATAGCACTAAGGTTCAACTCATCAACACCTCGACCAAAAAGCATCGAGGCCACTTTGGCCAAAAAGCACCAAAGTCTATCAACGTGCGGTAACCCACTGGGCACCGACTTAACCAACTTGTTATTCTTGTTTATCTTAATTAATATTTAATTAAGTTATCTAACTTGTTATCATTCGATTGGTGTATTATTTCATCATTTGGGGACATTTGGTTATAACTACCCTTTAATCCTTTAGTTCACGTCACTGTTCTAATTGGGAGAGCACGGGCGTGCTCCTTGTTAAGCATGACCCTGCTTCTTGGAGCGTGGCCGTACTAACTGGGCAGGTTTGGTTATTGTCTTTAGCCAAAAACTCCCTAAACACTCATAAATCAGTCCTAGGGTCTAGTCAAGGACCATCAAACATTAACCTAACCTCTCACTACTAAATTCATGTTTTATAATACTTTTGGGGAAATTATTCCTTTAATTACCATGTTAATAAATAGCCCAATTTTAACCAATTAGAGTTTTATTAATGTGTTCATCATAAATCACCATACATTCAACCATGGCATAATCAACATCATCAAACTAACAACATTCATGACACATTCAACATACCAATTTAACCAATTAATCATGACATAACACATATCATCAAACATATAAATTGGCATACATCATCATGAACCATATAACAGCTATAAAAATTAGACATTCATAACTGGCATACCAATAATCAATTAAACATATAATCAAACATGTGATAGGCATCAATTAACAGTTTAAGAAACAATAGGGTCATTGGAACCCTTCATCTTATGCTACCCCCTTGCCTAATGTTCATACTATCCTTCTCCCGATATCTGGTATGACGATCTAATCTACGGTCACTTTGAGTGAATCCAAACTTGGTCCACTCGAATGCTTCAAAGGATCTTGATCAAGAACATCAAATAAAGAAGGAGTAATTAATTCCCAATTCAAGAAAACAAAAGGATATCAACAAAGGGTTTACAAGATTACCTTAATTGACACTAATACGCGGTTTATTCTCCAATCACAAAAGAAGAGTCTTGAGGAGGTTCTAGGGGAGGGAGATAAGAGGGTTTCTGACGGCCAAGGATTGAGAGGAAGAGTCAAAATAAGGGTCTATTATTCGACACAACTGTGTCTATCAGGAGACACAACTATGTCTCAGCAGGCACAGCTGTGTCTATCAGGAGACACAGCTGTGTCCAGGGACAAAACAATGATTTAGAGAGTTAGACACAGCTGTGTCTTTCAGGAGACACAATTGTGTCTAGTTCCAGGAGAGAGAAACATATGCGTTAGAAAGGGATTTTTTACCAGAAAATCCCACTTAACCCAATTTTAAATTCCCTAAAGCACTCTTCTAATAATCTAACACAACATACAACTATTTACAACGTATAAAAATATATATTAAAAAATGGGATGTTACAGGATGATGGCGGCACGTGGCGGCTGTCCAGCTATGTGGCAAGATTGAGCTCCGAACTATGAAGTACAACGATTGTCGTCGATGGCGACACAGTCAAGCTGTATGTGATGGCTGGACCTGCAGTTGACGGGGTGGTGGTCGTGCTTCTTGTATGGCGAATAGTTACAATTCACGACGGTGTCGCAAGCGGCGGAACACGACAATGATGAAACATGTTGCGTCGTATACGAATGAGATAGAGCAACGGTGGGTCACAGCGGAACTAGTATGGTGCAGTGATGGTGGTTGTCACGAAGTAGGTTGTATCTTCTAGAAGAAGACAGAACAACTACAATGTGTTAGAACAAGATATGACAATCTTTATGTGCAACGGTGAAGGTACTGTTTTATAGAGAAAGAAGAAGAAGATATAGAAGAGGAAGGAGGTGTGAACAAAATTACCTTTTTTCAGGTTTATCATAGTTAGTTGTGCAAAAATTTTATATGCTTGTTTTTGTTACAAACCACAGGATCATAGAGATGAAGACCAAACTCTCATTGGAGAAGTAGTGTGATAGCGTGAATCCGCAAGTGTACGGCTTCATCGTCAAGTAATAAAAAGATCGAACCCACAGAGACCGTGATCTTAAATAACAATTAATTATTAAATCAATTTAACTAAAATATATAAAAAAAGATTTGGAAAAGATTTGATTTTTAAAATAAAGATTAACTAACAAATCAAATATCTAAAACGAAATCAGTTAAAAATCGCAATCAAATCTAATCTGGTGTTTTTCAAATTAAAAGATATTTCCAGGAATTGGGTTACCAACAAGACTGCTTATGCTACTAAATTGACTACTACTCTTGCTAATTATCAGAATTGCATTGAAGGTGAATTTATCCTAATAAAGTTAATGTTCCCTCTTGAGATACAAGAACCGTGCCCAATCAAACCAACACCTACTCTCGTGGCAATTGTATTTAAATTGAACCCATTACGATTTATGACAATTCAATGAACTCTCGAAGGACCGCTTCTAACTCTCGTGATTTAAGTCCTAAGCTCAATCCCTATAGATCCAATACCTAAGTTCACCGCTAGGTTCATCCTTAGAGTATCTATGACATGCAAATAAGTGCGCACCAAATTCACTCTGAGTCTGTCACGGCCGTGATGGTCATCACGGCCTGGCCGTGTTCATTTCTGCCTGCGAGGGTCTGCTTCAGCTTCCATGTCACGGCCGTGATGGACTTCATGGCCTGGCCGTGACCAGTTCTGCTTTTGAGCATTTTCTTCCTTTTCAGCTCCATTCGGTCACGGCCGTAATGGCTATCACGGCCTGGCCGTGATGACTTCTGGTTAGCCAATTTTCCTTTATTCTTCAAGCTCCAATATCACTGATTCTAAACATTTAATTCTTTAATTCCTGCACAAACACACCACAAAACCACCTTACCCGTTCCAAGGCAAAAACTAACAAAAATCAAATTAAATATGCCTAACCTATATGAAAATGCATGCAAAATGTCAAGGAAATATGAGGTGAAATCACACTCATCAAACTACCCCAAGCTTAAGATTTTGCTTGTCCTCAAGCAATCATTAAGGCCAGCCAAGATAAACAATTAGAGCATGGACAGTAAACCAAGAACCCGAGTAATAAATCCAAGTAACAGGCATATCCAAATAAGTAATCATGAGACAATCAATTTCAAGTCCAATTAGAAGCTTAGGTTCCCTAAATTCATATCTCTCACTGATTCGGGCACTCATCTCACCTCACTCAAGTGTTTAAGGGTATATGACAATTCACTCAATTTCCTCAAGGAAGGTACCCTACCATAAGCTTGACTATTAACCAAATCTCTACTTTATTAATGAAAACACACAAGAATCAAGAGGTCTTTTATTTTGGTTGTAATGGGGCCATGGGATTAATTGTTAGGTGGGGAAACCAAGAAAAGGAATTACAAGAAGGCTAACAAAAATATCAAATAATGCCAAGTATGAAAACCTTCTAAAATACCTTTTGGGCTTTAAATCACTCTTCCACCACTCTTTCTTCCTTTTTCATTTTCTTTTTCACTTTATTTCTCACTTTCTTTTTCGTTTCCCCCCCTTCTCCATTTTTTATTTTTTTTTATTTTTTTATTTTTTTGAAGAAGGGGAGATTTTCAACACGAGAGAAATAATTTTCTAACTTTTTCATCCCAAATTTATTTTTCAAACCACCCTTTTGCCCTTTTTACAATACTTTAAAAGGTGCCATATCATGCATCATTTATCAAAATTAATCAGGGTACCAAGAAAAGCATTTTATTCTTTTAGGCTCAAAATTGGGCAACTAAGGGGTAGAATTTTAATCAGTCAAAGCTCAGAAGGCCAGAAAAATACCTAGTGCCTCAATCATTTTCAAATATGTTTTCAAAAATTTCTAAGTTTCAAAACGATTTAAAGTCAAGTTCTAGAGAATACAATCCAAGAGGAAGAAAACACTCAATCACAAGAAATGGGGTAAATTTAGTGAATACCCCTTTTAGGCTCAAATATCTCACATTAGTAGTTCAAAAATCAATGAGAAATACAAATCCAAGGAACCACTTGCAAATTATCAACTATCAAATGATCATCTCTAGAATTTTTAATTTCAGCCTATCACAAGAATACAAAAATTGGGTTCAAAATTCACTGTCTTGATTTATTTGGCACAAAATTTTCACATTTGGATGCATACTCTAAGCAAGGGGCAATCTAATCATGTGATTATGCAAAACTTATGATTATGCAAAACTATGCCTATATGAATGCAATATGCAAGCATGCAAAACAAAAATAATACCCCTACCCCAAGCTTAAAAACTTACATTGTCCCCAATGTAAATAATTAAGTCTGAGGGAGGATAAAAATAATAAAAAAAAAAAATGGAACAACTCACCGAGGTGGTGGTGGGTGCTGGCTCAGATGCCAGCCATAGAGCTGCTGGAGCATGACTCGCTGCTCGCGCTGCTCCTCCATGATGCGCTCCTGGTTCGCTAAAACAGTATCAAAGGCGGATGAGAACCGCGCATAAGGATCTTCAGATGATGTACCTGCAGAGGAAGAAGATGGGCGCCCAAATGGCCTAGCCGGTGGTGGTGGGCGTAACGGCCTTTGTATCTCAATAGGCTCAGGCTCCTCTCCCACTGGTACTTTCCAGTTTGTCGGAATTCTTACATCCAAGAGTGCGGGGTTAGGGAGAGGAATTGGGCGTCTACGCTCTGGGTGAGTCAGGCAGTAGATGTCATCCTCCTGGATGATCATCCCCATGGCCTCACAGGCCTACAATGTAATTCGTGTCCGCCCCGGGGCGGGCTCAAAACCATCCAAATCATGGTTAAAATAATGGCATATGGTGGTGATTAAGCCACCAATGACAATAGTCCCTTTTGAGCTCCTGGCAACCTTTAGAAGGTGCCTAGCCATATATGACCCCGTGTCCACATTGCTCTCAGGGTGGAGCATGGCCCAAAGCATAAGGACCTCGTCCTGGCGGACGGATCCATCACTATCGCCCCGACCAAATAGGGTGTTGGACATAACCCTATGCATATAGCGTAGGCTAGGGTTAACAAGGCTTATAGACTTAGCCGTCCTAGGATCAAAAGGCATACCGGGACAAGAAATACACGACCAAAAATTGTAAGGACTAAATCCAATGGGATAAGTCTGTTCCCCCCCGACTGGCAGTTCAAAAATTTCATTGAATTCAGCCATAGTTAATTGATAATCCTCATTAAAAAGCCGGAAAGTGATCCGACCTTCAGTGCTATGGCGCCCTTGCAGAATTTCCGCATCTAGAGAGCTTAAAAACTCCAGAGTAGGGCCAGCAAATGCAGGATATCGGGTGCGAGCAAACACGCTCCACCCTATGTTTTCCAACATCCAATTAATATCAACAGTTAAGCCTAGGGTGTCTATACAGGCATCATCAATATATTTTGTTTGAACAATTTTTTTATTTTTCAAAATATTGAACCTATTCTGTTGAGCAGCATTTTTAAAAATAATCCCATAGTCATGCTCATCATTTCCAGAATTAGAAGAGTCAGAGTCAGAGTAGTTACCTAGGTTCCTGCTTCCTCTGGTACGAGGACGTGAGGCTCCGGCTGCTCTTTGGCGCTTGGTTGCCATGAGTTGTTTCAATGAATCCCAAAAGCACAGAATGCACAACCCTTTGTTGAACTTTGTCAGCAAATTCGAATTTAGGGGCTAGGGTTTCAAAATTAGGAATTTTTGTTTTTGCCCAAAATTGAAGGAATTGACTTATGGGTTTTGTTGGGTTGGGACTAGGGAGCAAGGGAGTAGTGTTGGTTTGGCATGGGTGTCATGGAAGAGGTGAGTTTTTGAAGGTTTTCTTGGTGAGTGGGTATGGTGGAGAGAGGGGGGTAGAAAGGAAGATGATGATGAGAAGGAGAAGAGGAAGATGGTGGGTTTGTGTTTTGGTATGATGTGTTGATGAGTGAGATGAAGGAAGGGAGGTTGAGAGCTTGGTGGCTATGGAGGTTAGAGAAAAGTAGAAGGAGAATAGGAGAGGGTTTGAGAACTGAAACAGAGTGGGAGCAGAATCGGGTTGTTTAAAACTGCAGCAGGTCGCATATCACGGCCGTGATAGGTATCACGGCTAGGTCGTGATCGTGTCTGTTCATCAGAATTTAGCTCATCACGGGCGTGATGTACATCACGGCTGGGCCATGATTCTCTCTGGTTTCCTGCTGTAGGCTCATCACGGGCGTGATGTCAATCACGGCTGGGCCGTGATGCTCTCTATTCACCTGCTGTAGGCCCATCACGGGCGTGATGTACATCACGGCTGAGCCGTGATTCTCTCTGGTTTCCTAGAGCTGGCCTGTCACGGCCGTGACCACCATTACGGCCATGATGGGTATCACGGCCGGCCCGTGATCACCCCTGACTTCAAAATTTTTTTTTTTTTTTTCATGGCCATGATGGTAATCAGGGCCAGGCCATGATCTCCTCTGACTTCATTTTCCACATGCCTTTTTGCTCTCCTTGCCTCCTTAACCTGAAAACACTTGGCAATACTATCAATTTGTGATCTTTCTTCTCTAATTCTCTCAAATTATTCAAAAACAAATTTTAAAAACAACTAAGAAGGGAAAGAGAGCTTGGGTTGCCTCCCAAGAAGCGCTTATTTACGGTCCTAAGCTTGACCATAGTCTCTTCAATCAACCGGGGTCAGCTGGGCTTGGAAGTGAAAGAACACCTCTCTTCCAAGGAAGTCCTTCAAAGAGCTTATATTGTTCATATGGCCATATGCGCTTTCGCTTTGCTCTTTTTACTCTGAGTTTCATGGCCTTACTTCCTCCCGGTGGAAGTTTTAACTCCACATGTTGAGTAACTACTGGTTCATCTTTATTCGGTGCATCATTTGTCATGCAAAGTTTGGGAGTTGCTTCCATGTTAAGCTTTTCTTTCACCTCTGGAGGCATTATCTCAATCCTGCATACATGATTCTCAAAAGGAGGGTTGTTATATGCGTTAGTCAAATAAAAATCCACCCTACCTTCCTCTACATTCAAAGAGAGCTTGCCATTTTTAACATCTATTATAGCTCCAGCTGTGGCCAAGAATGGCCTTCCAAGAATGATAGGGAATTTAGAATTCCTGTTCATATCCAACACCATGAAATCAGTAGGAATGAAAAGTTTCCCTACCTTTATGGGGACATTCTCTAGTATGCCTAGAGGGGTTTTAGTTGAGCCATCCGCAAATTGTAAAGAGAACTTGGATGGACTCAATTTCTTGGTTCCTAACCTCTCAAAGATGGCAAGTGGCATCAAACTCGTACTAGCCCCTAGGTCACATAAGGCATGATCTATTTTAACTTCTCCAATCGAGCAAGCAATAGAGAAACTTCCTGGATCTTTTAATTTAGGAGGCATATTAGTTTTTATCATTTCATCACGCTCCTCAACTAAGGTCTTAGTCTCTTTTTCTACTTGCTTTTTCCTGACTAGCCTTTGTGGGAAAGGTATTGGGGGTTGGTAAGGTGGTGGAGGGATATACTTTGGTTTAATCTCTTCTTGTTCACTCATGTCCACCTCACATTCCACATCCTTTTCAACTACCCCAAGCTTATCATCCCTCAAGTATATAGCATTACAGTGCTCACTGGGATTAACTTCGGGTTGTCCTGGAAACGTTCCCTTAGTCTTAGAAGATGTGCTAGCTTGTTGGGCAATTTGTATCTCTAGCATCTTATTATGAATAGCTAAGTTGTCTACCTTAGAAGCTAGTTCCTTAATGGCTTCGCCCATAGCCCTACCATGTTGCCTAAACTCTTCATTTTGCTTTGTTTGAGTTTCAACAAAATTTTCCATAAGAGACTCAAGTTTAGACTTTTGTACCTGAGGATACCCCAATGCGGGTTTCCTATTACCTTGGCCTTCTTGGAATTCATGGTTCAACGTGTTGTTGTAGTTCCCGTATGAGAGATAAGAGTTATTCTTCCTTCCTTGGTTGTATGAATTTGGGGGAACATAGTTTGGCAACTTCGGGTTCGTGTCATAAAAGTTGTGACATGAATTCACTTGTTCCCCCGAAGCGCCTGATTCATGAGCACTTCCATGTGGGCATTCCACGAAGTCATGTCCCTGCACTCCACAAATCTCACAAGCAACATTAGTAGCACCTATTGAACTCACATTAGCCTTTTCAAGTCTATCAAAGCGCTTACTCAATGAGTCAAATTTAGACAATATTAAATCATTACTATTCATTTCAAACTTACCTCCCGAAAGCTTTTTCGGGTTATTACCTCTTTCTGAACCCCATTGATAATAGTTGGTGGCAACGTTCTCAATGATCTCAAATACTTGAGCCAATGGTCTATTCATCAATGCTCCACCAGCTGCGGAGTCAAGTGACACCTTCGAAGAATAGTCCAATCCATTGTAGAAGGTATGCACTAAAAGCCACTTCTCAAGCCTATGATGTGGGCAAGATTCTAGCAATCCCTTGTAACGATCCCAAGCTTCGGATAAGCATTCTCCGTCCTTTTGGAAGAAGCCGGTGATCTGAGTTCTCAGGTAAGCAGTCTTGGATGGTGGAAAGAATTTTTCCAAGAATGCCTGCTCCAGTTGGTCCCATGTTGACAAAGTATTGGCAGGCACTGATTTCAACCAAGCTCTTGCCCTTCCAGTCAGAGAAGAGGGGAATAACCTTAAGCGAATAGCATCAACCGGTGCACCTCGAATTCTTATTGCATCGGTGAACTCCAAGAATGTCTCCACATGATCAGTCGGGTCTTCCGAGGGTAATCCTCCAAACTGATGTTGCCTGATCATGCCAATTAACTGGGGCGGTATAGTGTAGTTATCCACCTCAATTTCTGGCCTAGCAATCCCAGTTCGCAAACCCCTAGCATTTGGGGCTGCGTAGTCCTTCAGTGGTTTAGTATCCGGTTGATCGGCCATGAGTGGGATGGGGGTCAACCTTTCTCTCATTCTTTGTCTTTGTAGTTTCTTACGTCTATGAAAAGTCCTTTCGATCTCGGGATCAACTTCAATAAGAGTTCCAAGACTTTGGGATCTTCGCATATAAGAGACAAAATACCTGCAAAGAGAGAGATAGATACACTAGAAAAAGAATTTTTTTTTATATAAAAAATGTTCAGAAAAATCAATTTAAAAATTAAATTGAAATTCAAGAAAGCACAGTCCCCGGCAACGGCGCCAAAAACTTGATAGCGTGAATCCGCAAGTGTACGGCTTCGTCGTCAAGTAATAAAAAGATCGAACCCACAGAGACCGTGATCTTAAATAACAATTAATTATTAAATCAATTTAACTAAACTATATAAAAAAAGATTTGGAAAAGATTTGATTTTTAAAATAAAGATTAGGGTTAAATATGTTTTTAGTCCCTCGTTTTTGACAAAAGTTCGGTTTTAGTCCCTCTTTTGAAAAATGTACTTTTTTAGTCCCCCGTTTTTTAAAATGTGTCGGAAATGGTCCCTGCACCACACTTCCATTTGAAAACCGAGGGACTAAAACCGAACTTTTGTAAAAAATGAGGGACTAAAAATGTATGATTGTCAAAATTGAGGGACTAAAAAATATTGGTGCAGGGACCATTTCCAACATATTTTAAAAAACGGGGGACTAAAAAAGTATATTTTTCAAACGAGGGACTAAAACCGAACTTTTGTCAAAAATGAGGGACTAAAAACATATTAAACCCTAAAGATTAACTAACAAATCAAATATCTAAAACGAAATCAGTTAAAAATCGCAATCAAATCTAATTTGGTGTTTTTCAAATTAAAAAATATTTCCAGGAATTGGGTTACCAACAAGACTGCTTATGCTACTAAATTGACTACTCCTCTTGCTAATTATCAGAATTGCATTGAAGGTGAATTTATCCTAATAAAGTTAATGTTCCCTCTTGAGATACAAGAACCGTGCCCAATCAAACCAACACCTACTCTCGTGGCAATTGTATTTAAATTGAACCCATTACGATTTATGACAATTCAATGAACCCTCGAAGGACCGCTTCTAACTCTCGTGATTTAAGTCCTAAGTTCAATCCCTATAGATCCAATACCTAAGTTCACCGCTAGGTTCATCCTTAGAGTATCTATGACATGCAAATAAGTGCGCACCAAATTTACAAGTAATTCATGCAATAGGAACTACATCGAAAGCAAATTGAAATTAACAAGAAGTAAAGCGTCAATTCATCACATAAAACGAGTCTTGGGCATAGCCCCAATTCCTAGAAATAAAACGACTACTCACACATTGCCATGTTCATAGCTACGTTGAATAACAAAAACATGAAAATCCTAAGAGAAGAGAAGAAATTGAGAAGAGAAATCCTAAAATTACGCCTAAGGTAGCAGCCAAAAGGTCCCTATTTTCGAGCCTTTCACTCCTATTTATAATGCAGGGCAAATTGGATCCAAATCTGTTACAAAATCAAATCAAATCTTCAATTTAAAATTCTAGATATTGCGCGTCACGGCCGTGACGGTCATCACGGCCTAGCCGTGACGCTTGCTGATTTGTGGGATGGCTTCACTCTGAGTCTGTCACGGCCGTGATGGTCATCACGGCCTGGCCGTGATCATTTCTGCCTGCGAGGGTCTGGTTCAGCTTCCATGTCACGGCCGTGATGGACATCAGGGCCTGGCCGTGACCAGTTCTGCTTTTGAGCATTTTCTTCCTTTTCAGCTCCACTTGATCACGGCCGTAATGGCTATCACGGCCTGGCCGTGATGACTTCTGGTTAGCCAATTTTCCTTTATTCTTCAAGCTCCAATATCACTGATTCTAAACATTTAATTCTGTAATTCTTGCACAAACACACCACAAAACCACCTTACCCGTTCCAAGGCAAAAACTAACAAAAATCAAATTAAATATGCCTAATCTATATGAAAATGCATGCAAAATGTCAAGGAAATATGAGGTGAAATCACACTCATCATAGTGCTTGGAAGCTTGAAAGCTTGGAAGAGAGAAATATTTCTCAAATGGAATCATATTGAAAAGATGATCAAATAGTACAATTGGTGCTCTATTTATAGTAATTGTTGAGCACTAGCATTTAGTAACTAATTTCTAACTAACTAACAAACTTGAGTAACAAACTAACTCCTAATTAACAAATTCTAACTATTTATATTTCTATTACCCCCCTCAAGCTAATAAGTGATAGTGCCACAATCAGCTTGAACTACAAGCATCAAAAGAAAAAAATGATACACATGAACCCAAAACATATGAACCCAAAAAAAAGTCCAGTGGCCTAAAACTGAGGAGGCCCAATAGTTGGCAGCTGAAACAGAGAAGGATAACGGCCCGATTAATGCTGAGCAAGGGCTGAAAATGGGCCAACCCAAGAGAGAGGAAATCCCAAGAAGCTTCCAGACTCAGCAAATTCCATTCCTCGGCAATTCCATTATTTCCCTTCCCAAGTTTAACTCTAACATATGCAAGGCAGAGTGAATGACGGTGGTGGTCAACAGCGAATGGCGGCGGTTTCTGCCGAGGTCGTAGAAGGTGATGTAGACGCCCGTGAGATACGAGAGCCAAAAGCAATTTGGAAGGAAGGTGGCACCGCCACCACGACCAGCGACGAAAATGAGTAGAGGAGCAAAAAAATCTCAGAGATATGGTGGTGCGCAAGGTGCGTTACTGTCAATGATGGCAAATGGCGGCAATTTCCGTCGGGATCGAAAACGAAGGTTGAACTTTGTCGATACGTTGCGGAGGCAGTGCACTCAACTATGATAGCCAACGGTGGCATAACGATTATCGGTAGAAGCTTCCCGAGGGGGCTCACGGCGGAGTTACTGATGGCGATGAGAGTTCCGCTGTGATAAAAAACAGTGTAGTCAGAAGTGGCGATGCTTGCAGAGATTAGATCGGTGCGACCATCCATCTTCTCCGGTGATAGCATGGTGGTTGTAGAAACAAACTCCTCAAACTTAAAAAATGAAACACAGACTAGATCTGGTGCAAGGAAGGCGGAGTCGACGAAGCTAGCCACTACCTTGGAAAAGCCGACGAGTCCGAGTTTGGGAGGCGGCGAATGACGTTGCGACAATATTGGAGAAGGAGGCAGAGGATCTTGAACGTTGGATCTTGAACCATCAATGTGTTGCAAACAGAGGAACCTCTATTGTTGTTCTGATTAGAGGTGTTGCAACTAAATTGCCAGAGCTATTGAAGGCAGCAAGGAAGCAGGTGATTTATCCCATCTTGATTGCAGAACCTTTGATCTCTGGCTTGATTGGCTTGATCAGAAAGATCGCAGTGGAAACTGCCAAACTCCATGAATCCAGAATCAAGAACAAAGGTGGCGTCGTCCGAGAGGCTCGGTTCTTCCTCCTCGGAAACTGAATCCTCCTCCGAACACTACAAAAAAAGGTCAAATAGCGACCGAAAATTGAGATCGAATTTGTTAGTTGCTATTGGCGATCGAATCAGCAACCGATTTTAGCATCTATCAAAAAGTTGGTAATAATGTATTCAGCGACCGAAATACAAGGTCGCAACCATATCGGTTGCTAATTGAATGAATTTAAAAGTCAAAATTTGTTGACTATTTGGTGACCGATCTTACGACCGAGTATAGGTCAATGGTAAGATTCTAATTATTTGTGAACAATGTCCATTTCGGTCGCTAACATGTGCATTCAAAAAAAAAATGGAGCCAGTTAAAGACCGATAGGATTCTGTTGCTAAAGTGAGTTAATGAAAAAATTAAAATACAACCAAACAGCGACTGATTTGGTGACCTACTTTAAAATTTTAGTTGTTGCCACCGATTAGCGACCAAATATTTCGGTTGCTAATACTAAAATTCCTAAATCATGAGCCCCTCCATTTTTCTTCCTCATTTCTCTCATTTATTCCCATTTCCTACTCTCTGCACCTCCCACTCTTCTGCTCCAGCCGCACCAACACCCTACTACTCCCTCCTCCTTGCAACCATGAACACCACCGTGAGCCTCCCCCTCTTCTTTGCATCTCTGTCCCTATCCCCCTCTTCACTTTTCATCTCTTTCCACCACCGTGAGGCCGCCACCACCACCGAGCCATAACTGTGCTCCCCCTCCTCCGTTGCAGGTGAGTTCCTTCCCCTCCTCCATCTTTCATTTTCTTGTTGTTTTAATCCTAACTTAGTGTTCACCCTTTCTTAGAGAACCCACACTTGAGAACCACCACACCAAAGAACTCAGTGTCCATTCTTCTCTACAGACTCCGGTAAGCTCTCTATCATTCTCTCATTTCAATATATGTGTGCTATCTGTTAGGGTTTGTGATTTTAGGGAGTAGAATTGTTAGGAAATTTTCAATCTGTGTGTGTTAGAATTGTTAGTTTGTGATTTTAGGGATTAGAAATGCTAGTTTGATTATCTATTAGAATTTGCTATTGGAAAGCTAATGCAAGTTCAATATATATATATATATATGTGGACATAATTTGCATCTATGTACACCAAATGTTTGACGAAATGATCATATAGTGTTTGCTAAAATAATCTGAATGCCTATGCTATGTTACATGCTCCTAGGGGCTTAATAGGTGAAGGTGCAATAATCTGTCTGGTTTTCTTATCTTTTCCTTTCTCTTTATTTCTGTTGAAGAGCATGAATATTTGATGTTAGCGGCTGATGCAATGAATTTTTTTGGGTCCAAACTTGTCATTGAATTATTATTTGTTATTGTTGTGTTTGTGCCCAAAGTATATATCAATTTTTAAGTGTCCTTCTTAAGTGTCCTTTTCTCCATTTATATCAATTTCATAATCCTCATGATTTGGGTTTGACTCTAACTTTGTTGTTTTTTATTTTTCAGTTTTTGCTCTCTATTTTCTCCAGCTCGTCTTCGGAGTAAGTTGCTTGGTTCTATGTTTTCTCTCCCAGGTAAGTTGTCTCAACACTCTCTATTAAGCTTATGCGTAGTAAATAGTTTATGTTTGTGTGGTACCTGTAATTTGTCATTTGAATTACTGTGTTGCTTGTTAGTGGAGAGCATAACTCAATAGTATGTGATTATGTTTGTTTATGTGCTGATAATTTAGAAATGATGCATGTGTTTGTCAATTATGTGTTGTTTGTTAGTGGAGAGCGAAGCTCAATAGGATGTGAACCCGTTTGAAAGGTGGGATGTTGGTTGTGTGCTGATAATTTAGAAATGATGCATGTGTTTTCTAATTATGTGTTGTTTGTTAGTAGAGAGCGGAGCTCAATAGGATGTGATCCTGTCCGAAAGGTGGGATGCTGGTTGTGTGCTGATAATTTAGAAATGATGCATGTGTTTGCCAATTATGTGTTGTTTGTTAGTGGAGAGCGGAGCTCAATGGGTTGTATGATTCGAGAATCATGCTGGTAAATTTTATCCAACTTTGCTCAGTGTCAGTATCCCTAATAGTTAAAACATAATCATGGTTTTATTTTCAATGACTGCATGTGTACCTTCTTAAGGTACGCATGCTCATTGTATTGAATCTTGAATTGTCCAAGTGGAACAATTTGGAAAAAAAAAACCTTTTTCACACTCGTATATAGTCATTTCCATGTTCAAATGCCTTATATACTTGATGAAATCATGGTCTGATGCATTTCCTTTTGTTCTCCGAGTACATACTTGATCGCGGTGGATCTCACCGTGCTCAAGTCATGTACTTGGAAACCGATGGGAAATGCTGCAGAAATTTCGTTAAGTATAAGGCATTTAAATAAGGGAATAACTATTATTTACTGAGTGTGGTAAAGGTTTCTTCTCGAATGGGATAGGTTCATACCTTGTCATAAGAAGGAGATTGATGGAGATCTTGGAATGCACCATAACAATATAAGTACCGATGTAGGTTGCTCTGTCTATTTAATTAGCAGAAATAGACATTCCGGAGAATTGGAAATGGATGTATCGTAGGTTGGATCGGAATAAACGTCTTAGGGAAGAGTTTAGAATTGGAGTGGGTGAGTTTATAGAGTTTGTTGCTAGCCAGGAGATATTTATAAGGCGAGGCGATGATCATTTGAGGTGTCCTTACTCAAGATGAAAGTGTAAAGCTTTCAAATGTGTGGATGGAGTGGCGACCGATATTTATGAGAAGGGGTTCATGTCTGATTACTATTGGTGGAGTAACCATGGTAAGTCCTTGCCCGATTTTAACCCTACGGTGTTCAAAGATTCATAGTATGGAAGTGGTGAGCGGAGGGAAGAATTGAATCCATACGAGCAGATGATAATGGATCATGCTGGACCCTCGGTTGGTGTTGCACTAGAAAAAGATGGGGGAGAAGATGGTGGAATGGGTTCCCAATACACAGAGGAGAATCCGAATCTCGAAGCTCAAAGATTCTTTGACATGCTGAGTGCTGTAAGATCTCTATTGTGGGAAGGATATCGGGAGTACACGGAGTTGTCGATGTGTATGGAATACTTGAGTATCAAATCTGATTACAATATGCAAGAAGGATGTTTTAATCGCTCGCCATGTGTATGTCCAAGGCATTGCCGGAAGACAACCGGATGCCTACTAGTTTTTATCATGCTAAGAAGTCTGTGGAGAATTTGTGCCTGGGGTGTTTGAAAATTGATTGGTTCCCGAATGGATGTATATTGTACTACAAGGATGATTCAGCGGAGAGCATAACATGTTGTCGATTTTGTAGAGCGGATCGGTACAAGACAACCACTAGGAGGGGCACTGAGAAGAAGATCGCTCTAAAAAAGATGTGGTACTTTCCGCTCATCCCAAGACTTACAAGATTGTACTCTTCAGTGGCCATTGCATCTCACATGAGGTGGCATAGTGAGCATCAAAGGGAGCAACATATCTTGTGTCATCCATCAGATGGAGAACCTTGGAACGAAATTCACTAGTGTTTTCGCAGGACCCTCGAAACGTCCTATTGTGATCATGTACGAATAGATTTAATCCTTTTGGCCAATCTGGAAAAGCTTATTCTTGTTGGTCGGTTATCCTGACTCCGTACAATCTTCCCCCTGAGATGTGCATGAAGCGGGACTTTATGTTCCTAACAATCATAATTCCGGGTCCGTCTAATCCAAAAGGGAAGATTGATGTGTACTTGTAGCTGCTGATAGATGAGTTGACAACATTGTGGAATGATGGTGTGTTGACTTATGACGTATCTTTAAGGCATAATTTCATGATGAAAGCAACTTTGATGTGGACGATCAATGACTTTCCTGCCTATGAGATGATGTCGGTTTGGATGACCGCAGGGAAGCTTGGTGGCCCAATATGTATGGAGCGATCGAAGGCATTCACGCTTAAAAACTGTTGAAAGATCTCATATTTTGATTGTCATCATCAATTCCTTCCACAAGATCATCCTTATAAGAGGAAAAAAAATGCATTCAAGAAACGTTTGTTGGAACGAAAGTAATTTGGATTAAATAATCTCTGTGTTTTGATGTTAACAAAAAGGATTAAATTTGTATGGCAAGGTGTTAGTTAAGTTCTAACATGTTTTATCTAACTCTTACATGGCATTCAAAATTGAATATGTTATGGAAATCACTAAAGAGTCTATATCCGCGTCCAACCAAGTAGACGAGCCTTTCAAAATATATGGTATATTTTAATTATGAGTATATGCTCAAGTAGACAGAATATAGAACAGTACCTATAGATGAGCTCTACTCTAATTTGAATAGACGAGCTATAGAACAGTGCATGTGGACGAGCTCTTAACTCATGTAAGTAGACGAGCTTGAGTGCCACGTCAGCAGACGCAAATCTAAGCTATTCACCGATTTGTAGCAAGTCCAAAGACTTGATAGTAGAGGAGCAATAATTTGCCACGTCACTGGACGAGCTAAATAGAATTTTTGGCTCTGAGCATATAGACACACTTTTTAAGTAGACGAGCTCTTCGCTTATAATGAATGCTTGTTATAATCAGAATATCTATCTCGACCACATAGAAATATCTATTTCAAATGATTGATATTTATTTGAATATATGTTGGTCCTTCTTGTTTGTTATTAATGGTTTTATTGTCTTGTTTCTGTGAGAGAAACATAGTACATATAAGGAATTACAAAAAGAAAAATAGTACAATGTAAAACGACTTGTACCTTGTCACCTTTCACACTGGAATAGCTGGAATTTGTACAAGGAAGGCAAGACAGTTTTTCAAGTTGCATTTGCTCAGAGGTGTGCCCGTTTCATGCAAGAATATTAACATATAGTACAATGGCCATGAGCAAGCTGAGTCACAACGGATATTACACTCTTGATTCTATCCCTAAACGGGAAAATTCAAATTGAACCATTGAAGAACTTGAAGAGAAGGGCAAGGTCTCTATAAATAGAAGACCAAGACTTTTGAAGAAAGAACTTTTGCATATATACAAAAATCTCAAGAAATCTCTTGTGAGCCAACATTCTTTTATTCTTTCAGAAAGCAAAAGTCTGTAATATCTTAGCTTGAATATTGTTATAATATTCATCTGATCTTAAACTTTCATATCCTCACACATAGTGAGTTAGAAGATCAAAAGAAACCAAATCTCTTTGTTAGAGGTAGAGCCTGAAGAGGCTTGGTAAGAAAGAAATACTTGTGAGCCTGGAGAGGTGTTGAATACTTGCTATAATCTATTTGGAGAATAGTGAAGAAAAACCTTCAAGTAGAAGGGACTAGATGTAGCTCTTGGTTGGAAGAGAGTGAACCAGAATAAAATAACTTGCGTGAATCTTCTAATCCTTTATCTCTTGAGTTTTACTTGTTTATACTAACTATGGGGATTTGAACTTGAATTTGTTATTCTTTCAAAAGTTTGTTTTTCTGTGTGTTTGCTTCTGCCTCTTTATCTTTCTGTGAGAAAACTGTTCTTGAAAATGTTGTTTTCAAAAAATATTAACAAACACAATTCAACCCCCCTTCTTGTGTTTGCCTGTGTCAACTTCAACGTTGTGCGGAGATTATAGCCCCTTCCCTGCGTTTGTCTGGTCCCAATGTATGGCAGAGGAGAGAATTTACCGCTCGTCCTTGAATCACAAGAACATATTCCTGATTATGGCGTTAACCATAACTGGACTCAACAAAATATATTTTTGAGGTTGCCGTATTGAAGAACGCACCTACTCCGTCTCAACAACGATGTCATGCATACTGAGAGGAATGTGTTTATGAATGTGTTTGACACTATGATGGACATCAAGGGGAGGACAAAGGAATCAAATAAAGCCCTATTCGATTCGGCAGAAATTTATAATTGGAAGGAGCTTCAGTTGCAAGACGGTGGTGATGGCAGACTTATCAAACCGAATGCAAGTTATACACTAAGCAAACCACAGAAAGTGGCTGTTTGTAAGTGGGTTAAAGAACTGATGTTGCCTGATGGGTATGCTTCCAGTCCAGGTAGATGTGTGGAAATTAAGGAAGCAAAGTTACATGGAATGAAGAGTCATGATTGTCACGTATTCATGCAATGGTTGCTTCCCATTGAGTTCGACTCGTTACCAAAACCAATTTGGAACCCACTTGTTGAGCTTAGCCACTTTTTCAGGGAGCTGACTTCGACAACACTAAAGGTGAAACAATTAAGGGATATGGAAGAGAATATACCCGTATTGCTATGTAAGTTGGAACAAATCTTCCTGCCGAGTTTCTTTGATTCAATGGAACACCTTCTAATTCATATACCTTACGAAGCAAGAGTTGGTGGTCCTGTCCTATACCACTAGATGTATCCATTTGAGAGGTATACAACATCAAATATTTTAAGTTATATTATACTCTCAAATCGTTGTTGAGCTTTCCTTAAATGTTTTAATTATTTGTAGGTATCCCTCTTAATTAGGTGTTTGCACTCCCTAAAACACAAAGTCAAGAACAAGGCCCGAGTAAAGGGTTCCATTTTTTAAGCCTACTTAGTAGAAAAGACATCCACCTTTGCCTCTTATTACTATCCGGATGAAATTGACAAGAGAAGGACTAGAATGCCTCGGAATGTTGATTTGGGTGAATGTTGTTCAACTAGTCCTCCTACATCAATATTCAACTATCCAGACAGATTTAGTAGTAAATCAAAAGGATATTTCTTGGAGCAGCATGACATTAATGCTGCTCATTTGTACATCCTTCAAATTGTGAAGAGGTGGTGCCATATTTAGAGTAAGTGTCTACATTGTGTTTCATAAGTTCAATTATCATTTTTGGTTATTTATCACCCTGCTTTTAAACTCACATGTGTAGGATGTATGCCAATTTTCTAAGGGAAATCCAACATGACATTTCGGAAGCTCAGATTGATCGAGAAATTACTTCTCACTTTCCTGTGTGGTTCAGTAAATATGTAGGATTAGTTTCTTCATTTGTTGCAATACTTTTTCTGATGTAAGCCAAAGGGGGGCAAGTCAAGATTTCCTCAAAGAAGAAAAGAGCACAAGCCCAAGCATGATCCAAGAAGCAATACAAGGATTTGATGGGCCTAAAACAAGAACAAGAGCAAGGAAAGCCCAACAAGTCTCCATTCAAATAATGGCTCTTATCTTGATAGGAGCAAGCCCAAGATCAAGAACAAATAGAGTGGAGCCCAAGTTAATAACTTACATGATCCAAATAAAGGATCCATGAAGCATGGGGCGAAATTGATGAAGTCTAGTTGGGGTCCATTAGCTGTTTTTCCATTTTAATTCAATAAATGTGGGAATTATGTAAGTGGGTCCATTTTGGCAATTTGTTGCAGCCCCATTTTCCTAATTCTGCACATGTGAATCTAGTTAGGATAAGATTCCTTCTTGATGTAAGTTGTGGGGGTTACACTTTATAATTTGAGAAGCAAAGTGTAACCACCCATAATAAAGGATGGTGAGGGGTTATGGAATCTTTGGAGGCAAAGTGAGAAGTCAGATTTTTTGGCAACCATGCCTATATGTATTACACCCAACAACATGAATAAGACAACTTGGATGTTCATTTGGATTATTTCCATTGAGTGAGAATTGTGTTCTCCTAGGTTCTTGGCTGAACCAAATTTGTTCTTATCAAGAATCCAAGATTCTTGTGGCGAACCTCATTGGCTTATCAAACTACCCAGTTTGTGGCGCCTTACTTCATCCCTAATCTCTTCCATTTTCTTCTTTACTTCTTCATTTTCACTATGTTTCAATTCTGATTTCAAATTGTTGTTTTGTATGCGCCATACTTGTTTAAGAAATTCAACCAAATAGATCTTGTAAAGGCATCCCATCATTTGGATGTCATCAAGTGGTATCAAAGCTTAGGCTTTGGTTGAATTTGATAATCTTGTGTTCTTCATCTACTTTCTAGTTTTCTTTCTTTTCTTTCAAACCCAAAAATACTACTTTGATTCTGTTTGTGAAGGGAAGTTTTCAAAAATTGTGTTAGTGCTCAAAAAAAAAAAAATGATTTCGTGTTTTCCAGAAGTGATCACAGGCAGGCCGTGACAACCATCACGCCCGTGACACAAAAGTGTGAATTCCAGAGAGCATCACGGCCAAGCCGTGAGCTACATCACGGCCGTGACACCAAGTGGCCTTGATCCAGAGAGGATCACGGGTCGGCCGTGATATACATCACGCCCGTGACCCAAGTACTTTAAAAAAAAAAAGGGTCAATAATCGATTATGACAACCCCATAATCGATTATTAAAGAGTCAGAGAGCCCAGAATCGATTAAAATAATCGATTATTAAAAAAAAAAAAAATTGGGCGAAAATTTTGTGTTCTTGAAGAGTTTCCCTTCTTCCTTTGCTTCTTTGTTTCCAAAAACCTTTCTTTCTAGCCTTTCCTTTTTGTTCTTTGTTTGAAAAGTTTTTGTGATTTTGTTACTTGAACTTTTGGATTTTTGTGTGTTTGTGTTTGATTCTTCTAAGAACTCGAGGTGAACACTGAGAGGAAAAAGGCAAGAGTGAAATATACATTCTGTGTGGAAAAAGCCAAAAAGAGTGAAAAAAAGAAGAAGAAACTTGTGTGCACAAGTGAGGGAGTGTAGTGAGGAATTTAATTATTTCTTGTTATCTTTGATATTGTGTGATCAAATGATGGCAGCCCATGAAGAGAGTCAATCATGTTCTCCAAGGTCTTCAACTCTTTATGCTAGAATGGCTACCCAATTACAAGACCTTCAAAGGCAAATGGAGCAAATGAGTACAAAGTATGATGGACAACTTGCCATCCTTCAAAACCGAGAAAATAGAGAAGGGGTCAAGATCAAAGTTCCTACCTTTCATGGGAAGAATGATCCCCAAGCCTATTTGAAATGGGAGATGAAGATAGAGCAAATGTTCCATTGTAACAATTACAATGAGGGAAAGAAAATGAAGGTAGCCTCTCTTCAATTTAAGGATTCTGCACTTGTTTGGTGGGATCAATTGCAAAAAGAGAGAAGAAGATATGGGGGGAAGCCTATTGAGACTTGGACCGAGATGAGAAAAATCATGAGAAGAAGATATGCTCCATATCATCACCATGGAGTTCTTTCCAATGAATCAAAGAAGGAGGGTAACACTTCAATTTCTAAGGAGGCCATGGCAAGTGTTCAAGTAAAGAAACCTATGGAAGCAACTTCTAATTTGAGAGAAAGAAAAATCCAAGTGGTAAAAGAAAAAGAGCGAGAAAAGAAAGAGGGAAAAGAAAAAGAAAGTGAAAAGAAGAGTGAAAAGAATGAGAGTACAATTAAAGAGGAGAAAAATAAAAATGAGAGTATAGAAAAAGATGAGAGCAAAACAAAAGGTGAGGAGGAAAAAGTAAAAGAATGTTTTGATGTTTTTCCTAACTCTTTGCCTACTTGTGTTGATTCTCTTTTGAAGGAAGTCCAAGATGTTTCTCCAATGGAAGCTTGCAAGACAACCAATGTAGTCGAAAAGTTAATCCCAAGGGAAGTACCCCATGGTTTGGGAACTTGCATGGTTTCCCAAAAGCATGTATATCATAACACAAAATTTGGTAATATGCTTGGTAAATTGCATGGGTCTTGTTATTCTTCTACATTTGATAGGAATAGAAACTTGCTTGATGAATTGCATGACTCTTATCATCTTCCTAAGATTGATTTGAGAATTAAGAACCAAGACTTGAGTGAATTCCTTGAAAAATGTGTTGTTGTGTTTTCTAATGTTCATTTGGTATATCACAACAATTTTGAGGAATGTGTTGGATTACTTAGAGAAAATTTGTTTGCTAACTTGCTCACATATTCTTTTGATCAAAATAAAGTTGGCATTTTGAGGTTTGTTATGAGCTCTAAGGGTTTGCATGTGACAATAATTGAGGGGTCACCTACTATTCCCCTTCTTACTCTACCAATTCTTGTGAATTCTTTTGAGTTTTCATATGATGAGCTTAATGTGTTTGAGAGGGATATCTTGTTTGAAAAGGAATTATCTTTTGTTTGTGATAAGGAGAATGTCCATGAGGTTCAACTTTCTTGGGAGCCTTTAAAAAGAGAAAGTACATTTTCTAGTATGACCATGTTCAAGCCAAGAAAGGTAAACTTGAAGGTAGATTTTCATAAGAAGTATAACTTTGTGCTTACTCTTATGATTCATTACCTTGGCTATAAATGTGTTTGGATGTTGATTGAAAAAGATGGAAATGAGTTACACCTACTTGCCACATTTGAAGGTTTCCATTCATTTCCATTTGATCCCGGTGGTGGGGTGTGTGTACATAAGAAGAATAAAATGTTTCCTCTTGAAAGGAAATAAAAGGGCCACTCTAGGAGAGATGGGCTATTGCAACTTAAAAAAAAAAAAAATTGTGATATTGACTTTCTTTCAGTTTGGTGTCTATGTCTTTCATTTGATGTAGGGGTTGAAGTAATAAATTCGAGGACGAATTTTCTTAAGAAGGAGGGCCTGATGTAAGCCAAAGGGGGGCAAGTCAAGATTTCCTCAAAGAAGAAAAGAGCACAAGCCCAAGCATGATCCAAGAAGCAATACAAGGATTTGATGGGCCTAAAACAAGAACAAGAGCAAGGAAAGCCCAACAAGTCTCCATTCAAATAATGGCTCTTATCTTGATAGGAGCAAGCCCAAGATCAAGAACAAATAGAGTGGAGCCCAAGTTAATAACTTACATGATCCAAATAAAGGATCCATGAAGCATGGGGCGAAATTGATGAAGTCTAGTTGGGGTCCATTAGCTGTTTTTTCCATTTTAATTCAATAAATGTGGGAATTATGTAAGTGGGTCCATTTTGGCAATTTGTTGCAGCCCCATTTTTCCTAATTCTGCACATGTGAATCTAGTTAGGATAAGATTCCTTCTTGATGTAAGTTGTGGGGGTTACACTTTATAATTTGAGAAGCAAAGTGTAACCACCCATAATAAAGGATGGTGAGGGGTTATGGAATCTTTGGAGGCAAAGTGAGAAGTCAGATTTTTTGGCAACCATGCCTATATGTATTACACCCAACAACATGAATAAGACAACTTGGATGTTCATTTGGATTATTTCCATTGAGTGAGAATTGTGTTCTCCTAGGTTCTTGGCTGAACCAAATTTGTTCTTATCAAGAATCCAAGATTCTTGTGGCGAACCTCATTGGCTTATCAAACTACCCAGTTTGTGGCGCCTTACTTCATCTCTATCTTCTTCCATTTTCATATTTTCTTCACTTTATTTTGGTTACCAAAGTGTTTACAATTTTATCTTGTTCTTGATTGTGTTTTGCGCCACTTTTATGTTAAAGAATTCAACCAAATAGATCATGTCAAGGCATCCCACCATTTGGATGTCATCATTTTCTCTCCTTAAATATATATGGTTTATAAGTTCGATTATTAAAATATGTAAGAGGTACTTGATCCAGGAAATAATGTTCAAAATCCATTGTTGACTAATTTGGCATGGGGTCCTAAAAGATGGGTTACATCATGGAATACTTACATTGTAAATGGATATAAATTTAACACAAAATGTTGGAGTGAAGGAATGCAGTCATGTAATTATGATGTTTGTGTGTGAGCCACTGATGGTCAATTAGAGGATATTGTTGTATGATTTTAACTGACATTCTTGAATTTGAGTATACCCTTTTCCCCGTGATGAAGTTAGTTCTCTTCAAGTGTGATTGGTTTGATCCTACTCTTAACGTAAGGACAAAAATAGAAAAAAAATATATATAAGAATTGCCTAACAAGTGTCTGTTTCAGAAAGAGTATCGGTGGGTTCCACGTTTGGAGAACATCATCAGGGCGGGCTTTGAGCATAAAGGTTTATTAGCTATGAAGAACGTAATGAACAAGCTCAGAAAAGGTAAGGATAAGGGGAGCTAGTTGGATCCTAAGATAAGGAAGGACCTGGAACAGTACTGGGCTACTGAGAATTTCCAAGAGAAGGCCGCCACAGCTTGGCGTAATCGAACTGCTGACAGTGGCGCATGTGCCTACACCAGCAACTCTAAATTAGTCGTTTCTCACTACGACGAGCTGGTAATACTTTGAACTTGATTATTTTAGCGTACTATTTAATTAGTTTTCATTTTTTTTACTGTATTTTACTGTTATTCTGAATTTAACTTTTATTTTTTTATTTGTATATGCAGACTACATAGAAACAGTGACTGTCGGGTATGAATCCCATTTTTTAAAGCATTATGTTTATTCTGAGGATTCATGTGCTGTATATATATATATATATATATGTTGTTTGTGTGTCGCGCATGTGGTTATCACGATGAAACTCATTTGTCGATCGGTATCTCACCCTTGCAATATATCTGTTTTCTTGGTTTTTTTGCTGTTGTACCGTGGGACGCGAATACGGACGTTGTAGAAGAGTTCCCTGTTTTACTCGAGGACATTAATCCAAATAACTGAAGAGACCGTTGATCGTATGGATGACCTTGGGGGTCTTCCCAGTAGATGTTGGTTAAAGTGACCAGTTCAACTAGGATATTAGATTGTTTTATACCCTATTGAGGATAGTCTGTATATCTGGCTGCTGAGAGCCATTCTTTTAGAGTAAGGGTTGTTCAGACTTTTTAGTTTAGTGATGTATAATTATATATTTTGCTTATGTATATATTTCTGAAAAATCAACTTGTGCGTTGTGATGCGTATTACTTTTTTGAAGTATGTAGGAACGTATATGAAGTTGTTATATGTTAATGTTTGCATGTTGAAACTTCATTTACCGTGCAAGAAAAATTTTTATAACCGTTTTCGAACGTAGTTATGTATTTAAATTATTTCCCGAAAGCAATCACCTTTCATTTTCGTTTTATATTTCCGAAATGAGTTAGTCATGTAATGCCCAAGGGGGTTGTTACATTTAGCGGTATAAGAGCTGGTCGAGCCTTTCGGGAACCTTGAGGAATAGATCTGTTATGTTTTTGTTGTGTGATCTCTGATGGTACATTGATTGAATTGCTTCTTATAAGTAATGTGTTTTAACACGTAAGTGTACGTTTCAGTTTCTGGTTGCAGACTGACTGATTTTGTCTTATACGTCAGTTGTGGAACCATAAGTTGGACGTGGATGTGGCCGTGGCCGTGGAAGGGGCCGTAGAGGCGGTTGTGGTGGCGGTCGTGGTAATATAGGGGAAAACAATGATGGTGCTGGTGGGATGGATCAAGCAGCACAACCTATGGCAAATGTTGTAGCTGCCATTGCACTACAGACAGTTACTATGGCTGCCCATAACCAACAAGATCAAATCCGAGCTGAGCAAGCTGCTGAGGGCAGAGGTTTGACTGCTTTTCAACGTCAAAATCCGCTACAGTTTCATGGGGATGCGGATCTTGAGAAGGATGATCTGTGGATACAAGAGCTGGAGAAGATATTTGAGCTTATCCACAGCCTGGAAGGAGCAAAAGTTCCCTATGCTACCTTCCTGCTCTTGGGAGATGCAGAGTATTGGTGGAAGGGCACTAGACAACTGTTAGCAGCAGACAACCAGGAAATTACTTGGAATGTGTTTCCGAATGCATTTCTGGACAAGTATTTTCCTCAGAATTCCAGAGTTGAGAAAGAACAAGAATTTCTACGTCTGCAACAAAGGGAAATGTCTGTTGGGGAATATACGACAAAGTTTGAATCACTCGGCAAGTATGTGTTACCGCTGAAAATCCACAATTTTCAAGCTTTAGTAGAAAAGTGCCGGAAGGTGGAGCAGATGAGGAAAGTGAGAGACAATCGGAGTAATACCGGAGGACCATCTCGACTTAATCAATATCATAATCAAAGGGAGGAACAAGCTCAGAGGAAGCCATATTTTCAACCTCCAGGAAATAATCCGGACCAACAGTCGTACCATCCCGTCGATTCTGCATATGGTAGTGGAAGCCAAAACAATCAGAATCAAGGCACAGTTCAACGATGCAGCAAGTGTGGACAGCCAAATCATGTTACTGAAGATTGTTAGCTGAAAGGTACACTATGTTTTAAATGTGGGAAGATCAGGCACATGGTCAGAGAGTGCCCTATAAAAAAGTCTGAGTTTGTTGCCAACTTTTCAAAAATTGATAGACCGACAACAAGGGGAAGAGTCTACACCATGAGTGGTGCTGAAGCTTCACAATCCGATGATCTCATACAAGGTAATTGCGACATAACTGGTAATCTTTTAACTATACTTTTTGATTCGGGCACAATGCATTATTTTGTTTTGATGAATTGTGTGTTCCTTGTCATATGATTTGATTGTTTCAACTCCAACTGCTGAACCAGTTATTATGAATTCTATATGTTTGAACTGTCCTATTGTTGTTCAAGATAGACACTTTCTTGATAAGAGAAGTTTCTTGATGGAACTTACTCTAGTCACTTTTACTTTTGGTAGATGTGATCCAATCTGAATTTTCACCGGACTGTTTCCTTTTAAATCGTCATTTTGTAAATTCCTGGTACAAATTGAATCCTCTTGAGGTTAGGAATTGTTCATCTTTTGATTTCCTAATCCACTGGAAGTTCTTGTGAAAGAAGGAACTTTAGTAGAATCATGTTTGTAAGCATGTACCGGGCATTTTTACACTCATGAACCTTTTGAAGAATCTTTTTACTTACTGGACACTCCTGTATCTTTCAAATTGATAAAGTTCTTATCTATGCTTTCTTGTGAAAGTGAAATCAAGAAATTTCTTGCCTTGAAGATTTCTTTTCGTAATCCTTAAGGCCTAGTCCTATTGTGGTTCGATAGACCTTATCCCTTTCGGATCAATTTTAATTTATATCTTTTCAAAACGTCATTGATGTGTGACCTATCTCATAAGTCATGAGGATGTTTATATGATCCATATCATGATATCTAATTTAGTCGAGTACAGTAAAAGATAACTTGACGTCTGAGACCTCCCAGGTTAAGAAGCGATTACAAGATCCTACCTAGTCTCGAGTTATGAAATTTTGAGGACGAATTTTTTTTAGTGGGGTAGTAATGTAACACCCTAATGCTGTTCTTCAATATCGGTAGAATCTTAACTGTTTATATTTTTATCCGAGACCCAGAAAATGATTTTGAATAAAACAAAATCATATTTAGACTCTACTTGATAGTAGAAGGTTATGGTAAAATTTTGGGTAGAAAATTCAAACGGAACCCGGTCAGCGTTTTCACTGACAGTAGAAGGTTATGGTAAAATCATATTTTGACTCTACTTGATAGTAGAAGGTTATGGTAAAATCATATTTTGACTCGACAACGAAACGTTTTAGGTTTATATCATATTTTCAACGATAATGGTTATTTTGGTAATTTTCGCTCAAAAATTAAATGTTATATTTTATTCGGGAGAATTTTCAAAAAAAAAACGCACGAAAGAAAATTAAATCAGGTAAACGACTGCGCCGGATACGGAACCGCAGAAACCCGCTAAAGGATGAGAACAATGAGTCAACAATGACAACTCACAGGGTGAGTCACATGCAGGGTGAGTCATGCATGTGAGTCACCAAGAGTAATGATGACAACTTCAAAATATCTAGATATTTTAGTGGTGAAATGTCCTTTTTGCCCTTGAACTTTCCTTGTATTTCCAATTGTGTCCCAACAAAATTTGGACCAAAATGCCTCAAAGCCTACACGCCCCCCCCCCCCCCCCCCCCCCCCCCGCCCTCACTCACTTGGTCATTTCATTATGTCACTTCATCTTGTCCATGTGCTTTCTCTCACAAAAACCCTAAACACCTCCATTGTTGTTCTTGCAAATTTGATCATTTCTCTTCATTTCTTCATCATCAAGTGGTAAACTCTTGTATTTTATGAGTATGATTACTCTTTCAATCACTTATTTCCTCCCATTCATGCCTAGTTCATCATGTTGCCATTTCATTGGATTTTCTTCATTTAATCCTAGAAAATCATAGAAAAATAATTTTGATGTGGTAACAATTTCTATGAACTCTCTAAGGCTTCTATATTTCTAATCCAAGAGGATGAGAGCAAAAGAAATTTCTAGCCAATTTTTTTTTTTATCGAGGCCGAAACCCTATTCATATGGGGTAGATGGATGTTGTTTCAATTTTTGACTTATGACAATTGTTCTTATCTCTCTAATACTCTAGGATCATAGCTCCAAGAGTTTGAAAAATTTAGAAATCCCTAGCCTATTTATCTCATGTTGGCCGAACCTAAGCATATAGGTTATATGAGATTTTGTTTCATTTTCTAACTTGTTTTGTATGATTGGTTGTTAAGGAAATTGTTAGTATTGTTGTGATTGATTTTGTGGTGGACAAGGAACAAAGATTTGAGAAGTTGGATTAAGGATTCTAAAGCAACAAACTTAAGGGGAGTTTACTTGAGGGGTTTTTGATAGCTACATGCTAGCTGTGATGGTCTGTATGTTTATTCGTGGCGATTTTGTTGTAGTTGATTTAAGGCTAAATTACACTTTTGATCCCCAAATTGTTATTAAATGTTCAATTTGGTCCCCAAGTTTTTAAACGATTCATTTTGGTCCCCTAATTCTTTAAACTTGTTGAATAAGTCCTTCTGTCAAGTTGACTAACGTCGACGTCAAGTTGACTAAGGGACAATAATGAACATTTTAAAAACTTGAGGACCAAATTGAACATTTTAAAACAATTTGGGGACCAAAATGAACATTTTAAAACAATTTGGGACCAAAATGAACATTAAAATATTAAATTTGATGCAACGTGGCACTAAAATATTAAACTTAATTACACGTGGCATTAGGTTTGATGTCGCCGTTAGCCAACTTGACGGACCAAAAGTTTAAAAACTTAGGGACCAAATTGAACATTTAATAATAATTTGGGGACCAAAAGTGTAATTTAGCCTTGATTTAATTATTACGTGTTTGTTTATGTGATTTATAATGTTATATGTGAAAGCATCTTATAACTGTGATGTATGAATTAATCTGTTGTTTGAGTTATTGACTGAAAGCCTGACAATGGTCAGTGCTCAATTATAATTGAGGATAAAATTTTAAAAAGTTTGAGGAGAAACTAAGGGTTTTGAAATATGGAAGTGGAAGAAAATATGGAAAATAATAATATTTAATGAGTTTTTGGTGAAAGAGTAAGTCAATGAGTGACAGGGAGGATGAAACTGTAAAAAAAATTCATGTACGTTAATTTTTCCAAAATAAATTCAGAAAGAAAAAAATAGTAATTAAAATAAATGCAGTTTCAAAAATATATTCATATTGATGGAGAAAATCTTTTCGTAAGAGAAAAAGTCATTTGATTTATAAATGATTTTATTCTAAATGGAAAATAATTTAGAAAAGTGTTTTAAGGCGAAACTATGAGAAACTGTTTTAATACTTTGGAAAAAGATGGGTTAGAAATGATTTTCAAGGATTTGATGTGTTTTTAGAAAAAGAATTTCAAAAGAAGATGGGTTTGAGAAAAATGAATTTATTTGTGATTTAACGTTCTAGGAACGTATTTCAGTGGAAAAGATTTTCTGCAAAAGGATTTTAAGTCAGCGAAAATATTTTCGATAAACTTGGATAAGTTTTGGAGTTTGTTTTGATATTTGTTTTTTCATAGAACGAAAAATGTGTTAAAGGTGGAAGTTGTGAGGACCTAAATGGCCGAAACGTCGGGCTAGTGTTCCTATGAGTAAGTACGCGGACTATGTGTCCTGTGTATCGCGGGTTAAAGTCCCAATCAGCACATTTGAATCTGTGTCCTGTGTGTCGCAGGTTAAAGTCCCAGTTGGCACATTTGAATCCGTGTCCTGTATGTTGCGGGTTAAAGTCCTAGTTGGAACATTTGAATTCGTGTCCTGTGTTAAGAATGAATGAACTCAATGTCTAAGTAAGATTAGTTGTGAGCTGTGAGTCTCGACAAAGAAAGAATGAATGAAAAATAAAAGTAAGGAGACTAAATATCAAAATTAAATGATGGATGTTGAAGTGTTATGCATTTTTATAAATTGCGATGGCTGTAGGGTATGAATCCCATTGTTTAAAGCATTATGTTTATTCTGATGATTCATGTGCTGTATATATATGTATATGTTGTTGTTTGTGTGTCGCGCATGTGGCTATCATGATGAAACTCATTTGTCGGTATCTCACCCTTGCAATATATCTGTTTTCTTGGTTTTTTGTTGTTGTACCGTGGAACGCGAATACAGACGTTGCAGAGGAGTTCACTGTTTTACTCGAGGACATTAATCCCGATAACTGAACAGACCATTGATCGTAGGGATGACCTTGCAGGTCTTCCCAGTAGATGTCGGTTAAAGTGACCAGCTCAACTAGGATATTAGGTTGTTTTATACGCTATTGAGGATAGTCTGTATATCTGGCTGCTGACAGCAATTCTTTTGGAGTAAGGGTTGTTCAGACTTTTCAGTTCAGTGATGTATAATTATATCTTTTGCTTATGTATATATTTATGAAAAATCAACTCGTACGCTATGATGCGTATTACTTTTATGAAGTATGCAGGAACATATATGAAGTTGTTATATGTTAATGTTTGCATGTTGAAACTTCAGTTACCTCGCAAAAAAAAAAAAAATTATAACCGTTTTTGAACATAGTTATGTATTTTAATTATTTCTCGAAAGCAACCAGTTAGTCAGGTAATGCCCAAGGAGGGTGTTACAGAATTAGCGAGCAAAAATCAGTCACCAATTTTGGTTAATCAGAGCAAGCGACCAACCTACCTTGCGACCGATTTAATTACTTCAGCAACCGAAAAAACGGTCGTTATTTTGTGACCGAAAATTAAATTCGATCGCTAAATCCTTAGCTACCAGGGTTTCTACTGCGCCCAACTTTTGGTCGCTAAACATCTTTTTTTTTGTAATGGAATCAGAGTCATTATCTTTGTCACTCTCATCGGTGGCGGAAGCATAATATATCTTTGATACCATGTTACAAACCACAGGATCATGGAGATGAAGATTGTACCACTCGGGAATAAAGGACGAGGTTGGACCGAGCTCCACCTGAGAATGGAGGGAAGGAACCGAGTTTAGCTTGAGATAAGATGATAAGTGATAATTAACGATGGGTATTGATCAAGTCTTACTTGTAACAGTTATGAGATAATTAGAATATTATCACTATCAGACATCTTCTTATCAAATAACAAAGCCTATCAACAATAAAGATAAAAGGGCTTTTTAAGATAAATGGTTCAGTTACAAATAACACAATATAAGGCCTCCCCAAAGAGGGAGGACACCTAATATTTCAGAGAGAACTATGTTAGCTTTGATTCCCACTTGGGATACGTAGGAGCAAGATCTCGTCCTGTCAAGCTATATTCTAAAACACCCTTTGTATTCATCCTTAGAAATATAGGTCACACCCCGTTTCGGCTAGATTCCGGCAAATACGGTTTTTGGCAGGAACATTTGGTGCCACCGTGGGGTCGAGGTAAACTTTCCCCGGTCGCATGAATCATCAGATCAGTTAAAAGTGTGGAAATAAAAGCTTCTTTTGATTTCATACTCTCACCATGAAAGCATTCAGGGAAGAATCTTTCTTAATTTTTTGTTATACATCCATTCTAAAAATTATTGCTAACATGTAATTTATTGCTTGTTCGATTGCCAATGTCGTGTACTAATTGAATTCCAAATTTTTAATTGCCATTAATCCCAGGCAATGGGAGTCAATCAAATCATGCACAGGAATGTCAAGAAATCAATCCTATGATTAGCTTCATGATCCTACATTCAAGGATGCTATCACAGCCGCCAACGAACTTTTTTCCCCCAACCCTTCGTTCTGCTAAGGTTAGTGGCGGCTCATTCCAGGTCTTTCCTTGCTCTTCCCCACCATGTGTGGGCCTTCCCCTAGGTTTTCCTAGGTGTTCTATTCCCCATCTTTTGGGTTTTCCTCCATTCTCTTCACTCCACACCTCCATTATCTCTTTCCCTTGAGCTACCACCACCAGCCACCATGGACTCCCTTCGCTCTGCCAACAACCACCACGATTTCCTCGCCCAAATCAAGCCTCCTACAGCAGCCTCAGACCTTTACCAGACTCCAACAACCCGCCGCTCGTTTCTCTACGATCATGAGAAACGACCTCCACCGGAGCCACTGCCGCCGGACAAAGGGAAAACTCCAAAGGTACCCACTGCTTCTCCCCCACCTTCAGATCTGGTCCCTATCCGCCCTCCACCAAAGCCACCAGATGTAGGTAAAAGTTTTCATTTTGTTAGTGTTGTTGCAGCTGGTGTTGATGTGGACTCTCTTTTGTATGGGGTGTTTTTATGGGTAGTTTGTCTTAAGAATGCACTCCAGGTGTTTGATGAAATGCCCCATAAGAGTCTGATATTTTGGAATAACATAGTGTGTGAAGATACAAATGTGGCTAACACCAATCTCAGCATCCTCTCCACCTATCATCTGGTCTCTGCAACAGTGGTTTATTTGGACAAATTCGAGACCACCTATAGTCGAATCGAGCTTGCAGAGGTCAAAGAAATTATCCGTAACTAGATAGGGTTAAAGACTGTGGCTTCTCTATTCTCCTTTGTCATTGACCGTGTGTGGAACAAATTGATAGGTTGTTTGTTAGGATCTGATTTTCGGCTTGTAGATGCCCCTTTGGCTTCTAATCAATCTATGTATGATGTAATTTGGTTTATCTAATGAAATCTATGTTTTACCATTAAAAAAAAAAAAGAGGATGCTATCACAGCCTTCACAGGAGGATGTTACCATGAGGCGGTTCCAGTTCATATGTCGAGCGGATGGTTCTCGTCATCAAGAAATAAAAGGGAGAAATATTTTATCTTTACCATTATTATTCATCAATACATGCTATTTATGTGGACTGAGTTCATGACTGGAATTGCAACCTTTCATGTTTTTTTTAATTGACATAATAATTGTAAACCGGTTAAATTGGGTTCAAGTTTCCAATTTTTTAATTTAAATTTAAAACACACAGTGAGTTAAGATGCTGCCACATTGCCGTTTATTTCTTAAAGACAATCTAGGCAAAACTCTAATATCTCCAGCGCATCTTTTTGAGAAAAATATGAATAGCTTATGTGTTCATTGGTTTGAAATAGTTAATTGGTGGATTTATATCATTATCTTTATCTTTATGGTTAAGAGATGGATTTGTATCATTATCTTTATCTTTATATCTTTATTGGATTTTATCAAAAAGGGTAGCACATTTCATCAGATTCTATCAACATAATTTTATCAGATTCTATCAATATTTTTATATTTGTATTAATATATATACCCCTTTCTTAACACGTATTGTTAGAATTTAAAAGTTATATTCAACTATCCTTTAAAAAAAAAAATTAACTAAAGCATTCCAGTATCATTTGTTGGCCGCACCTTTAGTTGACCAAGAAAGATTATATTAGTACTTCAAAAATGTTAGATTTATTCCTTTTTGGTAAACTGACGTTTTTTTGCTAGCACCGAGATCGTCAACCAACTTTCATGGAAAGGAGTCTCGGCAGTTTGCAATATTCATTAATGGTTTCAATGTTACGACCAATTAACATGCGATGCGGCAGATTTCAACATCCCAGTCATTATTCTAATTTTTTATGCATGAATTTGTGGCATAATATACTTACCTTATTTGCTATTTTATACAGCGGGAAAAATGGTTAAATACCCCTATTGAGAAATCTGAATATATTTGTTAAAGCCTAAAAAACTCCATCCAGGAGAAAAGTTGATTCAAGATTTCAATATTGGTAAGGAAGCTATGGCAGAGATTTTCGCGAAGATTGGATGATAACAACTGTTATTGGGATCAATCTACGATTTAGAAAGATGTCAATACAACAACTTCCCACAAAATATGTAATATCTTTCTGGTATTAGGAGTAACACACATTCCTCGGTAAACTAAAGTAGGTCCTTGTCAAACAATTTCCATTAGAATCTAGTGAGTTGCAGTGATAATCTTGGCCAATCCCGACGTAATTGGCCTAAGATGCTTGGCTAATCCGACGAGAACTCGGCCTCAACTGCTCTGCCAATCCGGGCAAGCTCAGCCCTAGCTATTCAACCCTAACCCAACAATTCAACCACATCCTGACAAGACTCGATGAGTTCAGTCGCTACAACTCGGTCGTACCCCGACGAGTTCGGTAAAAGCCAATAAAGTTACTAATTTTCACAAGGAAAAGTTGTGACCTTTGCTTATTAACGACCATAACACATCTCATCTCAGGTGATATTGTCTTTTGTTGTTGCAATTCATAAAATCCAAAATAGCCTTATTTATGTGCTAACGAATTCTGCAATAGCTATATAATATATTTGAGAAATATAATTCATTTTAGTTCTCATGGAACTCGTGAGAAATTTCTGATTATCTCAGGGTACTCCACTTGCAGCTGTAATTGGTCACTTCGGATAGTCAAGTCTCGGAACTCTCCAAAAGCTCAAAATGACGAGCAATGGGAGGTCAATCTCACCAAGAGTCAGAATGATGGTCACTGAACATTGATATCCAAACATGGAAGTGGCTCAAAGTCAGAAATCAGAACAGTTCACACCACACTAAATGACCCTACAAAACCCCTGGAGTTCCACAGCTCGGGGGATGGGCATAAATGAAGTCCTCACGTGTACATCACACCAAATAACCCTACAAAACCCTTGGAGTTCCACTGCTCGGGGAATGGGCATAAAAAAAATGAGTAAGACCCTATGAAACTCCTGGAGTTCCACAGCTCGGGAGATGGGCATAAAAAATTGAGTAAGACCCTACGAAACTCCTGGAGTTCCACAGCTCGGGAGATGGGCATCAACATTGACTAAGACCCTACAAAACTAGCTCGGGAGATGGCATCAAAATTTGAGTAAGACCCAACGAAACTCCTGGAGTTCCACAACTCGGGAGATGGGCATAAACAATTGAGTAAGACCCTGCGAAACTCCTGGAGTTCCACAGCTCGGGAGATGGGCATCAACATTGACTAAGACCCTACGAAACTCCTGGAGTTCCACATCTTGGGAGATGGCATAAAAATTTGAGTAAGACCCTACGAAACTCCTGAAGTTCCGCAGCTCGGAAGATGGGCATAAAAATTGAGTAAGACCCTACGTAACTCCTGGAGTTCCACAGCTCGATAGATGGGCATCAACATTAAATAAGACCCTACGAAACTCCTGGAGTTCCACAGCTCGGGAGATGGGCATAAAAAATTGAGTAAGACTCTACGAAACTCCTGGAGTTTCACACTCGGGAGATGGGCATGAAAAAGTGACCCTTCAAAACCCTCTAAAGTTTCACAACTCGAGGGATGGGCACAAATTTTTTTGAAAAATGTCGTAGTTTCACAACTTGTCAAGCACAAAAGGAGAAGTTGACTTGGATAGCACAGACTAATACTCGGTCCCGGATGTGGTAGCTCGGACTTGGCAAGCTCCAAGTAAGTTATTACTGTTTCGGTACGTAATTGAAGTATCTCTATAAAATGTTTATATGGGTTTTCCATTCTATTCTTAACATTCAATTGTTCCAATGCTTATAGTCATTTTGATGTGTTTCGGCCATGAGCCAAAAACATAATTAATAATTCGGTTATATATATGAGCTTCGAAGCAGGTTTTTTCCGAGTATTATTAAAATTGGAACTCGCTCATTTTGTTTAAGAATTTAACTCTTATCAATCAAGTTATCTCAAGGTTCAAGTTAGAAAGTGCAACGTAATGATTGAAACGTGGTATAGCTCAATCATGGCATACTCGACCAATACTGACGTTAGTAGCCAATAAGAGTTATCTTATACTCATCCTGCACTAGCGCTTGTGGGAATTGGCCCATACTCGGCCATTAACAGAAATTCACATAGAATGAGCCTATACTCAGTGATATGGCATAGTTCGGTCTATACTCGGCCAACTACTATAATTCTCGGTCAACCACAGCAACACAAAGCTCGATCAATTAAAGGAGAAAGGTCATTTGGAGCTCGGCCCGACTCAGTTCCTGAAAACTTCCTTTAATCGTGGTCTCCAAACTCGGATAATAAATAAGGTTGGGCCTAGTTCGGACCTGACCTAGAAGAAAGCAAGAATAGCTTGGATTGAATAGAGAATATTACTAAGTTTGGAGTGTAAGTGATGTGTTGTTAGAATTTTGCAAAACACCTAATAGTAATAGAGCTTGATGATAGTTTATTCATTAAGAGGTTCATTTGATCCATAAGCTCATCTAGTGTTACTTCAACATTGGCATAAGCTCAGTCGAGGTTAAGAACATGGCAATTCCTATGTTAAATCCTAGTTAGACTGAGTTTGAGTTGGAAAAACCTGGTTATCATTTGCTCATTTTTTTAATTATATTACTAGACTCCAACTCAAAGTCGGTTTAAGTTTGATTACAAGACCTTAAGGGTTCAACTACCAAGCTCGGCCTTCGATAAAAATATGCTTGGCCTCCATGTCAAGCTACGCCTCCTAGCTTCGGACCAAGATAAAATACGATCGGATACTTTGAACAGTAATAACGAATGTGAAAGCCAAAATATAAGGTAAACACAGGAAGAGATGTAGGATGAGAATTCTAGCATATCAATCAAGAGCGCAATCAATATGTTTGCAAAATTAAGGGCTATCAAATCCAAG